>PVIA01001156.1:0-74001 GCA_004024845.1 Tonatia bakeri | reverse complement strand
CCTTTCCTGAGATACGGTACCCCATACTGGGCAAGGGGGAAGGAAGGACTGTGTGCATTTGTGGGTGTTTTAAGGGACTTTAAGATTTTGATCAAGACATTAGGTCACTGCCTTAAGTTTGTATAGCACTAAATAAACGTTTTCCTTTCCTTTTCACAAATCTCTGGCATTGAGAGATATCTTTCCTTTAAGGCGACGGACAAGACGGACCCGTATCTCTTTCAGTAATAGTATCACCGTCCCGGGCCCCCCTTGGTTCTGCTCTGTAACAAGACCACAGCAGATGTAACTTGAGGGCAGTGTCTTTAAAGTGAAAACTGTCTTGTATCCTCCTTCTCCCATCCCCTAGGCTGGGGGTGAGCCTGCTTCTGTTGTATAGATGAGGGTGAAGGGGAACAGAAAATGCCACCCCAAAATGTGCCCTTGGACATGTGGATTACCTTGAACTAAAGTCAATCAAGACCCAGTAGACTCAAGGAAAATGTTTACTCCTTCTTTAACTACCTGTAGGGCGGCTGGCTCAAAAAGAAACCTGTTATGAGAATAACTGTGTGGCAGGGCAAACGTCTCATTACCAAATACCTGCTCTTCTATCTTCCCATGAGTTACCTCCCTCCCTTTGATGTCCCAGGCCCCTAGCACACTCCTTAGTCCAGGATGGCACATAAGCCTCAACTGCCTGACTGCCTGCGGGTCTCATATTTTTATGCGTATCCATGTATACAAAATTAAGTTTATTTTCTCCTGTTGATCTGTGGTATGTTAATTATTAGACCAGCCAAAGAATCTAGAAAGGAAGAAGGGAAATTTTTTCCTCCCCTCCAAGGCCCACACTTGGGAGACAGTGCAGCAATAATGCAGATGGAGCAGAACAGCCTGTTGCCCTAGACTGCTAAGAGAGAGAGAGAAAGAAGTCCATCTGCTTGGCACTACTCTGCCATTGGGTCTCTTTGTCATAGCAGCCTCACCTCCCTGTGAACAACATAACCTCTTTGGGGCGTTTCAGCATGTACATTCCCTTTGATAGCGACACAGGAAGAACCTGCTTAATTTCATCCCACGTCATTGTGAGAAGGATTATGTTTACGTTCCCTCAAAAATTCATCTTATACCACTGCCCTGGCTGGCATAGCTCAGTGGACTGAGCGCGGTCTGCAAACCAAAGCATCACAGGTTCGATTCCCAGTCAGGGCACGTGCCTAGGTTGCAGGCCACAGCCCCCAGCAACTGCACATTGATGTTTCTCCCTCTCTTTCTCCCTCCCTTTTCTCTCTAAAAAATAAATAAAGTCTTTTAAAAAAAAGCTAACATTAAAAAAAATTCATCTTATATCTCAGTGGTGTCCTTTTCCTAAAGCCAAAAATTTCCCAACCATGAGACTCAAGACTGCCCATGTGGATGAGGTGGCCCAACAGTCCTGAAAACAGGATGAGCCCACATTTCCCCCTCCTGAAATGTCTTCCATTGTAATACTGCCTTTCTGGAAATGAGGCAGTTGTGTCTTTAAAGATGAGAAGTGGAGACAAAAAAGCTGAAGGAAGCAGGGAGCCAACACGTGGCTTCCCACAAAGGCCAAGTCTTCCGGGTAGAATGGATGTGAATATTGCATGAAGGACATTATCTTCTTTGGGAAGAAAACAATATGAGTTTACAAGTCCAGAAATACTGTGTGCTAAATGACTATTTTCCCAGTTCAGAGGCTAAAGTAAAAACTGACCCACGTTCCATAAATGAATTAATCGTTATTGTTCTTTGGCTTTAATGCTAACTGGTGTTAGTGATTTCCAGCACTCACCCCCAGAATATTTTTTCAGAAACTGTTTTCTTATTGACTCATAATTCATCAAGTTACTTTGCTGTATTACAGAGCTACTAAGGGCAAGGTAATTTGCCACCCTAAAGTTATTCCTTGGGGTATTGATTTTAAGCTGGTTAGTAAGAAACAAAAGATGCAGAAAGAATGTTTGACCCTCCTTCTCTGCCCAAGAGATTCAGGTGGAAAGGCCTGCTCCAGGAAGGAAATCTTCAGCTGTTCGCCTCAGCCTGATGTGAGCTGAGTGTGGTGGGTGGGAGGGCTCCAGGAAGGGCCGGTAGCTAGACCATCTCCTGTGTCCTACTGAAGCAAGACTGCTCACCACACGTGTCCTGCTCTGCCTCAATTACCTTTGTATTGCCCACTTTCACTTCTGAATTCTAACATCCTGTCCCCAGTAAGTGCCCAGTTTTGCCTCATTGTCTTTGGAATGGCTTATATGAATTCCCTACGCACTCGTATTAAAATTTGATTTTCTCTTGTTAATCGACCTCTCAACTTGATTATTAGCCCAGCTATAAAAACTCAGAAGGCAGGAGGAAAAGTATTTTTATAGCCCCCACAATGAAGTAATAGCATAGATATTTTCCATTTCCTTTGGCCAAAGTATAGATAGCCACTGAGGAAAATGTATTTGTTTTATTTTTTATTTTTATTTATTTATTTTTAGAGAAAGGGGAAGGGAGGGAGAGAGAAAGAAATCGATGTGAGGGAGAAACATCTACCGGTTGCCTCTAGTACGCACCCCAACTGGGGACTGAACCCAAAACCTAGGTATGTGCCCCAACTGGGAATCTAACCAGTGACCTTTTGGTTTGTGGGATGACAACCAGCCAAATGATCCACACCGGTCAGGGTAGCAGGTGTTTTGTTTGAAATTGTTTTCTGAACAATTTAAATGATGTCACTGACTCCAAACCTAAGCATCCACCCTAGATCTCACAAACCACAGGAATTTTTAGTTGGAATGGACCTCTGCCAAAGATCACCGGCCCGATATCCTGGCTTGCAGATGAGCAGATGAGCCCCCGGTCATCCAGGACTACCAGAGGAGAGCTCAGGCACCCACATTCGCACTAGGACTCACGACCCTCAGGCAGGGAGCATGAGTTCCAGACTCTCTCCCCCGCCCCATGGGAGATGCACACTTGGTATGTGTAACAGAGACACACCCCCCGCCCCCCACCCAAGTCACCACATTTTAAAAAACAACAGGAACTATTTTATACAGCAAAGAATTCTTTTGTATATAAAAAATTGTGGTTTTTTAAAATACTTTAAAGACCTTTTTTAAGGCAAAATAATACATATGTTCATTTTTTCATTCAATGATTCCACAAATGTTACAAATGACAAAGCAGACCCAGTTCCTGCCCTTGTGGAACATGCATATTAGTGAACTGAGTGGGCAAAGAAATAAATATGTAACTTACAAATGGTCATTCATGATATATAAGGAAAGTGCAGGGGGCTCTGAGGAAGGCCCAGGAAGGTGCGATGATGAGGGGATTACTGGGGATAAATCGGGAGTGGGGGTGGGGCTGCTCTGAGGAAGTGAGGTGCTGAGTGAGGGCTGAGCCAGGAAAGTGTGGAGGGTCACAGCAGAGGGCTCCACAGAGGGAACCACCGGAGCCTCTGCGATGGAGCAAAGGTGGCTAACGTGAGGGAGGGGAAGAACCCTCAGGCTCAAGTTGCTGAAGTGGGAAAGGAAGACGCAGGGGGCCACGTTAAGGATGATGGTGTTTGTCACACTGAATTTATGATGACACAGAAAAGTACAAAGACAAAAGGAAAACTTACCCATAGTCATGCTTTTGATAAATAGCTACTGTTAAAATGTTGGTGAGCAATACCTCCCTGCCTTTATCTTTTCCAAAGCACTTTTTAAATCTGGAATAAAGTTATTTATATTTTTCTACTTATTGTCTGTCTTTCCCAACCAGAAATGTTCTCTCTGAACCCTGTCTACCTTGTTCTGTCTGACCAATCGTATCTGGTGACTAAATGAACAGACAAATCCCCAAATCCTTCTCTTACTGGCTTGGGTGGGTAGAGAGAGATATATAGGTAAAATAAATAGATACTTTTAAACAAACAGGACTTAAATATATATGCTGTCCTCTGATACAGGTGAGGACCTATTTCCTACTTCTCCTGTTTTCACTATAAGCTCTGCTCCCCTTGGGGGTCCTCCCACAGGGGAGGACGTGGGGAACCGGGATGTGCAGCTAAGACCATTTCTGAGCTGACAGAGCCGAGTGTTTGACCGCCTTCTCTTAGCTGCTTACCAAGCCTTTGCGTATTTGCATAATTCCCATCATTTGCTCCCCCCGAGGGATATTTAGGAGGTTTGTTGTTCCTTAGTATAAGAAAACTGTAAGGAATGACACTATGCATATATTTCTCACACATGCAAGACTCTTTCTTAGAGTTAAACCTCTAGCAGTGGGATTGCAGTGCTAAAAACCTTGTTTCACATTTGGATACACAGAGCCAAACTGCCCTGCAGAAAGGCTGTCCAAATGTACATTTTTAAACGACGGTGTATGAGATAGCTTTTCCCTAAACTTGAATCAACACTGAGTAGAGTCAGCCTTCTAAAACTTGGGCGAACAGGTGGAAATGATAGATGCCACTGTCGAGTTTATGTGAGCACCTTCAATCAACATTAAAGTCTGGACATCTTGTAATATATTTATTGAACCACGAGCTGACTCCTTCCTTCCTTCCCTCCCTCCCTTTCATTCTTTCTTTCCTGCTGCCTTGTAAGCAGAGTGTTTAAGCCCTTTGCTTAAACCCCTAGTACTAGATGTGTGGTCCCTGGGCCAGCAGTGGCAGCCTCACCTGCAAATTAGAAATGCAACTCCTGGAGTCCCACCCCAGACCTACTGATGCAGGAGCTCTAGGGGTGGTCCGGCCATCTGTGCACCTCCCAGGTGACGCCAATGCAGGAAGTGTGCTCAAAAGCCTAAATCATTGTTTTCTCCAGTACACGGTTGCCTGCTGGAGGAAGTAGGTCCTTGTGAAGTGATTTCAGGGACACTGCCCACGCTAACAACGCTATTGGCCCTTATTCTCTGTATGAGAACCGTGTCTCCAATTTCCAAACTAGAGACAAAACGCTTTTTTGGTGAAGAGCAAGTTCCACATGCCCTCCTCCAAGTGGTATGCACAGACTGAATATCATTTGCTAGTTCCTTTCATCCAAAATATTCTGAGTTACCTCAACAAAACACGAGTCCTCAGCATCACTGAGGACCTTAACTCACAACAGCCAAATTGTAGCTATAAGAGGTCTTTCCTCATTCTTGTCTGTCTGACATCATTCCCCCTTCTCTGAGCGAAGATTCATCTTTTCCTTGAGGAGCCAGCCCCTCCCACTCTCGGGGTCTGTGGTTTGGATATCGTGGCTCCTGATGCGGGGGTGTGGGGGGGGAGGCAGTGACTCCAACCTAATTAAACAGTCGGTCCATTCCACCAGCACTGCCCCCGCCCCCTCCCTCCTACCCCACGACACTTGGTTCAGCACAGGGCACACAGCCGGAGCCTTTTTCACTACTAACTCCTCCCCATTTTCTGTATCAAATCTGCGGCTCTTTGGCAGGATTCTAAAGAAAATCCAGCATCCTCAGGGGCAGAGACAGGTGAAAGAACAGCTGCCCACAGGAGCCACCTGCGGGAGAAATGGCCTCTTCTGCAGGAGCTGTAGCGCATGCAGCAGGCATCCCGGGTCAGGCGGAGTCCGTTCCGTGAGTCAGCAGACAGCCTCTGCAACACTGTGACTCTGCACTGGGAGAGGCCAACATGGTGGGCACTTGCATCAGTCCCTGGCCTCTTGGTTCAAGCACCCCTTTATTTTAAGTGCTCTGTGAGCCTCCAGTAGTGACAGCCGATCGACACAGTTCCCAGGCTGCTGGTGCTGGGAGTGGACACACGGAGAACGTGTAGCAACGTTCTTCAGCCTCATCCCACAGCTCCTGGTGCATCTGCGCGCTACAAAGCTGCCTCAGATGCTCCCAGAATCACTCTCCCTCACAACGGCTGACTTTAAAGAAATTACTTAACTCTCAAATATTAAAGTGTCTTTAGCAGTATAAACTATTGTGCTGGAATCTTTCTTTTCTCCCTTTGGATGCTGACTTTTTTTTCTCAAGTAAGACATTCGGAATTGTGCTATCTGCAGCATCCACACTTCAGTTAAATCCCCTCATTGAAAAAAACGCCTGTTGAGTGGCTCTCAGGGTGGACAAGGTGAGCCACGGACCCGACTGTTCCTTCTGAATCCGACATACGAGAGGGCACATTACAGACAGCATAAAGCCAGGGGCTGATGCGCTTTACATATCCCCAGCCTCCCTGGAGTGATGAACTGGAGGAAAGCTCAAGTATGACCAAAAAAGGAAACAGCACGATAGCAGGAGAGGGAGAAAGGAGGGAGGGGACCTGAGGGTGGTGATGCCACTGGCTGCAAACGAGAGATGCACAAGAACCTGCTGCTCCCGGGAGACAGTCTCCTGCGGATGAACAATGCTGCTTCAGAAAAGGCTCCCTGCTTCGCAAAGAACGTGAGAAATCTGGGATTCGAGGCTGCCAGCTAGAGCAGTCACACCCTGTACAAGACACAGCACAGCCCTGAATAGAGCTCTCTGGCTCGGCAGGGAAACCATCGCCTTCTGACACCTCGGCGTGTGACACTGTCCGTGCTTTGTGAGGAAGGATTTGTGGGAAAGTGTGGGCTGGCAGCAGGGGTGCATGCTCGTGCATACACACCCCTCCCACACATACCTCGGTACATATACGCCACTCCCACACACACCTGTGCAGATACACCTCCCCACACATGCACCTCCCCACACACCCCTGTGCACACACACCCCTCCCACACACCCCTGTGCACACACACACACACCTCCCCGCACACCCACACACCTCCCCATACATACCTGTGCAAATACACACATAGACACATATACATGTCACACACCACACACATGCACAGTCACACAGAGATGTGTATACACAGTCACACACACTACACACACACACAGTCACACACACCCCTCAAGCTCTCCAATTCCAACAACAGACGCTCCCCAGGCCCACTGACCATTCATACACAGATATGGAATCGATCATACAAGACAGTTAGCAGGGGTACAAAAACAACTTTTACTTAGAAGAAAAAGATCATAAACTGGAAAGGACAGCCAAACACAAGGAGAAATTTAAAAGTTTAGGCTACGGGCAACAAAGACTGAAAAAAAGAGATGTTGGAAGAGCCAGCCAAGGAAAGATTAGAGTGGCCTCTGTATTAGGTCTCAGGAGACTACGCCCCAGGCGCCGTGACAACCCCCTCTTGTTGGGGAACATCTGCACCCTGCTGGGGGGGCGGGGGAAGCGCCGGTCTCCCCCTTCTCCCTGAACGGAACTTCCGTTGTAGGCACACATCCGCCGGCTGGCAGCTAGAACAGCCACCAGAGGGCACCAGAAAGTCCTATCACAAATCCAATCAACAATTTTTTAGGAGAATTTCTTCAAGATTTATATTTATGTAAATACAAAAGCCGCAGTGATCCTGCTCTGCGTCCAACACAAGGTGTTTATGGTACAATTCAGCCAGTGAACACCAACGAACAACGAGAAGGAGGACGAGGGCTTCCAACTAATCAGAAGCCACAAAAAAAATATGCTCTGAACCGTGCAATCTGCAGGAGTGAAGAGAAGCAACACACCCATGAGAGGCAGGATCCTAGGCAGCAGAAGGAAACAAGTATTAAAAAATTCAGTTTCGTCCTCCCTCCCTTTCTGACCCGTCCTTTTCTCCTACATGTTCTACAACAGTATCAGTGACTTCCTCACTCTACCCCACTGCACAGAGGGTTAGTCTTGCTTACGTCTGGCCAGCCTCAACCAAAAACAAAGCAGATGGTGGCTGGCGCCCCCTGACGGGAGGACCAGAGAACAGCGCCTTTTACCCGACAAGAAGCAGGAAAGCGGACAACAGATGAGAGAGGCCACTCCAGGCTATACCTACGAGCTCTGAACTCTGTCTGTCTCCATCCTCGCTATTGTCAGCTACTTCTGTAGCTTGGACACACATCTCAGTTCTAATCTTGTCCTCAAGGGAACCTCCCAACCTACACTTGGGAGACCAACGGAAAAGGTGGCCCATGTTATTCAGAGCCTGACCTGTGTTTCCAAATGTCCTCATTATGGGTCACTGGACACTTACAAAGCACCACAGCTTCACACATGGTTAAACCAGTGCATACACAGGTTTAAACAGCAAAGGAAGGAACAGGGGAGGGACAAACACAGGCAGACACTACTGGACTCAGAGAAACACCTAGAAGACTAAGTCTGGAAGGTAAAATGCCTGGCAACTTCCCACCATTATATCTTGTCTAAGCCTTTCCTAGTTTCCTTTTCCCAAACCCCTATTTAGGAACAGTTTTCATGTAGCCATAGAAACCTAACATCTTGCAGTAGTTAGGAAAGCAAGATTCAGGCACAAATAATTCAGCAAGGAAACCCAGGAGAGGCATTCTATCTGCTCTGTGTAAACGCCATACAGTATATAGGTATTTACCTACAGCATGGGCTGGACAATATTTTCTCAAACATTTACTCTCCTGAAAGTGTTATCAGTAGGCCATAAAAACTTACTTCTAGCAGATAAACAGAAACCTCTGCTGGTTAACGAGTTGCCTCTGTGGCAGACCCACTCTGGAAGAGACTGGGAATTTTGTTTCCGCTGCTGCAGCCAGTTCCCTAGACTTGAATCCCAGCTCTGCCATTTAGCAGCCCCGTAGCCTCCATTTCTCAACCTTTCCAGGCCCCAGTTTATTCATCTCTCAAATGGGTAACTACCTGCTTCACAGGGTCCGTGAAAGAATGACATGAGATGATGGTAGGCCTCGGGATCTCTGACTCTCCTAACCCATATTTATTTACGCGTGTATTTTCATTTGGAAAACTCTATAAGATTTTTATCGCATTATCAAGGGACCTATGGCCCAAGTGTTAAGAGCTATTACTCTAAAACAAAGCATCTTTGCAAGATTCCTGGGAGCTCTCATCAGCAACAGAACATGTTGTCAGACTTTTACAGGGACATACAGTGTGGACAGACGTATGGGTCATGTTAGAAACAGGACCATCCTGCTCTCAGAGGACAGACATGACCCTAAAGCTTTTATGGAATACCCCTAAATTTCATCAGTCCAAATATAATTTCTATGATATAAATTATATTATATTACACTATAACATAATATAATATTTATATATAATATAATAATTGTTATTAATAATATTTGCAGCAGACATACCATAAGATTGGCCATAAGAAACTGTACTATGTACAGGCAAAAATATATATACCCAAAATATTCCTGAAAGTGAGAATTCTGAGAATCAAGAACTGTGAACATGAGGGGTCCTCTCACTCTCCACGGTCACCTGGCTGCCACAGCTAGAGGGGGTGGAAGATACAGGAGGAGGAGAGAGCAGTGTCTTGTCACTTGCCATTTCTTATATGAATCTGTTGGAACTTCATATCATGTTACTACAAAAAATAAAATCGAGACTGCACATGAAAAATGTGAGCCTGAGAAAGCTTGCAGATGACCTGAGAGTATTTGAAGGCACCCCAAATTCCCATACAGGAAGCTAAACTGTTTAAAATAAAACTCAAAAATGGCCTGCAGACTGTTGTAGGTCAGTGTAAAATCTATGAGCAAAGCTACATCATGAATGTCTTCTTTTTCCAAGCTCCATTCGCAAGGTCACCTCCACGTCTCTGACTGGCAAATGTCCAGTGCCCCAATATTATTACAGATTTTTAGATTTTGTACACTTCAAAAGGCTTTCCTCTGCTCATGTTAGTTTCCACATAAATAGTAAATAATATTCACAGTGCCTAAACATAAGAATGTAATCAATTAATATTTATTGAATGAATGAGGAAGGAAAGAGAAAAACCATGAAGGATAAAAACAGAAAGAAAGAGAGATTATAATATTGAATTTTAAAAATGGTATTACAAATTTGTGGGAAGAGAAAGGATTGTTTAATACTCCATACCCCATACTAGCACTGGAGTAACTGGTTAGCTATTTTGAAAACAAAAATGTTAGAGCCTTACCTTACACTAGTGAGTCTAGAAATTTCAGGTTGAGTAAATGTTTGTTATAAAGAGAAGGAAGTCATAACACGACTGGGAGAAAAAGTTTTCCCATCTTCAGACAGGAGGAGCTTACTATACCCAAGGGCACAGCAAGAAACCCCAAAGGAAGACGGGATAGGTTTATTTATATTAAAAAGTAAATGCAATGTGGTATCCTGGGACAGAAAGGGGATATCAGGTAAAAACGAAGGAACGCTGAATAAACTATGGACTTTAGTTGATAATAATATACCAGCGATGGTTTCATTCATTGCAGCAAAAATACCACTCTAATAAAACATGTTAATAATAGGGGAAACTGCTTGTGTAGTCTCTGGGAACTCTCAGTTTATCTGCTTAAATTTTCTGTAAATCTAAAACTGTTCTAAAATAAAAAGTTCACTAAAAAAAACTCCCTCTCAAAACCAAACCAAACCAAACCAAATGGCTGTCAAGGGTTAATAGATTTCCTTAACAAAACAGCTATAGACACGTAGGTCTCTGGATTCAGGTCACTAGGTTCAAATCTTTAAATCTCAATTTTGTCACTCTAGTTGTGAGACCTCGGGCAGGCTACTGAATCTCTCTGGGCCTGTTTCCTCATGTACAAATCGGGAATGCAACACTGTACCTTTTTGCATCTCTGACTTATAGGAGGATACATTCCTAGGAGTTTAATTATAACCCTGTAACCTTATAGGGTTATTGTGAGAATCACATAAAAGTTAATGTGTGTACAAGACTAACTTTTCCTAGCATATGGTAAATACTCAGTAAACATTAACTGGCTTCGTCATGAAGAACTCTCACAAATAAATATTTTAAAACTTTAGCATCTCGGTACAAAATTAGCAAAAGGAAATAAATAAGGAACTAAGGCTAATTCCTATAAATGGCTAATAAACATATAGGGAAAAGTTCACTCTCATTGGTAATGAATTAGAAAGTTGGAACAAGATAATATTTTTCTCTTACCAAACTGGCAAGGATTTAAGGTGACAGCGCCCAGCACTGGAAAGGACGCCCTGCTGCTGCGGACGGAGGAGCGTGAGTTGGTGCTGCTCTGGGGGCACGACCGGGCGACATGAAGCAGTACCTGACAGAATACAACCTTCAGCATGTTCGCATCCTTTGACCCTGTAATTGAACTTCTAGGAATGTTATTCCTGCTATTCATCAGAGATGCAAAACGAATCATAAAGATATTTATTAACTGTGTTATTTATATGAGCAAAAACTGTGACCAACGTAAATGTCAACCATTTAGGAAAAAAATAAATAAACTATGGTACAGGCAGATGCTGTACCATTGAGCAAGCAATAAAATGGTATTTTTGAATTCAGCAAATGATGCAGAGGAATGTTTATAATGTTAAGTGAAAAAAAAATGAAAAATACACTTACTGAAAAAAAGGAAATTGTAATAAAATGTACCACTCACGCACCACATTAATGGTCCTCTCTGGGTGATGAGATTATAAGTAATTGATTTTCTTTACAGTTTTCTGCATTTTCTAAATTTTCAGAGTTTTAAAAATGTACAATATCTTATGATTATCAAAGAAACGTGTGTTTGTTATAGAACATTTGGAGTATCAGAAAAATGAAAAGGTTTCTAGATGCCACTGAACTGCTAACACAAAAATAAGAAGACGAGGTAAGATGTTGAAAAAGGAAAACTGAGCTCCCTCAGTGTGCTGCCTGGGTAGGCAGAGAGGTGCTGGGGAGAATTACAAGGAGCTGCGGTTTCAGGTACCCCCACCACTCGGCTGAGCCCTCTGTGAGAATGCTTCTCCCCAGTTCAGTCCAGGGCTGCCATGGTGGCTTGGCCAGCCCCTTGGCTGAAAACTTCCATCTGTGGCTCCTGAAGTTCAATCTGAACTCCCACATGGCCACAAAGACCTCAGCACCCAGCCCATACCCACCTCTCCAGCCTCATGGCTTCCCAGTGCTCCCCCAGCCCGTTCCATGCCCACCCCGCCCCCAGCAGCTCACCATTCCTCAGCTCCAGTGGGCTCCTGCTTCACACAGACAGTGTGATACCAGCATTAGGACAGACTGATAGATCAATGGAATAGGACTGAAAACCCTCAAACACACCCTCACATATATGGTCTATTGATTTTCCATAAGGGTGGCAAAACCATTCAATGGGGAAAGGCTAATCTAATCAACTAATGGTTCTGGGTACACTGGATCCACATGCAGAAGAACGAAGAAACCCTGACCATACACCACCTGCAAACGTAACTACCAATAAATGAAAGATCTAAAGCTATAAAACTCTTAGGATAAGACGTAATGGAAAATCTTTATGACATTGGGCCTGGCAATGATTTCTTTTTTTAAAATATTGTTTAAAGATTTTATTTATTTATTTTTAGAGAGAGGGGAAGGGAGGGAGAAAGAGAGGGAGAGAAACATCCATGTGTGAGAGATACATCGATTGGTTGCTTCTCACACACCCCTGACTGGGGACCTGAACCACAACCCAGGCATGTGTCCTGACTGGGAACTGAACCAGTAACCTTTCAGTTCATAGGCCAGCACTCAATCCACTGAGCCACACCAGCCAGGGCTAACATATTTTTTAAATTGATTTGAGAGAGAGAGAGATGAAGGGATAGAGAGAACATAGATTTGTTGTTCCACTTATTTATGCATTCATTGGTTGCTTTTTAAAAAATCTGTACCTGAGGACATGCTTATTAATTTTAGAAAGAGGGGAAGGGAGGGAGAGAAACATTGATGTGAGAGAGAAACATGGATTGATGACCTCTCACACAGCAACCCTACTGGGGACCGACCTTGCAAACTGGGCATGTGCACTGACTGGGAATCAAACCCACAACCTTCTGGTTTATGGGTAGATGCTCCTACCAGCTCAGCCATGCTGGCCAGGGCAATTGGTTGCTTTTTTGTATGTCCCCTGACCAGGGGTCAAAACCACAACCATGTCATATCAGGATGATGCTCTAACCAACTGAGCTACCCGGCCAGGACTGGCAAAGTTTCTGTTTTTGTTTTTTATTTATTTTTTGAAGATTTTATTTATTTATTTCTAGAGAGGGAAAGGAGGGAAAAAGAGAGAGAGAGAGAGAGAAACATCAATGTGTAGTTGCTGGGGGCCGTGGCCTGCAACCTAGGCATGTGCCTTGACTGGGAATCGAACCTGTGATGCTTTGGTTTGAAGCCCACACTCAATCCACTGAGCTATGCCAGCCAGGGCTGTTTTTGTTTTTTAAATTTTCACCTGAGGACATACTCACTGACTTAAAAGAACAGGAGGTTGTGGGGGAGGGGGAGAGACAAAGATGTGAGAGAGAAACATCAATTGGCCACCGTTTGTCCAAACCCTGACCTGGTATCGAACCTGCAACCTACGTATATGCCCTGTACCTGGGATTGAACACGCATCCCCTTGGTGTATAGGAGCATGCTCCAACCAACCAAGCCACCTCGGTGCAGTCAGAAGGCAACCTACAGAACGGGAGAAAATATTTGCAAGTCACATATCTGATAGGGAATGAATATCCAGAATATATAAAGAACTCATGCCGTGAGTTCTCTTTCTCCCTCCCTTCCCTCTCTAAAAATAAATAAATTAAAAAAATTTTTAAAAAAAGAACTCATATGACTCAACAACAACAAGACAAACAACCTACTTCAAAACTGGGCAAAGTTTGGGTCATTCGGAGAATGAACAGTTCTCCAAAGAAGATACAGAAATGGCCAAAATGCACACAAAAATACGATCAACATCACTAATTATTAGTGAAATGTAATCAAAGCAAAATGAGATTCCACTTCATGCCCATTAGGATAGCTATTAATTTTTTTAAAAAGGACAAAATGTCTCAGAAAATAGCAAATGCTAGAAAGAATGTGGATAAACTGGAACCATCGTGCGTTGTTGGTGAGAATGTGAAATGGTGAGGTCCTGTGGAAACCGGTGGTGGCACCTCAGAAAGGCAAACATACAGTTACCATGGGTCCAGCATTCATTCCTAGGCACATACCCAAAAAATGGAAAGCAGAGACTCAGATACTTGCGCACCCATGTTCACAGCAGAATTACTCACAGTAGCCAAAAGGTGGAGCAACCCAAGTGCCCATCCACAGGTGAATGGATAAACAAACTGTGATTAGATAGATAGATAGATAGATAGATAGATAGATTATATATATAGAGAGAGAGAAAGATATAGATATGTGTGTGTGTGTATATATACCACACACACACACACACACACACACACACACACACACACACCATATTATTCAACCATAAAAAGGAATGAAATTCTGATACATGCTACAACGTGGATGAACCATTTTGAAAGCATTATGCTAAGTTAAGTAAGCCAACACAGAAGGATAAATATTCTATAATTCCACTTATAGGAGAGGCCTATAGGCAGATAGAGACAGAAAGTAGAACAAAGGTTACCAGGGGCCAGCGGAGGTGAGAATGCAGATCCAGTATTTAATGGGTGCCAAGTTTCTGGCTGGTATGATGCAAAGGTTCTGGAAATGGATAGTCATCATGGCTTTACAATAATGTGAGTATACTTAATGCCACCAAATTTTACACTTAAAAATAATTAAAATGGTGAATTTTATGTTATATATATTTTACCACAATAAAAAATGCAGAAAAATAGCACCCCATAATAGCTACAGTGAGCTGCTTCAGAAGATGGACCTCCATGTTCCATGACCATTCAAGAACTACAAGTTCATTTCCTGACCTTGGGTTAACAAATTCACAGACCCTGCAGCCCGCTCTGGCTGCTAACCAACTCAGACATTAGACACTCTACTTCGGTAGCTCGGAACACCAGCAGCTGTGCCTCCTTTTCCCCTTGTTTTGTCTTCTTGATTTTTAATACAGAAACATGTACCAGCTGGGGGAAGCTTCGGAGTGGAGGTGGGGGTGGGGCACAATGACCACTGAAGCTAAAAACGGGAGAAATTGTGGAGCTAAGCTATGCTTGAACCCCCTTAGAGTTTCAATCCTTGACAGAGTATCTGTCTTAACCTTGTAATGACTTCAGAGTGGGACTCTTCTCTTGTTAACTCTCTGCTGTTTCAACCACCCTCACAGTCTAGAGGTTCTGATATCTAAACTCAGCACACACACACACACACACACAAGTAATTCCCTTGTCATGTCATTCAGACCATTTCCTTCTGGACTGGCTTCACTGGAGGTGGATCTAGCTAACATCCCCTAAAATAAATATATATATTTATTTATGTAAATACATATATTCCACATCTCTCAAGCCCTTCCTTCAAGTTAAATATTATAATTCTTTGTACTTTTCTTCATATAGCTGGTTTTTCTGGGCCTTTTCCACAGACTTCCTCTAAATCTCTCTCTTAATTGCACACAAAAACATTTTACGTGGACATTTAAAATTTTCTACAGCAATTGGGAACTTAAGCACTGTTAACGACAACCAAAACTGTGTGGTGAGGAGGTGGTGAGTAGTACTATGAACTTGAAAGCAATGGTTGTCAGAAATACTGTTCCCTAAGTTTACTTCTTTTGAGTCATGTTTTCCTGTGTTTGAAACTTCAAAGCCAGCGCCGCCCTCTTCATGTCAGAGACATCTGTCCCACAGCGACTTGCCTGTGAAGAGGCACTTCGGCTTAGTTGTTGCTGACTTTGAAGTTCACCAGAACATTGTGGAACCTGCACTTAATTCACATGATCAGAAAGGTTCACAGCAAAAACACTCTCGATCTTGGAAACTCTTCCTGACTTTGCCACTGCCCTGTTCCATTATGCTGTATTCCAAAAGCAAACAAAGATTGGACCAGAAACTCAATGAGAATTGACAGCAGGTGCACATTTTGCATTCCAGACACACCAGCTCAACAAGTACTAGATGAATTCGTTATACACCATATTCCTTGATGAATAATGGTTTCTGCTTTATGTCATTCTCCAATTCTCTCCACAGATTATTTACTGCTCTTAGGAAACCCACCTGAACTCATTGCTGAAAATGATCAACTAAGGAATCAGAGATTTCAAACATTTCACCAAACTACCATCTCCCCAAACACATGTCCATCCTCTTGATCTTTCTAAAAAATGGAAATTAACTGAGGAGAAAATTGACTTGAAAAAGTTATTGCCTTGCCTCTTTAAGATGCCTTGCTGAGCCCTGGCTGGTGTGGCTCAGTGGACTGAGCCAGGGCCAGTGCCCTCCTGCAAGCCAAAGGGTTGCAGGTTCAATTCCCCGTCAGGGCAAATGCCTGGGCTATGGGCCAGGTCCCCAGTAGGGGGCGTGTGAGAGGCAACCACACGATATGTCTCTCCCTCTCTTTCTCCCTCCCTTCCTCTGTCTCTAAAAAAAAAATTAATAAAATCTTTTTTAAAAAGATGCTGAATTAGTACACAGGTTCACCTCTTCAGAAGAGACCCTGCCTGCCTTACTCAAAAATGTACATTCCCTGGGGACAGTTTCTCCAGGCATTCAGAATAGTTCAGTATTTGACATGTGGTCGGAGGCTGTCCTACAATACAGCCCCTATACCACTACACTGTCCTGAACCCCTGGTAATAGGATTGTTTAACTTTATACCAAGAAGGTGGGGAAAGCACCAAAATCTACATGTGCACAGGCCAACTACACGGAGCACGTGCAGTAAGACCTACAGTTCTAACGAGGTCGTCTGAAACAAAAAAACCTGCCAGCGGGGCCTGTGGTGGGTCCACGCGTGCCGAATGTGCCCGAGACAGAGTTGAGAGTACTCTCCTTACTGACAGTCGGAAAAAAACACTGTGAAGGTGTTGAAAGCATTTGCACAAATCAGAAAGCTATACTCACACACACACACATACACAATGAAGCTTTTTTGAGTAATAAAAGCAATTAAAAGGCCAATGCATACATACCCCAGAGAACCTAGCACAGCATGTGCTTCCTAGGCACATGTCCATGTGACACATATTAGAAATAAGTCAGGTGCTGATCACTCACTCAGTACCAGGCCCTGAACTAAGAATACACACCACCTCAAAAGTAGGTATCACTATTATTGACACTTTCAAGATGCAGAAATTTGCCCAACTGAAGAGTTAAGTTATTTCCCAAAGCTTTATGAACTAAGCTGGCGCGCAATCTAGCTGGAATTTCAACCCAGGCCTCATTCTCCAGCTTCTGCATTTAATCACTGTATTGTGCAGCCTCCCTGAATAAATGAAGTGAAATTTCCCCCAGCTTTTACCAAAGCCAGGTCGTTTGTTTCCTTGGGTTTGGGGAAGGAAGACAACTACAATATTAAAAAATAATGAGTTTTATCTTAAAATCAGACTTTTTTCATGTACCTCCATACTTGTTTATATTTCGCAATAGAGCTCTGCTTGAAGGTTTATCTGGTTACATTTAGTACTTGATTAAATTACTCTGAAATGTAAATTGGGAACATTCTGAAACATAATTTCTCCCTCAAAAGACAAATGCCCGCGGTAATGTTCTAGTTGGGAGATTTTCATGTATTTATTTATAAAAAGGAACAATAGATTTTGAAAATGCAACCGCCTGAGTAGGAGAACTTCCTTGAGGTCAGCGTTATCCCCGACGGCCACATGTCCGGCAGGAAATCTGTAGCTGGGTGACATTAACAATGAATCCACCACTTTCTTGGACCCTGGAGAGACTTGTGGCTCACACATCTGAACAAGGCAGGACTTGAGTAACAGCATACGTTTTGCTTTTCATGTCTATTACAGGCATAGAATCATATTTCTAAAGAGACTTTCACCAGCTACATGCCGACTGGTTTGTAGGGTTGAGTGATCAAGCATAGCGCTCGCACCCTGATGAGGCTAATTAATAATCCCAACACTGCCTGCATGCATTTATGTGCTTCTTAATGTATTCACTTGAGGAGCGTAGGGATCCCTGGGCTGTCTTCCCAGGTGAAGACCAAGGATGAGCTTTTATGTTGATCTTTGTTAGGTAAGATTTGCTAAATATATAAGGCACATGCAGAACCTCATTGGCGAGAGAGATCCTCTATCTATTGCCAAACCACTGGGTAATTTAAGAATTCAGAATCCAAATTCCTCACCCTAATGATGGAACCCTGCAGAGAAAGCATTGAGTTCACTTCTTCATCATGCTAGCAGTGAATGTTCCAATATTTACTTTCAGGATACACATATACACACACAAATGGGCACATGTTCACAAAGAGTAAATAGTTCATCTTTCTCCTGGGCTAAAATGATATATTGCTCAGAGATAAAACTATAACTTGTTATTCATATGCACATGATCTTATGTCACCCTCAGAACAGCCCATGAAGTGGACATTGTTTTCACTCCCCTTTTACCAACAAGGAAACAGACCCAGAGAGGTTAAGGAACAGATAAAGGCTCTCCAGCTGTTAAGGAGTGGAGCCTGGAATTAAACCCACAGCCATCTGCCTCCAGAACGTTTAACTCCATCTCAGTGTTTCACTGCCTCTTATGTTTGTTTCCTAAAAAGTCAAGTCAACTTTGGCACTTTCCTCATATTTGGTCTTAAGCACTGCTAATTCAGATTTCTCCCTTATTCGGGAAGAACTGAAGAAATAAATGGGGTGTGCTCTGCCAGCAGAGATAAACATTTGTTTCTGCTCTGGCCAGGTAGCTTGGTTGGTTAGAGTGTCTTCCTCATATACCAGGGTCATGGGTTTGGTCCCTGGTCAGGGCACATACAATAAGCAACCAGCAAATGCATAAATGGATGGAACATTAAATCAATGTGTGTCTCTCTCTCCTCTCTGTCTACCCCTCTATCCCCCTATTCCTGTCTCCCCCTTCCTCACTCCTCTTTCAAATCAATCAATAATTTTTTTTTTTTTTAGGTTTGTTTCCTAGGATAGTCCCAGCTCTCCTGCAGGAGGCAGCAGCAGCAGCCCAAGCTCTGAAGTAAGGCAACCTGGTTTCACCACATCGAGCTGTGTGACCTTGCACAGGTCACTTAATTTCTCTGCACTTCAGTTTCCTCACCAGTAAAATGAGGCAATAATAGAAACTCGGTGTTCTTTCGGATTAAATAATACAATATTTAGAAACAGGGTTTCCCACACTTTATGTGTTCATTCGTTCTCAGCTATTCTTGTGATGAACGAGCTGCCTGAAATAAGTTTAGATTAGTGATCATATACAAACAGCAGAAGGCGCAACTAAAACATCTATCATTTAGTCACTACAGAAGCTACTTTGCTTTGAAAAGATGGTCAAAAATCCCTTCCATGGCTGCGGCTGCCTATATGTGGTGGCTGAATGTATCTCTCAAACTAAATAGCTTTGGCATCGGCTGATTTAAAATAGACTGTGGACTCCTTGACATTACCTCATCTCCAAGGCTCATACAGTCTAAAAGTTTTTGAAATCAAACACTTAAAAGATCGTTTGGGTTCTCAAATAAATAGCTGTCAACGCGTTCTCTCTGGCAAGAAGTATGGCCACCTTTTAAATCGTGCAACTTGCTCTAATCACTTTCTCTAAAAATGCTTGCATTTCAGTACTTGGTGTCCCCAATTGTTGCTGTCCCCGAACAAAAGCCTAATTGCTACTAGGACAATACAGCCCTTTCTCTGAGATCACCATGAAGACCTCGGAACAAACAGGAGAGGGAGTTCTTGTGAGCATTGCATCAAAATCCCTGGACGCCGAAGGCCAACACGAGCTGAGTTATCTTTGAGACTCGAGTCCCACGCCACTGTCTCCCCTCTCTGCAAGTAGTTCTGTCTCCTCAATGTTTCAGAACTCTTTAGCACACATGTGTTTTTCTTCTTGAACGAGTCTGGAAAACTCGAGGTCCCCTTCTCCCACCCGGGCACCAAGAACAGGAGGGCAGCAGCCCTGCTTGGGCGAGATTTTGTCATGGTGGGATCGTGGCAGGGCGGGAGCCCCCAGTGCCCCACAGGGCGGGGCTCGGGTCCGCATGTCCCACCAGGCCGACCCCGGAGTCCCTGTGCCCCCTCGGGCGCGAGCGGGAACCCCAACTTCCCAGACCTTGTGGGACAGGGGCCGGACGTTTCACTCCCGGCTAGCACGCAAACCCCCAAACGGCGGCCCCGGGGAGGCCTCTGGGACTCACGCGGTTTCTCTGGGTCTCGGGGGCCTCTCCCCGACCAGCTCCCGGCCCCTCGGGGTCTGAGAGTGGGAGCCTCCCATGGCTCGGAGCTCGCGCCCTGGCTTGCGCCTGCCTGTGCTCCGCGGCGCTGGCCGGACCGGACCCTAGGCGGGGAGGAGGCGCAGGGGCGGGAGGATGGGTGGGGCCCAGGGGTGGGCGGGGGTGGCGGGGAGCCCTCCTTCAGGGTCCCGGGCGGGGAGAGCCTCGGAGAGGACCGTGCTGGAGACGCGGTCGCTCTCCGCCAATTGCAGGGTTCAGCCTGCGCCGCTGCTACCCGGGTCACCCGCCAGGGGACACCACAGAGCAGTGCTGATGCCCAGGTCACACCCGCACCGGGGCAGCGGGCGCCACATCTCCCAGCCTGGGCGCCCCCAGGCGGCGGAGGGCCACAGATGGAGTGGACTGCCGGCCTGGGCGCGCCCCCGGGGCCCCGCGGACTAGGGAAACGTAGCCCTCTCTGCCCCTTCCAGCCCGGGGCGGTCGGGCCGCCCTGGGGCAGCGGGCAGGCGCCTGGGGAAACGCTGTAGGAGCCTGAAAGAGGAGCGGCGGGGAAGAGGCAGCTCTGCGGAGAGGCAAGGGTAGCGGGCGGTGTGCGCCCGAACAGGAGACAGGCTGTCCTTCCAAGCCAGCAGCTTCTCCCGCGCGCAGGCGGGAGGAAGGCCTAGGCTGAGTTCAACAGAAGAGTGAGTTAATCCTGGTTCTGCCCTTGACTAGCTGGTTGAATTGAAACAAGTCACTTCATCCTCTCCGAATCATTTCTTGATGAATAAAACAACGGAGTGTATTTATTTTTACCTCTTAGCATCCTCCCCAAGTTTGACAACCAATGAATGAATGTTCTTCCACACCCAGAAGAAAAAACGGACCCCATCCTTCCCATTGCACCCAATAACTCCCTTCCTTTCCGGAATAGTTCAGGCTCTTTCTCGCCCATTCCTGCCCCCACTTCCCTCCTCTCTAGCCATCTCTCCTCCACCCCCAACGGTTTTTTTTTTTTTGTAGGAGGGGGTACATAGATTGGCGTGCCTTAAAAAAACAAAAACAAACTAACACCTATCTACCCTTCCAAACCCAACACAAAGCTCTGTTCTATAGCATTATCCTGAATCCTGACGTCACATCCTTTTTGTTACTGTCTGTCTTCTGCACTGGAATGGAAACTCGGTGAAGACAGAAAATTTGTTTTCGCTTCCTGTCCCTGCTTGGCACTCAACCGTTGATAAATGCATGCAGCCTACAAGTGCGTGATCAGCCTTTCTTCCCCGTGATCCCGCAGCACTCGTTAGTTTCGATAACATAGCTTTTACCAGTCTTACTCTGTCGTTATCTCTGCACTTGTTCATCTTTCCACCAGAATCTGAGATCTTTAACGGCGCGAACGCCCTCTCATCTCTGTATCCAAGCTCAGTGCCGGCGCAGGCCTGTACCGCGGCCCGCGTGCGGTATGTGCTGAACCCTGTGGGTAGGCGGCGCCCCAGAACGGTGTTCAGCGTTAGCTGTCATTCTTGATGGGAAGCTCTAGAAGAATGCCCGTGGCTACGTTTTAATGTTTCCAGAAAACTCATAATAAAGACATGTATAAATATATATTTGTAAATATATACAAATAGAGACAACCGGTCTCTCTTTTTTAATGTCAAATTTTGACTTCCTATTAAACTATACATTATCTTCACTCTGTTACGGCCAGAAGGTTCCTAGAGTTCGGGATGTGGCCCCATTGTCGACATGTACATCAGAGTATTTGGGGGGTGGGAAAATAAACATTAATCTGTAAAAATGTAGTGAGACTGAATTGAGGTCTTATGGGAAGAATTTCAAACAGCTAAGGAAAAGCTGACTCTTGGCAGATAACTTTTTAAAGTTCAAGTTCTTCACACATTCTATGGGGAATACTTTGGCAAAGTGATTGGAGAGCCAACGAACATGGATCACATGACCCTGTCCAAGCTGTGGTCCTCTCCAGAGGAACACTCAGCCCCTCCTAGTGAGAAAGCCCTCCATTCCCAGTGGGTCATTCCAAAGAAAAGTGGGAGGGGCGACAGGAGAGGAGGGTGAGGAAGGAAACGTGGTCTTCCTACTGGGTGGGCAAGATGGGCTGTTGGGAGGAGTTTTATCACTGTGAATGCAGAGTGGCCCAGTGCACTCCACTAAAATGGTTTAAAAGAAAAGGAAACAATGAAACCCACACCGTTGCAGCGCAGAGAAACTGAGATAAAGAGGGGGAGAAAGAGTCTCTAAAATAATGTGAACGGTTGCCTGTAGGGAACCCAAATGCGTCTCTGCAGAGACGTTTGTGTGCAGGGACTGGCTGCCCTGCCTGGTTCAGACATGAGCAGCTGGGCTTCCAACCCAGGGGTGGAACACGCTGAAGGGGAAATCTCGTCTCTGGGAAGTAAACTTAAGAGAGCTTTCCAGAGAAAATGCCCAGGACAGACCTGAGAGCCCCACGTATGTCACAATTTGCTCTTTCCATGGAAGCAGAGTTGAGTTCTGTTTCTCTGTCCCAGAGACGGCTCACAGATCTCCAGTGAAGGGACAGACCACTTGATATCTGCAAATCCTCTGCTTCATGTCCCTTGGTTTAAAACTCTTCTTGCTTTTCATGTTTCAGTTACAAAACAAAGTCAAAGCCTTAGCATTCCTAATGAAGACACAGACTTGTTACCATGCAATCACAAGCTGTCTGAGGAAAATTATTGAACCTATGGCAACACCTCCTCCCCGCCTCCTGTGCTTCTGCACTGGTGCAGTCAGAGGCCAGCTGAAAGTGTGGGCAACCCTGCTGTCACCTGATCTGCTGACTGGTCACGTAATGCCAGTTCCAGGGGTCAGAACCACTCACACAAGTGCAGAGTTCTCTTTTCAGCAGAGGATAATAGCTGGAGACCACTCAGTGTTGCCTTTGATAAGGAGTAAAGGGAAAAGAAAACCTGACTATTATATGGTATGCTGTAGTTTCTGCCTAATGTGACCAAAAAGAAGAAAGAGAAGGAGAGAGGAGGGAGGCAGGCCACCTTTCTCAGTCCCTGGGTTGGTGGGCTGCTGCACATGATGGCCAGTCAGGGTTCAAGGAGACATATGGCCAGCGATGGAGTCTAGGAGCGGTATTATGTGATATCTAGTATTAAGTTTTCATTTGGGCATTATAATTCTGCCAGTAAGTCATTTTTAAATGTTAAAAAAATAGTAAAGGAAGAAAATTTAAGAAACTGAAATTCAGGATTGCCCCCTGAGATTGCAAAATACACCCTTCAGTGTCAAAACTCCCCCCACCCCAGAATGCTACTCATGCTTTGTAGAAGGACAGGAGCTAACAGGTATGGGAAACCAGGTTCAGCAGGAAATGATGATAACAGTAGTTAGGAGTTGCTGAGCACTTTTTATGTACCAGACTCTGTTCTAAGTGCTTTGGATTTATTAACACATTCAATGTTTGTCACAATGTTTTGGGTAGGCATGTTTAGTATCCTTAATTTACAAATGAGTAAAGTGAGGCATAGAAAGGTTAAAGGTGCCCACGGCCACACAGCTAGGAAACGGCAGAGCCAGGGTTCAAAGGCAGGCAGACTAGCTGCAGAACTCTCACATGGAGCTTAGCTTCCAGGCTGTAGTTCTTTAGTTTTTACACTGCGGTAATTGGTGTCTGCAGTGTTCAAACCAGTTCTGTCTGGATTACAAAGTTGACGTTCAGCATGGACTTTCTCGCCCAGCAATCATGGCAAATGCGTGTTACCCTTCAAAGCAGCTG
This sequence comes from Tonatia bakeri, assembly GCA_004024845.1. Classification (NCBI taxonomy): domain Eukaryota; kingdom Metazoa; phylum Chordata; class Mammalia; order Chiroptera; family Phyllostomidae; genus Tonatia; species Tonatia bakeri. Next base: position 50,121 of record PVIA01001156.1, on the reverse strand, counting down.
CCTTGGGAAGCTACATGCTTATCTCAGAGCTGCCCCTTCTTTCCTGTTTTGGAAATTGTTTAAATGCCAAATTTAGATATAATTGGATTTACTACCGAAGACCCACATATTGTTCTTGAAATCAGGTAATGTAAGTGCCCCAATGTTGTTCTCCTTTTTCAAAATCATTTTGGCTATTCGAGGTCCTTTGTCTTTCCCTATAACATTTAAAACAAACTTGTTAATTTCCTTTAGGGGAGGGGTCCGTGGGGATTATGTTTTTAAGTTTTGGTCAATGGGATAAAAACAGATGTATCAAGTTCAACTCCCAAGAAGCATCGTTAACGGGGAGTGAGTGAGGAGGTACCACAGTCTGAATGTCAGTGCTCCTCCAAATTTCATGTGTAAAAATCCTAACTTACACAGGTGATGCTATTAGGTGATGGGGCCTTCGGGAGATGCCTAATTCATAAGGGCAGAGCGCCCATTAATGGAATGAGTGTCCTTATAAAGATGCTCGGGAGAGATGAGATCCGTTCCCTTCTTCCATGTGAGGACACTGAAGGCACTGGCTATGAACCAGGAAAACAGCTTCACCAGAGTGCCGCCATGCTAGTGCGCTTATGTTGGAATTCTAGGCTTCAAAACTGAGAGAAACAAATTTCTGGGCTTTTAAAAGTATGTTTATGGATTTTAGAGAGAGGGGGAGAGAGAGACAGACGTCAGTGTGAGAAAGAAACTTCTACCAGGGAGCATCCGGTATGCTCCCTGGCTGGCATGAACCCGCACCCAAGGCCTGTGCCATGACCAGGAATCCAACCCCCAACTTTGGGGGTATATATAGGACAATGCTCCAACCAACTGAGCTGCACCAGCCAGGGCTAAATTTCTGTGTGGTTTTTTTTTAAAGCTACCCAGTTTGCAGTATGTTGTCATAGAAGCCCAAGTAGACTAAGACAGGAGGTGAGCCCTTTAGGGGCACTTTGTTTTCCCTGCTGGCTGGAATGCTGATGGGCTAAGCTGGATTCACGCAGCCATGCTTAATCCTGAGGTTGAAGGAGCCTGAGTCCATCACACCCGGGAGCTTCTGAGCCTGCCCTGGATTGCCTACCTACAGATTTTGTTTATGTGAGAAAAAAAAATGAATAACACATTAGTTAACCACTAACAGTTTGAACTTATGTGAGACTCAGACAATGCAAATCTTAATTAATATTCTGCTCACTAAATCGGGGAGAAAGAGAGTCCCATTACCTGTACCTGGAGGAACTGTATTACTGTACTGCCAGCAGTCACTCTGTCTTACTCTACAGATAGTGTGTCATGTAAACAAGCCCTAACCCTAACACTGGTACACCTCATTTCATTGCACTGTGATTTATTGCACTTCACAGATACTGCATTTTTTTTACAAACTGAAGACTTGTGGCCACGCCAAGTTGTACAAGTCAACCAGCACCATTTTCCCAACCGTGTTTTCTCACGTTATGGCTCTGTGTCACATTTTGGCGACTATCAGAATGTTTCCAAGTTTTTCATAATTATTATACCCGTTACGGTGATCTGCAATCACTGATTGTAGTTGTTTGGGGATACCATGAACCATGTCCACATGCGATGGCAAACGTGATCAATAAATATTGTCTGTGTCCTGACTGCCCCGCTGGCTGGTCGTCCCTCCCCCTCTCTCCCTCTCTTCAGGCCTCTCTGTTCCCTGAGACACAGTAATATTGAAGTCAGGCCAATCAATAACCCTACAGTGGCCTCTAAGTGTTCAAGCGAAAGGAAGAGTCACGTGTCTCACTTTAAAACAAAAGCTAGAAACAATTATATTTACTGAGGAAAACATGTCAAAAGTTGTGACAGGCCAAAAGCTAGGCCTCTTCTACCAAACAGTGAGCCAGGCTGTGAATGCAAGGAAAAGTTCTTGGAGAAAATTAAAAGTGCTTCTCCAGTGAACACATGAATGACAAGCAAGCAAAACAGCCTTGCTGCTGATGTGAAGAAAGTTTGAGTGGTCTGGTTAGAAGATCAACCAGCCACAGCATTCCCTTCAGCCAAAGCCTAACCCAGAGCGAGACCCTAACTCTCTCCAATTCTATGAAGGCTGAGAGAGGTGAGGAAGCTGCAAAAGAAAAACGGGAAGCTAGCAGAGGCTGTTTTGTGAGGCTTAAGGAAAGAAGCCATTTTCACAACATAAACATGCCGGGGAAGCAGCAAGTGCTGATACTGAGGCTGCAGCGAGTCATCCGGATCCAGCTGAGACAGTTCATGAAGGTGGCGACACCACATGGCAGATATTGGATGCAGATGGAACTGTCCTATGTTGGAAGAAGATGTCATCTAGGACTTTTGCAGCTAGAGAGACGTCAGTGCCTGGCTTCAAAGCTTCAAAGGCCAGGCCAACGTTCTTGTTAACTTGAAGCCGATGCTAGGGCCCTTAAAAATTAGGCTAAATCCACTCTGCCTGTGCTCTGTAAGTGAGACAACAAGGCCTGCAGAACATCTGTTTACAACGTGGTTTACTGAATCTTTTCAGCCCACTGTTGAGATTTACGGCTCAGAAAGAAAGATTCCTTTCAAAATATTACTACTTATTGGCACTGCAGTTGGTCACCCAGGAGCTCTGATAGAGAGGCACAACAAGACTAATGTTGTTTCCTGCCTGCGAACACAACATTCGTTCTGCAGCCTACAGATCGAGGAGTAATTCTGACTTTCAAGTACTATTATTTAAGAAATATATTTCGTAAGGCTACACCTGCCACACATAGTGATTCCTTTGATGGATGTTGACAAAGTAAATCCTTCTGGAAAGGATTCACCCTTCCAGGTGCCATTAAGAGAACATTTGTGCCCTGGCTGGTGTGGCTTAGTGGATTGAGCGCCAGATTGTGAACCAAAGGGTCACAGGTTCGATTCCCAGTCAGGGCACATGCCTGGGTTGACGACCAGGTTCCCAGCATGGGGCATGTGACAGGCAACCACACATTGCTATTTCTCTCCCTCTCTTTCCCCTGCCCTTCCCCTCTCTGTAAAAATAAATAAATAAAATACTTTAAAAAAAGAACATTTGTGATTCATGGGAAGAGATCAAAAGCAATATTAGCAGGAGTTTGAAAGAAGTTGATTCCAACCCTCATGGGTTACTCTGAGGGGTTCAGGACTTCAGGGGTTCAGTGGAGGAAGTAACTGCAGAGGTGGTTTAAATAGCGAGAGATCTAGAATTAGAAGTGGATCCAGAAGAGGTGAATGAATTGCTGCGATCTTGTGCTAAAACTTGAACACAGCAGTCCCCCAACATTTTTGGCACCGGGGACCAATTTCATGGAAGATAATGAGTTCAGGCAGTAATCAGAAGCTTTGCTGCCTCACCCTCTGCTCACCTCCTGCCATGCGGCTTGGTTCCTAACAGGCCACAGATCTGTAGGTCCCCAGCCTTGGGGATAGGGACCCCTGCATTAATGGATGAAGAATTTCTTCTTATGAATGAGTTAAAAAGAAAAAACGTGGTTTCTTGAGATGGAAACTACTCCTGGTAAAGATGCTGTGGAGATTGTTGAAATGACAACAGAGGACTTAGAATATCATATAAACCTGTTGGTAAAGCAGCAGCAGGGTTTGAGGGTGTTGCTCCCATTTTCAAGGACGTTCTGCTGTGCAGAAAATGCTACCAAGCAGCATCACATGCTCAGGGAAATAGGCCATGATAGGAAGAGTCACTTGATGCAGCAAACTTCATTGTTCTCTTATTTGAAGAAACTGCCACAGCCACTCCAACCTTCAGCAACCGCCACCCTGGTCAGTCAACAGCTGCTAACATCAAGGCAAGACCCTTCCCACTGGCAAAATGGTTATGACTTGCTGAAAGCTCAGCAAGCATTTGGTTAGAGTTAGCATTATTTAGTAGTCAAGTATTTTTAAATCAAGGCACATACATTGTTTTTTAGAGATAATGTGATCGCACAATTAATAGACTATAGTTTAGCCATGGCTGATGTGGCTCAGTGGGTTGAGTGCCAGCCTGCAAAACAAAGAGTTGGCAGTTTGATTCCCAGTCAGAGCACATGCCTGGGTTGCAGGCCAGGTCCCCAGTAGGGGGCATACAATAGGCAACTGCACATTGCTGTTTCTCTCCCTCTCTTTTTCCTTTCCTTCCCCTCTCTCCAAAAATAAATAAAATCTTTTAAAAAGTAGACTACAGTTTAGTGTATGCATAGCTTTTATATGCATTGGGAAACCAAAAAGATTGTGACTTGCTTTATTGTGATATTTGCTTTATTGTGGTGGTCTGGAACGGAACCCACTTTATGTCCAAGGTATGCCTGTACTTCCTGAAGTTTAGCTCTGGCTGAATCTGTCCATAAAACCTCCCCTCAGCCATCATTGCTAAGCAAAATCATGCATGCACTATTGCAAATAAACTTCCTCCAACTAAACATTTTCATTCTTTTATCCCTTAATGCTCTCCTGGGTGCTTCATTCATTCATTCATTCATTCACTCACTCAATAAATGCATTTATAAATGCCTGCCCGTATGACTGTCCACTTGAATTCATCATCGCAAAACTGTTGGATGAAGTGAGGGCTGCCTGAGGCTTGCTACCAGCCTCAAGATGACCCTCTTGCAAATCTATACCCTAATTCTGCCTCACATCATTGTTTTGGCACTGCCTAAACATACGGAAAAAATCACAGCTGAGAGACTGATTCCTAGAACAAAGCTGGAAAGGCTCCTAGAGGCCATCTAGTTCCACCTTCTTACATTTATATAAGTGAAGCAAGGCCGTGACGCTGGAGACGTGCCCAAGGTTACGGAGACCGTACCAAAGCTGGAGCCAGGGCTCAGATTTCCCCACTCCTACCCAGTCCTTTGTTCTCCCCTCGGTCCTTATTTCCTTCATTCACACTTAACCTAGATACGAAGATTACATATATGCTATTTTGATTAGGAAATTTTTGTGTGTTACTTTAAAAACCATCCCAGTTATACTTGGTGTCAAAGAGAGAAATTCCCTTTGGTAATTTGTCTTTGAATTTATCCTCAACTTACACTGAAGAGTGAACACGTCAGCAACCCTGGCCAGAACCTTTTCTCTGGCCATGAAGCCCTTGGGACTGAAGAAAATTAAGTCAGGTGAAAGTCACATGCTAACTTACAAGGCAGGTTTTCAGTGCAAGTTTCTAGCCAAGTGCCTTTTGCCTAAAGGCTGATTCTCAGAAATTCCTCTATACTTCCACCAGCCACACTGTGTGTGACTGTTCCCTAACATGCTGTGCCAGCAAAACTAAATTCTGCCAGAAAAAAGAAAGTCTTTGTTCCCTGTTTCAAGGTGATGCAACTGTCAACTCTAATAAGTTGGCAGTTTCCAGAAGAGAGCTTGTGCTTCTGACCTGTGACCCTGTTCTTCTACCGTGGGAACAGCTCCAAGTTCACGATTTCAATCTGTATTCTTGGGGAGTGGAATGCAAGCACTTTAAAAAAAACTTCTTTCCTTTTTCATTTCATTTACTTGTCATTTCTATTCCTACATAATGGTTCAGGGACAGCACACCCTTTGTGTGCTTTTTATTGATTTTTCTAAAAGCAGGCTATTTTTTCTGCCCTGCTGTTTTCAGAGACAGAACCAGCCTATAATTCAAACATCCTGGACTCAGTAACCCCAAGTGTCATCTTGGAATATTAACTCTCAGCACTTTTGGGGTCTCATGTCTCATGCAGCTTTGGAGTGGTGACCCAGAGCGACCTTTGGGTATGTCAGCGTGGACTCCAACCCCACTGTCTGGTCTTGGGGGTGGAAGGTAAGGAGAGTTCATCCCCCAATACTTTATTTACACTCTCTGGCCCAGTAGGGTCTGGCTTTAGCCATTCCATTAAGAAATGATGATGCAGACAGGAAAACCAGAAGGCTGGCAAGAGACCTGTGGGCTTGGGTTCAAGGTGGGATTTTAATTTGTGAAACTTTGATATTAAAATCAGTGTGCCTGATCCACTGTCCAAAAGCACCATGAATATAGAAAATGCTACTGCTCTCTGGCTGGGCAAAACGAACAGGGTCTGTGGAGTCGGAACGCGCTACAAAGAAAGCAGAAGTGGATGTTCAAAGGAAGTCTCTAAAGAGAGACAAGGTAAACATAAAAATTTCCTTAGGTTTAGAAGTAAAGACTGTCCTAGGAGGCCATGGGAAGACTTTAATGATGTACCTTAGGACATTGGGAGCCAGATGGAGCTGTCACGTTTTCAGAATAAAACAGGCCTTTCGCCTTAAGCAACAACAGGAAGAGTGAGCCCAGAGTAGAAGAGAACATCAGAGCCACTCTTTCTTCAGAAAGTCTGAACGGTTTCCACCTTCCTGCAGAGAGAGACCGGAATTGCACTGGGATGATTCTGCACCTGCAGGTGAGAATCCCAGGGCACCCATGGGTGTGGGAGTTGGGACGGAAGGAAATGGACCTATCATACCTTGCTAGGTGTGATACATGCAAAGGTCAGTAGCAAGTATTGTTGTTTCGTTTTTTCCATGTTCCAGGGAGGGGACAAATCCAATCAGGATTTGGTTTTTCAATTCTCAACTCACAAGCTTCTGGTCTACGTGCCACAATGAAAACTCCCTGAAGAAAGGAGGAAATATGATCCTACATGCAGGTCAGAGCAGGACGTGAAATGGTCAGTACAAGAAGGAAAGCAGAAGCCTGAGTGAGATGGAATAAAGGTAAGAAACGGAATACGTGGGCTGCCTGGATCAAGCCTGGCCAAACAACAGCCGTGGGGCCCAATAGCTGAAAGGGAGGGGCCAATGGGATCATCCATTCCCACATCCTACCTGATGCAGGAATCCTTTACTCGGGATTCCTGACCAGTGGTTGGCCAACCTGTGTTTGGATTTTCAAAGATATTTCTGGCAGACACAGAGTTGCAGCACTCAGATCCCTCTCCAAGAAAGGACTTAGCAACCCAGCTCCAAGGAATGTGGTTAGCTGAGCATCTCCAGCTGCTAGTGCCTTCAGGGTCTGCTTCTGCTTTTGAGCTGAGATCAGTCTTCTCTGGCAGTCCCCAGCCAATGGCTGAGCAAGGCAGTCCTATAAAAGGCCTGACCATTTCTGTCTAACATGGGACCCCTCTAATGGGCAACCTTTGCTTTGGAGCTCCTCATTGGTCAGGCAGATACTAAGTCGCACCCGTATCACACGTGAAGGCTTTCCTGACCAAACTTGCTTTCGCCCCTTTTTCTTTCCCAGGTGTTACTCCTCCACAAGCCTTGATATATAGAGCACAGGGGTTACTTTCAGGGTGTGAAACTATTCTATATGATACCATAATGGTGGGAGCAGAACAGTACCGCTTTGTCAAAACCCTAATGTGTGTAAGTTAAAGAAAAATCACTTAAGAGATCAGAGGGTCCCAGGATGGAATGCACGCTATGACAAAGCAATCTAACTGCATTGCAAATGTTTGAAACAGCATCACTGAAGGGACTGACCTAGCCAGCTTTGGAGATGAGTGGCGCCTGTGGGACTAAGGGCAAAGGAAACTGTGCATAAGCATTAAATCTAGCTGGTAAAGTTGGCTCCCATGGGAGTGCAGGTTAACGATTCTAATGCCACTATACATGCATACTGAAATCGATGTAAATGGATAACAGATGGCGGGAGCCAGATTTCTCATTGCTGGGATGGGAACTTATAGATGAGGAAAGGGAGGTCTAGAAAGATCCATGTGGTAATGAATTAGAGTTGGAAACATCACCATCAATTCCTGTTTTGCTTAATATAGAGTCAGACGGTCACATATAGAAATAATTATGAATGTGTGTATATACACAGGTTAGTATACACATATATATGTTCTTGCATATATATGTTTATTAACTGAAAGGGACTAAAAGCAACAACTCCTCAGCAGCAACAAGCATACCTGGCACCCACATCTTGATTTTCAAAACTATTCTCTAATGAAAGGAGCCGAGGCTACTTGGAGAAATGGCTGATTCTAGGAATGGGGCAGGAAATACACAAAATGAGCCTTGAGCATTTTACATTGCCAGAATGTAAACAGGTGCACACACACACACACAAAAAAAGTCAAAAAGCCACACCAAAACCCACACTGATGGTAGTATGACAAAGGGACACAGAAGTCAATTGAAAGAGTTCTCAATGGCCAAAGCTGGAACAAATCGAACAATAAAATTAATAAACTAGTATTGGAATATAACCTTAAGTGTAAAACAAAATGCATGAGTCTCTACTATATAAATAAATAATTTAACATATAAATAAATCAAGAGAAGAGACATATTCCATGAAGCAGAATTCCAGATAATTTATACAGATAGTCCACCCTCAAAGAGGCAAATGCTTAACTCCCCACTCCCTTAGCTCATGAGCTGTGCATGCATAGTAACTTCCTTCCAAAGCACACTGCACGGGAAGGGGAAAAGGAATGACTTTGCAGGGGAGAAGCCTTAGGGACACCACTTCAGTCAGGAGATCGAGGGTAACACCAACAGGGAGAAGTCATGCGGATAATACGCGCCCTTGACATCATGCAGTGAAATGGCACTTCACTTCTGTGACATTCCCAAGAACGCACGATCCCAGTGTGCTCATGAGAAAAACATAAGGCAAATCCCACCTGAGAAACATCCTACAAATACTGGATGAACAGATTGACAGTCCTCAAACTTTCAAGGTCATCAAAAAAAGAAAGAGAAAGAAAAGGGAAGGAAGGAAGGAAGGAAGGAAGGAAGGAAGGAAGGAAGGAAGGAAGGAAGGAAGGGGAAGAGGGAGGGAGGAAAGTCTGAGAAACTGTCAAGCCAAGAGTAACGTAAAGAGTCATGTCTATAGATAAACAAACAGACACATGTCTTTCTCTAATAAACGAAGACACATGTGTCAGTCAGGAGCCTGGCAGGAAACACTCTCTGTCTGAGAATGTGATGAAGGGACTGTTTAGAGAGGTAGGTGAGAGTGGTGTCTGAGCGAGCTCAAGAGGCAGCAGTTTTCCAAGGCTATACAGTGAAGGATGCAGCCATGTGCAGAAGGCTGCCTGTTAGGAGTTTGGGTCTTCAGTCAGAGGACACAACCAGCGTGTGACAATCCAGCGGGAACAGCACGAGAAGAACAAATATCTTTGTATCATTCTCCCCCTTCCCCCCTGATTTCCGGCTGTGGCCTCCATTGGCTAAACCTAACCGGAACTCAATGCAAGACAGCCATTTAGATCAGCCTGCTGGACACAGAGGAGAGCGGAGAAGGGTGGAGAGTGGATTTACAAGGGTGAATGGAAATACCAGCACCTACATCACTTTAATCCCCTTTCAAGACTCTCCTCATAACAGATTGGTTTTGAGAGACAGGAGCCCCTGGGCCTCTGTTCTGTGGTGTTGAGGAAGTCACTACTTCTCTAAGTCTCATTCTCCTCATCTGTAGAATGAAGGGTTTGCTCTAGGACGTCTCTGAGATCCCTGCTGCACATGATTCTAGAAGCAATGAAATGCCTTACCAGGCTGTGGCTGATATGTGCCTAGAGCCCTGACAGCTGTTTATTTACTGAAGTGTATGCAGACCTCTTTTTTCCATGACGTGTCTCTACATCTGTGCCAGGCTGAGCAGCGCTTGTCAGTTAGTGAGCAGCTCCAAGGAAAGGAGCAGGCTTCGCTCACTGCTGTATGCAGACACGTCGCAGGCCTGCTGGTAGAGGAAACCTGAGTCTGGGAATCCAGACTGGGCTCCGGACAAACAACTGCAAGAGGCGAGGAGGTAGGCTGAAGGGCAGGCCACTCACCAACGTCAGGGTCAGTAGGCAGTGGGCACGCCTGCTTGTTCCTGAAGAAAACTTGAGGGGGCCTCCACAGCTGGCAGCAGCTGATGCAGCCCCCAGGTTGGCCCAGCAACTCGACTGGCAGACCCAGCAGCGTCTTGGCTGCCAGCAACCACGCAGATGGTAATAATTAGCCAGAAAGTCAAACTATGGAAAGTTCGAAGGGTCCAAGACAGCCTCGCGTTGAACAATGAACACACAGGCCCTCCCCTGCTGCCTTGGGACATTTTGTTCTGTATTGTGTCTGTTTTTTCAACTACTGCCTGCTTCAGCCTCTTCAAAATACGTTTTGAAAATAAGGGTGAGGCTAAGGAAGGGAATACCCCTATTACCTTTCAAGGGCTGAAAGTGCAGAAAGTGTAAGCCCTCCATCCCTCACCCCATATATCTTGGGTGACCCGGGATATACAACAGATTTCCTCCCTTTCCCTAACTCCACCCACAGTCATGAAACCAGGACCCTCCAGAACTGCCGATGGGTCCCACATGACTGCTGGGTTCAAGTGTGATTGAGGAGTCTAAGGAAAACCTATGTTCCGCCCTGGCTGGCATAGCTCAGTGGATTGAGCTTGGGCTGTGAACCGGGGCATCGCGGGTTCGATTCCCAGTCAGGGCACATGCCTGGATTGTGAGCCTCGGCCCCTAGCAGCCGCACATTGATGTTTCTCTTTCTCCCTCCCTTCCCTCTCTAAAAATAAATAAATAAAATCTTTTAAAAAAAAAATTCTTAACCCCACTTCAAACCTATTAAAAAAAAAAAAAGAAAACCTATGTTCCAAAATCCTTTAAAACTCTCCCAAAACACTGGATAGATACATACAAAAAAAAAATAAAACTAGACCAGCTTATTATACCATATGCAAGAATAAACTCAAAATGGACTAAAGGCTGAAATGTTATACTCAAAACCATAAAACTTCTAGGAAAAAACATAAGTAGTAAAATCTTTGACATATCTCTTAGTGATATTTTTTCTGACATATCTCCTTGGGCAAGGAAAACAAAAAAGTAATTAATGAATGGGACTACATCAAACTAAAAAGACCTTGCACAACAAAGGGAACCAGAAACAAAATAAAGGACAACCCACTGAATGGGAGAGGATATCTACCAATTATATATTCTATAAGGGTTACTATCCAAAATTTATAAAGAACTCATACAACTAAACTGCCAAGAACCAAACAACTTAACTTAAAAATGAGCAGAGAACCTAAATAGATGCTTCTCCAAAGAGGACATACAGATGGTCAATAGACATATGAAAAGATGTTCAACATCACTAATCATCAGAGAAATGAAAATTAAAACCACAGTGAGATACCACTTCACACTGGTCAGAATGGCCATCATCAATAAATCAACAAACAACAAGTATGGGAGAGGATGTGGAGAAGGGAACCCTAGTGCACTGTTGGTGGGAATCCAGACCGGTGCAGCCACTGTGGAAAACAGTATGAAGTTACTTCAAAAAATTAAAAATGAAACTGCTTATGACCCAGTGATTCCACTTTTGTGTATTTATTCAAAGAAACCCAAAACACTAATCTGAAAGAATATATGCACCCCTATGTTCATTGCAGCATTGTTTACAATAGTCAATATGTGGAAGCAGCCCAAGTGTCCATCAGTGGATGAGTGGATAAAAAAGCGGTGGTACACACACTCAATGGAATACTACTCAACCATGAAAAAGAATGAAATCTTACCATTTGTGACAGCGTGGACAGACCTAGAGAATATTACACTAAGTGAAATAAATCAGTTAGAGAAAGACAAATACCATATGATTTCAATTACATGTAAAACCTAAGAACAAAATAAACAAAAACAGAAACAGACTCACAGATAGAGAACAGACTGATGGTTGCCAAAGTGGAAGGGGTTTGAGAGGCCGGGTGAAAAAGGTGAAGGGATTAAGAAGCACAGTTTGGTAGCTACAGAACAGTCACATGGATGTAAGTTACAGCTAGGATATATAATCAATAATATTGTAATATCTATGTATGGTGCCAGCTGGGTGCTGGAAATACCAGGGGGAACATTTTGTGAAGTATATGGCTGTCTAACCACTATGCTGTACAGCTGAAACATATACAAATTAGTATTGAATGTAAACAATAATTGATAAATAAACCTTACATATTAAAAGCCCTCCCCAAACTGCTGATTTCTAAATTCTACTGTTGTTTCCAGCCCTGATAAACAAACAAACAAACAAATAAAAATGAAGAGAAGAAAAATTGATTCTTCTTGGAAGCACACACAGCCTTGGGAGATGGGTGCTTTAAGGTTGTGCGGTGAGTTGAGGGCCTGAATGCCTTCCGGCAGATGAGGAAGGAAGGGGAGTCTAGAAGTGAGAGGCAGAGAAGGCGGGAGGGAAAGGGGCCTCTAGGGAAAAGAAAAGGACAAAGACAGGGCTCTGAGCACCTCGGAGAAACATCACACACTTCAGCTGCTGCCTAGAGCTGACTTGGTTGAGTTGATGCTCTAAATGCTTTAAAATCTGGACTTTAGACCCTCAGAAAGGAGTTTGTCTCCCCAGCTTTGGAGAGGTTAACAGGTTAACCCCTGCGGTGTGTGGCTAGGGGTACCTAGGAAGTCTCCGTTCTCCAAAATGCTTTTCCTCCTCCCTATGACCGTGACATCTAAGTCCCCCACTGGAGCTGCACCTGCATATCAATTCTCTGACTAATCACAGCCCAGTGGCCTGCTGAAAGTCAAGCACGGGTCAGAGGAGGCTTGGATGAACAACTGATAGGATTCGTTTTAGATGTGGGAGGCTGGGGGCTGGGGCCAGAGCGGGGCTCAGCGCGAGGCCACCACTGGGCCCTTCTCTGTGTTGTCAGAGAGTGACTGGGATCCCTTCAGAAGAGGAGAGAGGAGTCCTGGGGACAGGGGGGCCTCTGGGAGTGCACCAGGAAAGGTAAAGGTTAAGAAGACAACCTGCTTCACAGGTTTACCCACACCTTGCACAGGTGTAGTTGCCTCTCTTCAAGTGAACCATGCTCCCCAAAGTGCCTGAGGGTGTTGCCCTCAGATCCTGTGCTGGGAGAGTTACCACTCCCTCTATCCCTTTTTTTAAAGAGTTAAATTTTTTTAAAGATTTTATTTATTTATTTTTAGAGAGAGGGGAAGGGAGGGAGAAAGAGAGGGAGAGAATGGTTGCCTCTCAAGTGGCCCCCATTGGGGACCTGGCCGGCAACCCAGGCATATGCCCTGACTGGGAATTGAACTGGCGACACTTTGGTTCACAGCCCATGCACAGCCCCCACTGAGCTACACTAGCCAGGGCCCTCCATCCACTTCTAAATACAGGGGGCAACTCTTAAAACAAGCAGAAACGACTTATCTGGGGGTGGGGATCGATTTGCTAGAACCATAATGTCAGATTTAAACACCCATACCCAAACCAGACAGTCCTGAGTTAGAATCCCAGCCCCAGCACTTACCAACTGTGAGATTTGGGGCATGTTATTTCCTTCTGTAAACCTTCCTATCGTCATTTGTAAACTGGGGATAGCCACAGCTCTCACCTGATAGGTGGTCATGAGGATTGAACAAATGAGATAATGCCTATGAAACACTTAGCACAAAGCACAGCTCATAGTAAGTGCTCAATAAATGTCAGTTACTAATTTGTTTCTTGCCCACTTTTACTCCCAGGAAAGGGATGTAACTACTTTCAAAATCACTGATGCACACTACTTTCCAAATCACTGCAAATTTTATCTGGACTTGAGCTGTGCTCACAAGTTTGTTCTTTGAAAAAGTCACAGAATTCATTTGTAAACCATGATCTCCTTACTGTGTTTTTAATAAGCTTTATTTAGCTCTTCAATTTTATATCTCAGCTTGAAATCCTAAAATCGTCCTTCGAAAAACACAAGTGGTTCGGCCAAAGTCATTTAATCACTGACAAAAATAAGCATTTAAAAAAATAACAATAGGTCTAATGGTTGGCACTAATTTTCATAACTACAAAGATCAATAAACTACACTTCATTTCATCAAAAGATCTAGTTTGGCAAATCCAACCCTAAAGATGTGTTGTTTTGGTTCGCCCTCTTTAATCCCTGGTACAACTTCTAAGCTCTTTCTCGTGGGTCCTAAGCCATCTGTCTGGGACGCTGTGTGGCTCCCGGCCGGGGCGGGCACCACCCTCACAGCCACAGCTACTGTTCAAACCAGGGGTGCCTGTTTTACTGTCTCAGACACTAGTTATGTCTTGTTTCCAGACCACCACCCAACTACCTTACCTAAAAGTAACCCAACCACCTCTTTTACACATAATAACATATTTACTGACTGCTTACTATGTGCCAGATACGGTTCTAAATGCTTTTTGTGGACTAAGAGATTGTAATATCTCTGTGAAATAGGTACTGTTATTTTCAACCTTCTACCTAGAATGTCGGGGTTTTTTTTATAATATTCGTAAGACAACCTAGCTAACACAAGGCAGAGCTGAGCGTTGAACCAGGGCAGTCTGGCTCCAGAGCTGGCTTTTTGCCACAAAATCCTATGACCTCTCAGAGGAGAGGTCAAGTTTATCAGAGACGCAGTTTGAACAAGAACCCCGAGTCCGCTTTATCACAGAGGTGCCCTTCCTTCCAGGGAACATTCTGTCCCGACCCTGTCAGTGTTCCTCCCAGCCTATTCTCGGGGGCATCCTTTGCCAAAAAATATGAAAGAGCAGTACTCACAATATTCCTTTCGCCTCTGTCATGTGAGCTATGGAAATACTCAAGGCAGTTTGCTCGGACTCAGGGGATACAGCTTCAATCCCACCTTTACCACCACTAACTGGCTGGGTGACCTTGAGCAAGCCGCTTAATGTCTCTGCCTTTAGATTCCTCATCAGCAGAGTGGGCACCATGCGGAAGGCTGCCTCATAGGGCTTTTGTGGGGGGTGCATGAGCTATGTGTCATGTGCTCAGCACAAGGTCTCAACAAGGAAGCTGTTATCTTTAAGGAAGATCTATAATAACTATCATGATTATTGATCACACAGCCCACAACTGTGAGAAGTGAGAAGGGCACATTCAGAAAAGACTCCGAGAGAGGCCAGGTAGTAATCTCAGCTCTCTGGGGCCCCGCCCCTCGTCTGCCGCAGCAAGTGAGGGCGGGCTGCCTGAGACGGGAGCACTGCCTCCTGATCCGGACAGCACGTGCCTCCCCGGGGCAGGAGATGATCATTAAGCAGGAGGCAGATGAGGAGGGCCAAGCTAGAAATGCGTCTGTAAACCAGCTCTGTTCCACAAGCCATCATTTCAGTCTAGACAGAGCATTCCTTGTTCCAAGTCAGCAGTTGGAAGTTTTTCATAACTTTCAGCCGGGCACCCCACCATATGAGTTAGGTAAAGACATAGCTGCTTTCTTGGGAATGAGAAAAGGTGGGTTCCACAGGCTCCTGGTTGAACTCCTCCCCAAAGGGGATCCTGTGCCCCTTCCGAAGAGCAATGATGTTCTTACACTGCAGCTAAAGAAACATTTTCTAACAGACACCAATGTGTATAAAACATGAACGCTGTCCTAGGGAGCTTAGAGTCTAGTGAGCTGGCAGCTGCAGTCTTGCACTGGCTCGCACCTGAGCCCTGATGTGCCTGGTGGAAGGTAGAATCCTAACAAGGCACTGTGGCTCACCCTGCAGAACCTGAGGCTTTTCGGTGGTAAATGATCCCTCCATCCATAAGATATACTCCCAGGATTGGGGAGAGCATGCTTGCATTGCTCACCTGCTTCAGAAAAATACTCCTTTACAATGAATTTACCTTTCACAACATCTCCCTGAGGTGGGTTTATTACTATCCCATTTCCCAGATAAGGAAACTGAGGCTGAGAACACTGAACCTGTCCAAAGTCACCCAGCTAGACAAGGCTGGAACTGCACTCCAGACTGGGGCTACTTCAGTTCAGATCCCTCCTCTGCCACTTACTAGTTGTGTCCCCTGCCTCAGCCTCCTCATCTGTAAGATGCGGGTGATGCTGCTGATACTTACCACCCTTAGAATGGCGCCTGGCGTGCAGCAAGTGCGCAGCGAGAGTTAGTGGCTGCCCTGCAATCACCAACTAATAAGTTATGACTAGTTTTGTTCAATTCGTTCCCCCAGTTATTTAGCCTGTTAGAGAACAGTGCACAGCAGCATGGGGCTAAAGACAAAAACGTGTGGTTCAGAGAAACCAATGCTGCAGAAGTGCAAAGAAAGGGCGTTTGAAAGGCTTTGTGATCGCTTCATAAATTTTGGAGTACTCCTTGTGCAGAAACCATGCTAAGCCCTCTGAGTCACTCCAATGTCAGCACACGTGCTGCCGAAGGTAGCCTTTCAGCAATGACAGCTAGGAGCACGCCCCTAAGGAAGCCGAGGGCACATGCAGCTTTCTGGGTAAACCAGTTAGCTCTGCCACAGACAGCTAAGTCTCACACAGCACTTGGGCTCTGCCCGTAAATGCACAGCGCTGGTGCTCAAGGTGCCACATTTCCTCGCCTAGATGGGCAGCTCACGGTGTGTGTCCCCATCCATGACGATGGGTGCGAGAGAGGGAAGGAGACAGCATTGGGAGAGCCAGAAGAACACATGGTCCAGGTCCTGGGAAACAGCTCAACCCCAGTTCACCGCAGCAAAAATGCCTTTTCCTAGACTTTCCTTTTGGGCACTTCTCTCTCAAGGTATTCAGAGCTGGAAGTATTTATAAATGCTCCTTGGCATTCCAGGGAACAAAAGAGAAAAGAGAAGAAAATAAAAGAAAGGAAAGGAAAGGAAGGGAGACAGAAAGAAAGAAAAGAAAGGAAGGAAAGAAGAAAAGGATAGAGGGGGAGAGAGTAAGAGGAAGGAAGGAAAGAAGGAAGGAAGAAAGGAAAAAAGAAGAAATAAAAGGAAGAAAGAAAATCAGGAAATTCCCAGAATTCGGCCATAACACTTTTCACATCAGAACTCAAACAAAACGTGTGCTTCCAGAGACCCAGGAATTAAAGTTAAATTTGGAAAGATGGTGGGAAAAGAAATGCCTGACCTCATCCCCTGAGTCCATCCACCCACAACACACACCCATCCATGAATATGCCCTCAGCCCGAGGCTTAGAGGACAAGCGTCTCGTTTTGCTCCGTACATGTCAAACGATCGCAAGAATGTCCAGTCCCTCAGTTCCTACCTCTTTCGCCGTGGTCCCAGGGTCGCTTCTCTCTGGCTCTGGCACCACCTGCTACAGATCCATCATCTCTCCTTGGGAAGCAGAGCCGCTGGTCAGGGAGGGGTTCCGAGGAAGGAAGGGGAGGGCAGGGCTGAGATCAGCGACGTGGGGAGGGGACGGACTCTGAATCAAGCACTTGGTTACAGGGAAAAGGATGTTTTGCAATTTTGGGCTTTAATTTCCAGAAGCAGAACAGGAAATGTCCACTGGGGCTGGGAGCTCAAGAGAGAAATCAACTGTAGCCTGCCTGCAGAGGGGGATCTTCGAGAGCTCTCTCTCCTGTGGCCCGTCTGGAATTTAAAGCTCTGTCTGAATTCTAGTGGCTTC
The DNA here is from genome assembly GCA_004024845.1 of Tonatia bakeri. NCBI lineage: Eukaryota > Metazoa > Chordata > Mammalia > Chiroptera > Phyllostomidae > Tonatia > Tonatia bakeri. Next base: position 32,799 of record PVIA01001156.1, on the reverse strand, counting down.
CCCCCCTCACTCTTTCCTCTGGCCCCTTTTTTTCCCCTGAATGGAATGTCAGTCTCATTCCTGACATGCTGGAAAAATTTTCCTCTGCCTAAACTTGGCTCAGAAACACCCCCTCCTTGTGAGAGAATTTCTCCTGTTACATAGTTCAGCTTTTTTTTTTTTTTCCTAACAGAGCTATTTGTTTTGCCAACTTTTGTGCTAGGGACATTTTTTATGGATGGTTCCTCCCGTATGAACCTCTGAATTCCAAGAAATATACACACCCACATCCCTCTTGACTGTTGTCCCCCCTTCTAATTAAAAATATATATATAACAACAATAACAATACTAACTAGTAAAAGGTTGCAGTGAAAATGTCCTTAAACTATGGGCTCAGAGGGTGCTGTCCAGGTCAGACTTCCGCATGTGCCCATCTGGGCCCACAGTGCAGTGCATGGTGTGTGAGAGGAGGGGTGATGATTCTCTTTAAGGCCCTCTCTTAGTTCCAGGTCTTTCTGTGATGGTGACATAGGAACTGACTGCCTTTCCTAAACAGGGTCCAGTTCCAAGTTACAAACTCTGTCTCTGTGTGTCCCCCTACCCTTCCCTGCGTGAGGCTGAAACACTGGAGATTTGATTCTTGAAGGTGCTGGGGTGCAGGTATGGGGGGTGGGCATTGAAGATGGAGTTGTTGGTTATTGCTTGGAGGGTGGCATGTCTGCGAGTCGTCAAATGCCACCACAAATTGGGACCGTTAGGGTACTTGTTGACCCCTGCAGTAAAACTGGGCCATTCTCATGGTGCTAATTAGAGATGTGTTCACAACAGGGAACGACAATGCCTCCTCTGTTCTATTTATTTTAAAAGGTGGGTAATAAAGAAATTAATAGTGTAAACAAGATCATAAGAAAAAAATTGCCCATTTGTCAAATTAGAAAGTTTCAAATGTTTTAGAAATATCCTTAATTTCAAAAATTACACCCAGGCTAATAATTTTTAGGCTGTCGATTTGATGTACTGAATAATATTATTTTTATTGAGTCAGTAAAGCAAGACTGACTGAGGTGATGTTTTTCTGTTCTAGCTTGAGTTTTGTACCTGAACTTGAAAGTAATTGAAATGTGTTCATGCTCTAAAATTTAGAGATTCTATAATTTTAAAGCCATTTTAGTGTGGAAATAATCCTAGTAAAATGTAACCCATCATTAAAAGTATTTAACTAGATGCCTATTTTTAAATGTATTTAAATATAACAGTAAAATAAAATAGAACTCCCTCACTTGGTGTTCGCCTACAAATGGTGTCAAGAATCACACTCTGGAAAGAGGTAGGCAGACCGAGTCTATCTGATATCTACAAATAAACAGCACATGTTTTTAAAAGACTGATCGTGCCCCCAGCTGAGGGCAGAAATCACAGACTTGAAGAGTGTGTAGCTCGGCGGGCACAGCTCACCACCAGGGTGTGGGGACGTTGCCAGGCAGAACTGGTGAGGTGGCAGTTCTAATTCTCATTTTGAGAGTGAGATTCATGAGATTAGTCAGCTCTTTTTACTTGTTAAACTAGCTGCTTTGATGTCATGAATGGAGGCACAAGCATAATGATCTCATATTGGGCAGCAAAAGACAGAGCTGAAGGTGAGGTGAAAACCCAGCCTTTTCAAGGTTAAAGCTAGACAGCGTTTCACAGGAGAGCGAAGCTTGGATGGGCTTCTGGATGCGGAAGCATAGTCCATTTAACTGCCCACAAAACACTGATCGAATGCTTACTGCGTGTGCCAGGGCTCTCTGCGTCCTCCCCAGCTGAAAACGATTTTAACACGGCAGCGCTGTAAGGTATTGTTGCCGTCGTCACAGAGACACGGAGCTAGAGTTCTGGGAAGCATAATTTGCAATTTTACCTGTCAGTGTTAAAATTGTCCACGATTTTACTTTTTAAGAAAGAGTCGTTTTAGTCATGCTGCCTGTCTAGTCTCCCAACCCCTCACCATGTGTCAGGGTGGAATCGCAAACATCATCTGTCCGTGTGTTCTGGTCAGCACGGGAGGCGAGTGCTCCCGGCTCTGTCCTGGGATGTTGTCAATCTAGGAGGGGGAGGGCATAGACACGCTTGTGTCATTTCACGCAGCAATGCCACTCCTAGATGTACTCCCAAGAGAGCTGAAAACACACGCCCCCACAAAAACCTGCACACCAGTGAACAGTGTTCTCAGTAGCCTTATACATAATAGCTGCCGTGGAAACAACCCAAATATCCACCAGCTGATGAAAGGATAGACCAAATGTGATATTGCCATACTCCAAAAAATAGTCACAGAAAGGGACTAATACATGCTACAACATGGATGAGCCTTGAATACGTTATACTAAGTGAAAAAAGCCAGTCACAAAACACCACATATTATATAATTTCAGTTATATGAAATGTCTATCATAGGCAGATCCATAGAGACAGAAAGTAGATTAGTGGTTGCCAGGGGCTGGGGTGGTGGTGTGTCAGTAGCAGGAACTTGAGGGTTGATAGTTAAAGGGTGTGGAGTTTTTGGGAGAGATGATGAAAAGTTCTAGAATTGATTGTGGCAATAGGTGCACAACTTTGGGAATACACTAAAACCCACTAAATTGTATACTCTAAAAGGAATGTAAATATTTGAAAAGATTTTATTTATTTATTTTTAGGCAGAGGGGAAGAGAGAGAGTGAGGGAGAGAAATATCAATGTGTAGCTGCCTCTCATGTGCCCCCTACTGGGGATCTGGCCTGCAACCCAGGCATGTGCCCCGACTGGGAATCGAACCCACAACCCTTTGGTTCGCAGGGTAGCACTCTATCTACAGAGCCACACCAGCCAGGGAAAAGGAATGTAAACTTTATCTATATAAATCTATTAGAAAACAATACAAATTCCTGAAAAAATTATACCTGTTTATTTCGTAACCCACCCTAACTTCTAAAGTACTATATTCCATATATAGCTTTTATTTCCTTGAATAATTCATTTTGAGGTTTTATTTTGAGAAATTCAAGACACTGAGGAGAGAAAAGGTGATGTGGGAAATTCAAGGAAAGTATTGTTTCTTATAGAAACAAATTATTCTGCATATTGTGACTCTTTGGCAATCTTCCTTCTTTAGAGAAACCAATATCCCCAAGCTCTTCCCATCCTGTCTTCCTCCAAATTCACATTCAATAGATTTTAAAAGTGTAATTACACTGAGGTTTAGAAGCCTGACAAGGAGTATATGCATTTAATTAGTGAACAAGTGTTTGAGTGTGTTAGGGTAATGAAATACATTTACTCTGATTTTTTTATCTCTCAGAAATGACCAAACCCCCTTGGTATTCCAGGTACCCTGAAAGGCACAGGACCTAGGAGTGTGCAGAGAAGCAAGCAAAGTAGGCAGCGCCAGGTGCTGTAATAGAAGATCCGAGTACGGTAAGAGCCCCGAGAGAGCAAGAACTGCATTGGGTGAAGCGCAACTGGTGGTGGCCTAAGAAGTGCTGAGAATCGTGAAACTGGCACTTTCACTCTAGAATTCCTGGGGAGTAGAAGTTTTATTATCCTTGTTGTTATTTTGAAGGGTGGATTGTGTACGGGTAATTTACAAGCAGCTTCCTTGCTTCTGAAATGTGATTGGACAGTTACCGAAGGAGAAGACAATTCAGCCGCTCTTCTTAAGAATCCATCATTGGGACAAACTTCGTTCGTTTCTCTGTGTGGTCAGATGTCATTCCTGCATATGTCCAGCAGATGGAAGCATTGCTCTCTTACCAAACTTGGTCTTTCTAATTGCTCCAGGCCGCCGAGCACCACCAGAAATGACTGCCCAGGAGACAGGAGCCCAAAAGTGCGCAGTAGGAAGAGCGTGGGCTTCGGGGTTGGCTGAAGCTGTGTCTTCATCCGGACTCCTTCCTTAGCGGAGCGATCTTGGGCATGCTACTTCAGTTCTCTGAACCTCATGTGTCTCATCCAAAAAGTGAGGATTTCGCAGACCCACAGTCTCATACCCACCATTTCCAAAGTCCCACATTCTGAAAACCAGAAGCAATTCATACCTCACTCGGCAACAAGACCTGGCCTAAACTGATCTGCGATTATGTATCTTCCTACTTGTTGTGAATATTCTTACATTTCATTGCAAAGAGAATTTGTGTGCTTCCTTGCAAGGTGCTCCTCTGCCCACTGGGAGTTTGAGCTAATAAAACATGTATTATGCAGTATTATCTTTCCAACATCTGAAAAAGACCAGAATCCTGAGGCCCACCTGGCTTTTAGGCTAAGAGGTTGAGGGCCTGCAATGCTGACTGCAAGGATGTGGTAAGGATGGAAGGAGGTGCCTTGTGTAAAGCACCTGGCACACCTTTGCCTCTCAGGGGCCCTTCTCTCTCCCACCTGAACCATCAGATTTAGGTGTTGCAAAATAAGAGAAAGCCCAGGAGAAAGAAAAGGCAAAGAATTCCTCTTGATGCCTTCATTTATACGACTAAGATTTATTAAGTACTTACTATGTGCCAGATACTTTGTGATTAATACTAGGCTTATAGTCTTCTGTTACACTTGTGCCCTCCTTAGGTGTAAGCTCAGAGATCGTCTTGGTTGGGTTCTGTGCATTACTCAGGCCAGAGGGTCACTGACTGGGGCAAAAGTAAGATGCAGAAGGAGGTGGCTAAGCCAGATACTACGGAAAGAGAAGAGAAAGGTCCTGTTCCTAGGACTCAGCCCATATTGTGGCTGCCTTTTCCACCCATTTCTAAACTCTTCATACCGTCTTTGATTTTCACTCTGAAGAGTTCACCCGGTTAACCTTCTACCCTGGAGGAGGGGTGAATGATGGAGTCAGAGGTCCAAAGACAGACTTCAAATGCAGCTCAGCTCCCGGCAGTGCGTAGCAGGAAGTCCTGGAATCTCACTCTGCTGCAGATTAAAGTCTGTTGTAGACTTGCCACTGGCGCGATGAGGTAATACCCGGCTCTGCCCACGTCACTGTCTTCTTGTCTCCGGCTTCTCCCTCCCTGCTTGTCTATGCTCCAGTAATACCAGGGGCGTGCAGTTCTCCAAACACGCCACATTCAGCCTTCCCCCTTCGCCTTTGCTCATGCTGTTCCCTTTGCCTGAAACTGCCTTTGCCACACCTCCCTTCTCTCCTGTTTAATTCCTGGTAGCTCCTCAGCACAGTCTGTGGCTCAATTGCCTGAGATACCTTACTTGCCCTTCCTTTCCTGGAAGGCCTGAGTCATCCCGAGTGACCCTGCGCACATGGCCATCACAGCACTGAACACACTGCATCGGAGCTGTCAAGGCCAAGTGCCTCCCGACCCTCCCCCCTCCCCCCACACTGCACTGGCAGCACTGCGAGGGCGCACCCTGTTCTTCTCTGTGTCCTTAAACCACTGGGCTGGCTGCTCAGATGACTGCGGTGGATTGAATGAATGGCAGTGAAGATCGATGATACTGTATTTATGAAAGAGCTTTGAGCTCTTGGGACACATCAGAAAATGACGTAAATCTGCACTCATTGCAAGAAGGAATCAGAGATCTCTTTTAATGTCAGGCTCTCACCCTGCACGACCCATTGCTTCATCCTTAGGACAGAGACCTTGCTTGTGGGAAGCACACTGGGCTGGAAGTCCCAAAGCTGGGGCTCAGGACCCACATCTGTCACTAGCCAATTGTGTGATCACGTCATTGACCGTCACGCAGCAGCTTAGCCTCCTCCTCGGGGTAACGAAGAGCCAGAGCAGCTGCTCCCACTAAAGTTCTAATCTCTTGTGGCTTTATTTGAGTGCTAGAGCTGTGGGTTCACTGAACACATGATGACATCTAACTTAACGTGCTAGCTCTAAAAGTAGGACATATACGTGATGTGCACTCAAGTGTGTGCAGAGACCGGAGTGTGGGCAAGGGTGCCAGCGGTGTGTTCGGTGGCCAGTTGGAAGGCTGCCACTCAAACATTCTACCTTTACAGATGGCATCCTCCTCTGTATTTAGGCAGTCTCCTTCTAACATTCAAATACTTCTGGGTCCCCCCTTTTACCTTAAAATTATAGAATCTCAAGGCTAGAAAGGAGTTTAGTAGATAACAGCTCAGTTATCTTATCAAAACTTTGCAGGGGCCCTGGCTGGTGTGGCTCAGTGGATTGAGCACCAGCCTTCGAACCAAAAGGTAGTTGGTTTGAATCCCAGTCAGGTCACATGCCTGAGTTGCAGTCCAGGTCCCCAGTAGGAAGCGTGAGAGAGGCAGCCACTCATTGATATTTCTCTCCCTCTCTTTCTCTTCCCTTTCCCTCTCTCTAAAAAATAAATAAATAAAATATTTTTTAAAAATCCTTGCCAGGGTAGTTGATGGATAACTGCATGGGACAGGCCCTGACAAGCACCCAGGTGGGAAGGCCCAGTGACACCTGCAAGCTGCCGATAGGAAACGAAGAAGTTAAGTAAAGAAGAAAGGTCTCCCACCTTTTTGTTTCTCCTGTCGCCGTTGTCAGCAATGCAGACACTTCCACAAAAGCAGAACTTCCGTTCCAAATGCAAGGCATTCTCCACTTCCCCATTTTGCTGTCTAGGCCTCCTTCCACCACACACAAGTCGTTCTCTCTCTTCCCTGCCTCGAACACACGATCTTGTCATCTCCTCCTCCAAACATATTCCCAGTCCGACAACTTCCCACAAACTTCACCATGAAACCCCAATCGAAATTCGTTTGAAGCCTTCCATGGCTTCCCATGGTTTACAGGAAGAGCAAACCGGCCAATCACGTCACAAGGCCACGCCCCCCTCCAACCTTTCATTCCGGGCTGCACTGCACCCACCTTTCTGTCCCTTCCACAGGCCGAGGGTTTTACTGTTTCAGGACCTTTGACGGCATTGTTGCTTCTTCCTCCGGATCGTCGCATACCACACAGGCCCACCCCTAATGCTGGTGGGGCCCAGGCACGTGGGCGCCCACACACCACTAGCCAGTGTTACATGAGACACTCTCTCTCCTCTTACCAAATGCCTTCACGATGACAAAATTGAAAAGTCTGTGTATATGTATGGTTTCTATAGGTTTGTGAAATAGAAAGGACAATTGAATTTAATTATTGTTGTGTATATTTGAGTGTTCTGTTGGCGATGTTTAAATGAGTAATAGACAGACATTATTCATAACATATATTTATTTCACAAAATTTATTTTTGGTTTTCACTTAAGTGGAATCAGGAAAAAAATCATTTTGAAGTGAATGTGTTCTATTGGGATGAATGATATAAAAGATTTTTTAAATATTACTGTTTCCAAGTATGCAAAATTTAAATATATTATCCTTAAAAACACAATAAAGTAAATATAAAAAGTAAAAAGCTAAAATGTTTTCATGTGTGCTTTCAACAAACCAGTTGAAGAAAATAACTTTCAACAAAGTTATTTTTCTCAAACAATTAAGGTGATTTAAAGTTAAATAAATGCATATATAATTCACGAATACAAATATTTTAACTTAGTGTTATTTAAATAGGAGTGCAGACATTTCTTGGAAAATTTATCTAAATTATATTAAACATTCTTAGCAACAAAATGAGCCTCAATATTAGTACTCAGTGCTCATGTGGCTGTCGAAGTAAAGAATCAGTGTGCTGCAGGCATCTTACGTCTACACCAGCACGCCTACGAATTTAAGGGAAACACGAGACGTCGAGCAGCCCGAATGTCCCTCGCGTGCCACATGCGAACGTTGCAATGCCATTCTCGTTCATGGGCATCTCCAAAAACAAAGGAGAGCAACAACAGCAACAGCGAAGGCGGGTGCTGAGAACTCTGGGAAACGACTCCCGTGCCGCCGTCCGCTGCACTGGTGCCGCCTGAGAAGAAGGGCATAGCCAGGCTCATCGGCCTCTTCTACCTACGCGGTCTGCCACGCTCACCCTCTCCGCACTGATCTTTGTTTGGATGCAGAGGCGGAAAAGCACTTCTCTGGAGCCCAAGCAACATTAAATAATTAGGATGCTCAGAGTCTTCTCCCACAGGGCCCAGGAACCCTAGTGCCTTGGTCCAAGGGTAGTTCTGTGCAGAAGGCCACTTCCTTCCTGGCCTCACAGAGGTAGAAAGGCCTTCCCTGACCAGGACGACTAACTGGAGAGGGGCCCACCTCCTCACCCCAGTCATTCTCTATCCGTTGTCCTAGTTGCTCTTCGTCATAGCAAGGACCACTCTCTGGAATTACGTTATCTCTTACGTAATTGTTGACTGTTTATGAGGCCTGTCTGGAAAAAATCCAGCCATTGTTAGTATAATGAGAACAGTTTGCATGACATCAATGTAACTTGGCAGCCAAGGAGAGTGGACTGGCATGCACATGCAAGAACTATGACGACTTCACTATACTGGTCAGTGGGGGTGGTAGACACCCTTGAGTGAGCTTGTGTACTATGTGGCTGTCACATTTGAAATGACTGAGCAAGTAGAGCAATGAATCTGCATCAAATTTGGCATGAAGCTTGAATATTCCTCCGTGGAAACTATTCCAATGATTTAGAAGGCCACGGCTATGGGCAACTGGTGACTGGCAGCTTCATCATGACCATGTGCCCACTCATGCATCACATCTCATGCTGAGGTTTTTTTCGAAACATCAAATCACCCAGGTGATTCAGCCCCCCTACAGCCCAGATTTGGCGCCCTGCAACTTCTGGCTCTCCCAAAACTAAAATCACCTTTGAAAGGGAAGAGATTTCAGACCATGGATGAGATTCAGTAAAATACGACAGGGCAGCTGATGGCAATTGGGAGAACTGTGTGAGGTCCTAAAGTGCCTACTTTGAAGGGGACTGAGGCATCATTGCCCTATGTACAATGTTTCTTGTATCTTGTATCTTCTTCAATAAATGTTTCTATTTTTCATGTGACATGGCTGGAGCCCTTCTGGACAGACCTCATGTTATTGCCCTCCACCATGGTTTTTGTCATGTCTACTTCATATACTCGGCCCTCACTAGAGAGTGTGGCACATGATAGGCCTCAATAACTAGTTATTAACAATTTCACATCTCCAATCTCATAATTCTAGAAGCACTATAGCAATATACATTTACTTGCTCCCATGATGCTGGGAGTTCACTCGTGCATAGTTTCTGCTCACTCGTGCCCACAACCCGTGAAGTACAAACGGCTCGACCTGGGCCAGGAAAGGTTTGGAGGTTTGTCAGTGTGAGCATGTGGTAGAGCAGGGGCTAGAATCCAGTCTCCTAACCATAAAATTAGGTCTCACGTACCGCTGGAGTGAAGAAGGGTCCTTGAAGGCTTATCACTTGGCCTTGAAAGGTGCACCCCTGTTGCGCGCCATGTGCATTTCTTCCCCTAGAGGGCAGTGGCTGCACACGCATGGACACCTGACTGAGGGGCTGCCCTAGAAGGTAGTGACGGGTGTCCACATATTCACCCAGATTCTGGAAGACCCTCGAGACAGTCGGATCATACCAGTACTGTCCTACCAGTGCGATAGATCTTGTTACCTCTCCGTGTCTCCAGAGAGTAAGAACTTCCTGGTGTGAACCCCCTTGCTCCCACCTGGCTTTGCCCCTGTTTTTCCAAGTGGAAAGTTAGAATTTAAAGCCAATACATCCCTCTCCTTTCTGCTGTGGGTTACCTTATTACCAGTGTTTCTCAATCTTCACACTACCAACATTCGGGGTTGGAAAATATTGTGTGGTGGAGCGTGTTGTAGGATGTCTAACTGCATCCCTGACCTCTGCCCACTAGCTGCCCAGAGTACTCACTACCCACTCTCCCCCACCAAGATGCGCACACGTAATTGTAACAACCAAAAATATCTACAAACATGGCCAAATGTCCCCGGGAAAGAAGGGGTGAAATCGCCCTCTCACCCTGGCTTGAGAATCACGGTCTCATTGCTGTAAATAACAAAAAGCAAAGGGCCCGTGGAATAGACCTCATGGAGTCTCGTGGCTTCAGGACATTGATGCGGAGAAATTCACAATGTTCTCTGCACAGGATCTTACGATTTTCCCGTAAACTTTTCTTCCAGCGACATTTAATGTTTTACCATCTCCAAATGGCAATCATTTGCAAATTAAATGGTGTTTATCCTCCTGGCTATGAACTCTAAAAGGCGTGCAGGGAATTTGTGCGTGTGTGTGTGTGTGTGTGTGTGTGTGTGCACGCACAGTTCTTAGACCCTGGGAGTCATTTATCTGCCTTTTATTGTTGTTGTTTCTCTCTTGGCCTCTCCCTCCATCAGACAGGCTTAATAACTGGCAATCATCACAATGCAGGGCAGAGCTGTCGGCAGCCACCTCCGCACCCGAGGAATCAGACATCCACAGAGCCTGCCGGAGCCATCGCCTCTTTTGTTTTCTCAGGCAGACTGCAGTTTTTTCTCTTGGCTCTCCCTGAATGAAGAGAATCTGAACACATCAGGTGGCTGCAAATGGCTTCATAGAAGTTGGGAAGAGAAGTAAACAGGAAGTCAACAGCAAAGGAGAAATAAAAATGATCAGTCAATTAGACTGTTCAATGCCCCCTAGGCATCTCTGGGGAAAGCTGGGCTGCATTAATCGGGCCTGGGGATCCAGGCCCCGAGCAGAGCTGCAGGGAGCCGGCGAGGGGAGTGAGTGCCAAACCCCTCTTCAGGCCAGAGATCTTCCGGGAGAGGCAGTGCGGTGTGGCCCACATGCGTGCATGAAACCATCACAGCCAAGTTGCAGAACGTACATGACAACTTTTTCTCCTTTCTTGGACTCGGATGAAAGGCTGCACTGTGAGAGGCGAATACGATTGCCCTGGCATTCCCATCCCACATCTGGCTGCTCTCGTTGTACACCCTAGATTTTCACATTCACAGAGAACAACCCACTGTGTTCTTTATTTTTCCTTTTTTTTTAAGTTATTGATTTTAGTGCAGGGAAGGAAGAGAGAGAGAGAAACACCACTTTGTTGTTCCACCCATTTATGCATTCATTGGTTGCTTCTTACACCAGACCTGACCGGGGATCGAACCCACAACCCTGGTGTGTAGGGATGACACTCCAACCAACCAAGCTGGTCAGCCAGGATCCCGCTCTGTTCTTGAGGTGAGCCAGGCACTGTGCTGCAGAGTCTACTTCTTGGAACCCTGGCCGCCCCTCTGGCCACCACCCAGTGCCCACGGCTGCTGCGCCCGGGGCTTGGACCCAGCCGCGCCCCTCCAACAACAGGGACCACTGCAGGGTCCAGTCTTTAAGCCCTGGTCTGTCCTGCCGCGTCTTCCCTGAAGACAGAGTCAAAGAGAATTTGGGGAATAATACCATTGATTTCTTTGACATCAGTCTGAAAGGGAGGCCTCCCGAAGCTGAGGGAGAAGAAGAGAGGCACCAGGTTCTTGGTGTCTCCCTTTGCAAGGAAGGTCAGATTGTGCAGACAGGGAGCTCTTGTCTTTTCCTTTCTTTTCCTTTCTTTTCTTTCCTTTTTTCTTTTCTTTTCTTCCTTTCCTTTTCTTTTTTTCTTCTCTTCTCTTTTCTTTTCTTCCCTTTTTTCTCCTCTCCTTTCCTTTTTTAAAGATGTAGGGGGTGACAAACTAGTTTGGGATCAGAAGGGTAAGAAACATATTTTTAAGCAAGTTTCCAAGCCTACCTGGAATAGGCGGGGTATGAAACTTATAGAACACTATGATTAAAACACAACTCCCTCTCCAATCAAAATTCCTCTGGTCTACTTATTTTGTCACAGGTGATACTTCAAATCCACACACGGAAGTGGCTGGAGACCAGAGGTCTCCACACCAGAGGCTCAACTACGGACGGTGGGGACTTTGGAAGGAGGCCCCCGAGAAGATTACTCATGATATAAAACAACAGGATGATAGTGCAGCTCTGACCTCAATGCTTCTGAACGAGAATCTTAAGCAAGTTGTTGTCCAATACTTGACACCCTTGTGACGAGACTGACCCAAGAACAGAGATCCTGACCAGGTGTGTGAAAGTGGCTGGTGTCCAGCTTCTGTTGAAGCCAAGGCTTCCCTTCCTGGAAACACTCCTGCTGTCTGGCCCTGGGGCCACTGCAGCAGAGCCACTTGCAGGAAGCAGCCCTGGCTGCCCTCCCCACTCACTGCATAAGGAGAGGGCCTCAGGAGGGGCCACGAGACCTCCAGCCCAGGCTTGGACTTCTCAGTTTTGTCAACCTCTGCATGATCCCCCATCTCCTCAGCAACCAGTCTCAGCAGGAAGCAGGCAATCACACATGGGTAACTTGGACAACAACCTGGACACTTACGTGGTAAGCACAGATACACATCTGCTGAATGGGAAGGGTCTCTCTGTATGACTTCCATTTTCTAGGTAAGCTAAGTCTAAGACTTGACCCAGCCGGGCATCATGGACACTGAGTAAATCAGGGACCCTCTGCCACGTGTCTGGGCTGTGTTTGGCACCATGCATCACGTTAAAGAAGCCCAAACATGGCTCTGTTCTGGCTTCTGTGTGGTTGCATCCTTGCTCAACTCACAAGACTAACAAACATGTAAGGCTGAGCTCATACCATGAGGCCAAATGACCACACTGGTCCTCAGTGAGCTAGAACCTGAACATTTAGGTAGCGCTCTGGCACTTTGTTCAAGAATACCTCACATTGCCATTTAATTTTCCCTTTATGTCCTTGGTCATCCGTTAAGTTATAGCTCCTCCGGAGTAGGAAGCACAGCTTACCCTTCGTAGAGTCTCATCTCTCTCTGTCTCTCTCTCTTGCTCTCTCTCTCTCTCACACACACACACCCACACACAGATGGCTTCCTGCACAGCACTGCACACACAGTTAGGTGCTCGTTATGCTGTTCCTGAATGCTCCAGTAAGTTAATTGTGTGGAACCGAAGATAACTGCAATACGAGTCTGTGTCGGGGAACGAGCTGGGCGGGCAGGGGGAGCGGTAGGAAGGAGACGTGGTGGCGATGCGAGAGGCCATAGACGGTAAACAACTGTGGCTGTTCATGTTTTCCTTTTGAAAGTAGTGATTAAAGACAACATTTAAAAATTACAAAAGTGCACATATTCATTATAGAAAATTTGTAAAATAAAGAAAAATGTAAAGAAGAAACTTTAAATCACAGGTAATTTGACTCCCAGACATTCGTAAACACACACAGAACATATGTCTGTGAGCTCTAACAAGTGTTGTGAGGAAGCAGATTGAGTAAGAGAGTAAATACCGGGGGCCTCTCCAAGGGTGTGGCACTTAAGCTGAGACCTGAAGGACAAGCAGAGGTTATGCAGGTGAAGACAGAGAGAAAAGGCCTGACAGGCAGGTGTGTGTTACCAAATGTATTTTTTAAAGAAGGCAAATTGTAATTCTCAGACAAATATAAAGCGAACATGTGCCAAACATTGTATTTAACTCAATAATTAATGAAGGAGCCAGTGAGATGTTGCAACTTGTTCAAAGGAGAATTCGAAGTACCAGCCTAATCAATCAAGAAGGCTGCAACGAAATATAAACTGATGCCAAGTTGGGTGGAGGAAAATCACCTGTCCCTCCCCAAAACAGAACTCACCGGCATATGGAAAATTATCATTTGCATTTCCTCAGTTATCTACAGCTCATAGAGTTGTAAAGTGGCTCGGAGAAAATGAAAAATGGAAATAACCAGGATGAGTAAGCTCACCGGAACACCCCCGAACTTTTTTCTCCGTATTTCAGAGTCACTCACAGTTTTTCCTGATGTGTGTAAATGCCCTGGGAAAGGAAAGAGCTTCATAGAGCCAAGAGGAGAAGAACGTTGCTGGGGTGTAATGAGCAAGGGGGAGAGTGGGTTGGGATAGGGGTCGTGCGGAACCTTCCTGTTTGTATCTGATTTTTTCATTTAACAATATAGGATGAACATTTCTCCATACCATTGACTATCCTTTCAAGGCGTGAATATTTAATGGCTGCACTGTGTTGCCTTGTAGTGGACTCATCATAACGTATTTACAGACCACCCTACTCTTGTCCATTTAAACTGTTCTCACTAAGTATTCTTTTTTTTTCTTTAAGGTTTTACTTATTTATTTTTAGAGGGAGGGAGAAAGAGTGGAAGAGAAAATTTGATGTGAAAGAGAAACATCAATCAGCTGCTCACTACATGCACCCTGACCAGGGAAGGGCCTGCCCCCCAAGCATGTGCTGTGACCTGGAGTAGAACCAGCGACCTCTGGCCTTGCAGTCCCATGCCCGACCAACTGAGCCACACCAGTCAGGGCTCACTTAATATTCCTGCACATGAGTCTTTGTTCTTATGTATCTCTGATTATTCCCTTGGGATAGATTTCCATAAGTAGACTTTGTAGATCAAAGATATTTTAAAGGTGTTTGATGAACAAAAACTGTTTTCAAATGAAATGTTCTCTGAAAATACTGAGGTGTGAGGAGGTAGAGGCTCTGAGATTGTGTAGAAGGCCAGTGTAGTAAAGAGGGGAGAGGTGGGAAGGGTCTGCCCCAGGGGAGAGCGGTGGGGTAGAGAGGAGGGTCAGCAGCAGCAGCCGTCTGCGAGTCTGGGTGTGTAGAGTACAAGGGGGTGGAGGAGATGGCCCCGAAGCTTTGGTCTTGCATTTGCCTTAGATGCACGTTGGAAATGAGCCTATGTGAAAAAGAAACTAACTCGAGGGAAGAAGACACGTTTGCTTTTAGACATGGAAGGCATGGGATAACCATAGAGCATCCAGGAGCATAGAGGCAGCTTCTGGGCTAGAGAGGTCGATCTGGGAGCCGTGCAGAAACGTGCTGGTTCAGACCAGGAGAGAGGGCGTGCCTCTGGGAGAGGAGCCCTGGCAGAAAACCCACACTCCTGGGCGTGCTTGGAGGACCCAGCAAATAAACAAGCAGGAGAGAGGAAGGTAGGAAAGGGTGTCTATGAGGCAGGTAGTTAACAATGTCAAATATTGCCAGTAGGTCAGAAAGGATGAGGACTAAGGAAAAAAAAACCATTGTGTTTGGCCTAAGAAAGTCACGGCAACCTCAACGAGAGAAATTTCAATAAAACTGTGGGGGTGGAAGTCAGCGGTTAAGGAAATAGGAGATGGAGGCACGGACCGTTGGCCACAGCATGGAGAATTTTGGCAATGAAGGGAAGAGAAAAGTCTGGAAATCAGCTAGAAAGGAGGAGAGTCCAGCGCTATCTTGTGTACGTGTCTTGTTCAGATTCCAACCCAGCAGCTTCCGTCCTGCTTCCCACATCCCTACCACAGTTTCCTCTACTCGGTGTTAGATCCCAAGTGTTTTCTAACCTCAGGGGTATGATGCGGCTTCACATGACGAGCACTCCACACAGAGCCAGGCACATAGTAAGTGCTCAGTAAGTGTTATTATTGATACTATTTTTATTAAGAGTCCTTAGGAACCCAATATGCAAACAAACAGGAAGAACAATATATGAGGGAGAGGGAGAATGAGAATAGGGATGAGGTGAAGGGAGGTGTCCTGTTCTTAGTGTAATAGACCATATTTTTTTTCTTGGCCTTAGTTCTAGATCTACTATTGACTTAATTTTAGGTATACTGTTTCTACATAAGCTGTCCCAAGGAGCCTACGTTTTGTCAGTTGGCATATAGCTTTGAGACTCTCCTCAAGGATTTCTTCCTGCATTTTCCTTCGTGGCTTTGGGGTCAGCCTGAGCCCAAGGTCTGGCCCTGCCCCTTGGAACTATGGAAGAGTACAGAGGAAAACTCCTTGAAGGATGGGTTTTGGGAAGAGAATGTACAGAGAGGAGCTAAGCAAATGCCAAACATGTGAGCCACTTGCAGCAAATGCCAGCGAGGGACGGAGAAGCCCGAGGGCCCACGTGTTCAGAAAGGGACTGAGTGTCATCACAGCCGCTCATCAGCAGGGGGGATCTGAGCAACAACAAAAGCCCAGAGAGTTCTGTGTGCCGGTCAACAGTGTGGGCTGAGGAGCAGAGGCAGCAGGTCCAACTTTTCCTGTAGCAAGATGACAGAATTAATCCACACTGCACTGAGGCCGTGCAGAGAAGATGCAAGTAGTTTATGGTGTCTACAACTTTGCTGGCCTGTCCCCTGAGCCACCTTCATCCACTGGTTAGAAGGCAGAAAAGTAACTAACTGTCCAACCTACTTTAAAGCTTCAGTGACTTAAACAGTCCCTTTGGGTAGAGTATGGTCACTCATGATAAAAATGCTTCTTCTCCTCCATCACACCCTAAGATAGCGTCTGGGATACAGAAGAAGAGCTGTGTGTGGCTTACATGAGGGAAGGCCTCAGACGTGTCCTCAGCATCCTGGGAGGTCCGGTGAGCTTTCTCACGTCTTCTGGTTGCTACTCACCCTGATGGTCTTCTCGAGTGAGGGGGATGGAGGGAGACTATTTAGTCCGTGATCTGGTCTCCCTCGGCTTGACCAGAGCTGTTCTGTTGACTTGGCTCGCCGGCTGCTGCATGTCCCTCTGAGAACCACCTGTGACAGCCATTAGGTCCCACTGCCTGGATTCCATTCTGTAGCCCTGGCTACCGAGCCACCCTTCCCAATGATAATTCTTGCCTTCCTCACTGGTTGCATTTCTTTTCAGTAGCAGAAGCCCTGCTGTTACCAAAGCCAACCATCTCATTGCTTGATTTTACAACTGGGTTAAATGTCAGCCTGGAGGGAAAAAAAATCCACTATTAAGGCTATCCATACAATGAGACCTGAGCCCCCAGAATGCTCTGCACTGACTGATGCTTCAGACCAAATTGTTTGAATTGACTAGTTAGTTGTCTGGGCATCTGGTGGATATGGCTTTTTTTTTTTTTTTTTTTCCCAGGCCTGAAAACCTGAGAGGTCTTTTTATTTCAAACCCTCTAAACTCTGTGCTCAATGAGGATGGAAAGTGTTGCATGTGGAAATTGCCCGGGTGACTGGGGAAAACTTGCCAAAGGAGAAACTTTCCAGTTCCTGGCTTTCAAAGTGTGTGTTGTGCCATATGTCATGAGGTAATACAGATCCCCTGAATGGGGCGCCACAGCCGATGAAACTGCGACCTGACAGTCAGCAAATACAGTTCTAGTCACTAATCAGAGGCAACAGAAGAAATGGTAAGAAAAAGCAAGAGAAGAATGGCTGAGAAGAGAAAAAAAAAATCAGCAACCAACAGTTGAAGCTCCGCAAAATGGAGGGAAGCCACCCTCCGGCCCAGACCCTTGTTCTGTTTAGCAGAAGAAAATAAGCTTGAAAGTGTTCCTGAAGCAGCAGTGTTCACGTTAACAGATACCATCTGGAAATCAAGAAAACTCAGATTTTGTTTTTACAGATTTGTACTGAGAACCAGCTCCAGCCAGAGAACCTCAAATCTCAGAAGTTTCCAACAGGGCACTAAGACATAAACAATCATTTAGCAAAATCCGCAGTCAAGATGACAGACGAAGCCTGTTGTCTTCTCTCTATTTAAATCAAGAGATGAGGTCAGACATGACCAAGCGCCTGGCGATGTGATGGTCTGTGGAGATGCATTTTAAGTAATTTTTAACATACAGAGACTGGCCTCGGAGACAAGCAGAATTTATCTTCAAGACTTCATCCCCCAGTAAATACCTAGTGTCCGTATTCTGGCCTCTACTTAATTGCTCTCTCTGCCCCCCACAGATAACAATTCTTGGAGGATAATGACTTAATGTGTTTGTTAGTGTTTTTCCTCAACTACCCTACCCTCTCTTCTATTTGCATTTTAACAGGGCTTTTTGGAGATAATACCTCTGAAACAATGACACGATTGTAGGAATTTTAGGCAGCAACCATGGTGGGCTTGAGGGGAAAGAGAGGGTGCATTTGGGGAGTTTCAGTCTCTAAATCACCATTCTGCAGAGTGGCTGCCTACACAAGAGCATTCCCTTGTTTGAGGCTGGTTGTAACATCCTTCCAGGGGGCCTCTCATCTCTTTCCACATCCTAGCAGCTGTGAGCAGGGATACCTGTGGAAGTCTTGCTCTCCTGTGCAGCCCAGAGCCTAATCTATTCTACGTTGTTGGCTGAGAACAATTAGTGCAGGTTTCCCCAGGTAACGGGGCAAAAAACAAGGCTCGTGCATCATTCCTTGCCTGCGTGTGGCCATTTGTAAACAAATTTCCCAAGCAGAAGACCTCAGCCTCTCAGAGAACCCCCTTGCCTGGCTCCTTTCTCTGGCCCCATCCTGAGAGGGATTCAGCAGCTCTGCAATTGCAGGGCTGCCCAGATCCACTTGGGTGCTTCCTGCTGCTTCGTGCTGGACTATGGGTCATTCCGTGCAAGGGAAGGTCACAGGCTTGTTAACTAAACGGAAAGTAAAGACAGACAGGATATGAATTTTCCTAGAAAGACACAAGCCTGGTGTAACAGCAACACTATTTCCAAATTTTAGTGGTGATTATGGCCACTACCCTTTCCTGCTTCCTGAGGACAACAGTTCAACATGACTTCCAGCACAATTAAAACAAACGGCTTTAGACAGAGCCAATGTTAAGGGGTGTGTAGGCCTGAGAACCACAGTGCACTGATTTTTAAATTTGATTTCTCAAAAGGGTGCTCGTGCAGAAACTGCAACTGGGAATACACAGAATTCCCTGGGTTTAGTTTTATTTGTATGCAGCATATATTTGCATGATACTTTTATTTTTTTTGGCCAGCACTTTTTCATTCATAATTTCATTTGAGCCTTACTAGAGTGATTTGAGGTAGGTAAGGGGGCGGGGTTCATCTTTCCTTTTGGTGAATGAGATATCTAAAGCTCAGACAGCTTCCACAGGTGTTGGTGAAAGGGTAGGACTAATCCCAGGTTTCCTGGCTCCTAGACCCTATTTCTATTTATCAAATCACCTTTCATTAAGACCCAGAGGGAGCTGTGGTTGGTCAAACCCCATCACATCTGTTCACATGCACATGTGCATTTTTTCTGCCCAGGATCCACCCTTATTGGAATTACCTAGCCCCCAATTCTGTAGTGTTCATTTTTTTGGCTATGGTAGAACTCACCATATCCCTAACTAAAGATATGAAACTAAGTCCTGTTCAATCAGAGTTTGCTATTATCCCGGCCACAGTGATGGGCTCAGGTACAACCACGTGACCTAAGCTGGCCTATCAGTCTTCTCTGGGCCTTTTGTTAAGGCTTTTGGGAAAGATGCACTCTTCTCTGAGTCCCTGCTGATGTGAAAGAAGAGTCAGATTAGAAATGAAAGTAAGCAGAGGCAACTAGAGCTAAAAGATGGAGAGAGTCTTGATGATGTTATTTGAACCATGGAGGCCAGCTGTGCCTGAAGCTCTTCAGTGAGCCAAAAAATTCCTTTTTTGTTTCAGCCAATTGGTGTTCTGTTTATGACACTTGCAAATGAAAAGAGTTATTGAGTAATAAAACTGCCATCTCTGTCTCCCCCAGAATTAAGAAATTGCCTCTTTAAAACTGTTTATTTGTAGTATGCTTTATTCCTACCCATCAAAAAGAAATTCTGAAGCAGCTTATAAAAATAAATAGAAAAAATAGGCAAAAAGGCAAAATTTAATGAAAGGGTAAGTTTAATACATAAAATACATATCATATGTGAAGTACAGTCTTTATATTAAGTTGAAATTTTTATTTTTTAAATTTTAATTCCAAGTATCATTGAGGGTACTAGGAAATGGACACTTTGGGAGGAAGTATAAATTGTCTCAACCTTTCTGGAGAGAAACTTGACAATGCTTATTTATATCGTGTACTTGTCCATCACCAACAATTTTACTTTTCAGAATGCATCCAAAAGAAATAATTAAATTAAAAAGGAAGTATTCAAAGATATATCTATAAGAATGACTGTTACAGCCTTGGCTGGTATGGCTCAGTGGATTGATCACTGCCCTGTGAACTGAAGGGTCACCAGTTCAACTCCCAGTGAGGGCACATGCCTGGGTTGTGTTGGGGCATATGAGAGGCAACCCCACACTGATGTTTCTCTCCCTCTCTTTCTCCCTCTCTTCCCCTCTCTAAAAATAAATAGATAAAATTTTGGGAAAAAAAGAGTGACTGTTACAATTACAAAAAAATTGGAAAACAGTTTGAATGTCCAATGATAAATTATGGGCCAAAAAACAGTATGTTTACTCATTAGAATATAATTTCTCTAACAAATACACTAATGTGTTTATTAAAATAATGATGTGAAATCTTACTTACTGACCTGGAATAGCATTCACATATCGTAGCACGGCTTTGAACTAGCACCTCTAAACTCTCCCCAGGCCACAGCACGATTCAATTAAATGGTTCACTCTTAAAAAAACAAAACAAATGAAAGAATTTTAAATGTATTGATTGTGGTAATTAAAAGTGGAAAAATATGGAAATGGGAAAAATTGCCCTTCTGGTCTTATAGTTTGGGTATTCTTGTTTGGGTCAAACTTGGCTTTCCATAAACGTGTCGTAATTATCTCTTCTTGGACCATGTGCGGTCCACACACCCTCCATTTTCCAAACACTTGACTTATGTTGGGAGAGTATGTACTGGCAGTGGGATGGGACTTGAGAATGATCGATTCTAGATCAACAGTTGCCAAAACCTGTGCATGCTCCAAACAAACCTGTGGGTTACGAGAAGAAAATTTTAGAACTTCTAGTTATGGTAACCCCTTTTTACTTCCTTTTTTTAAAATAATGTATATAATGTAACTGAATAGTATACAACAAATCAACATACAGAGGTTGCTAAAATGTTTTGGATGATAAAGATGTGTTCTGGTTATCTGTTGCTGTGTAACACACAACCCAAAAACTCAGTGGCTTCAAACACCACTTTATTTCGCTCACCATCCTGTAGATCAGAAATCTGTGAAGGACTCATCTGTGCAGTTTCCTTTTGCCTCAGTTAGTGTCAGTTGGAGCAATCAACTGTATCTAGAAGATTCACTTCCGAGATGGCTTACTCACGTGGTTGGTAGGTGTGCGCTGGCTCGGCTGGGAGCTCCCCCAGAGCTGTTGGCAGCTGGAGGAGAGGGAAGTCTCGGCTCTTTTCTCTGTGGCTTCTTCACTGGGCTGCTTGGGCTTCCTCATGAAGTGAGGAGTCCAGGTTCTAAGAGAAAATGTTCCAAGAGAGGAAGTAGAAGTTATCAGACTTTACAGGCCTAGAGCAAGAAAATAGTGTCTCTTCCATCATATTCTACTGGTCAAAACTATCTCAGAGTCCACCCAAGATCCGAGAAGGGGAAGCATAGAGCCCATCTCTCAACAAGGGGTCTGCCGAAGAACTTCTGGCCATCTTTGATCCACAGCACAGGACGTGTTCAAAAACGTCCGAAGACCACTAATTCAGACAAACTGCTGCACCGGCAGCTCAGCCCCCAGACGAGGGCTCCGCTCGCGCGTGTGAGCGTCTCTCAGCACGAGAAGCTGGTCTGCTGCACTGGTGCGCCTCCTCAGAGCTGTTCGTCAGAAATGAACTCAGGTTTTTCTCTTAATGGCTTTTTTCCTTTCACTCCAAAGTCATAATCAGAAGAATATGCAGGATAATGTGGGAAAGGAGAGAGTCTAACTATTATTTGTGCCACTGCTTTTTCTTGCTTAATAAAACCGAGTTTTGTTAATGGTAGATATAAAGCATGTATCTGGTCACGTCTTGGTGACCTGCAGGAACATTTCTTTTACATAACATACTTTAAACCAAAACATGTTGAATATTAACCTAAATGTAGTCAGAATGACCCTTAGAACTCAAAAGGATAGAATCTTAACAGTGTTCTTTCCAGAAACTTCCCAGGGTGCAGGCCGACACCTGCTTTTCCTTTCTCATCAGTCAAGGAAAATAATCACAAACAGAACTCAGATATTTTTTTTCTGTAACATAATATACTCTTGAGAAAAATAAAGTGGGTTACTGAACAGTATAAACTCCTTTTGGTAAGAAAATGCGTGGGGAAAAGACAAGAGGACATTTTTTTATTATTTACAATCCTGCCCTCTGCCATTATGCAGAGAGGTTCCTGAGAAGAACCTGTTGTTTTTCCGAGCCGTGTGGTGGGTGAGGGTACACATTAGAGGGGAAAAAAAGATAATGAAAACTTGTTTTTCACAAGGAAAGGAAGACGTCCAGAGGACCCAGAGGAGAGAAGATGAACCGTTTAAAGGGCTCCAGGTTGCCCCAAACCTTTTGGTAAACTCCGCCTTGTTCAGCAGCTCTTTTTGTGTTGGATTGTGTTCTTTGGGGGGTAATTCTGAATGCTGATGTCACTGAAGGTTGACTGAGGCCAAGAACAATGGCAGCCTAAGGAAGTTCAAGTCACTTGTGAGTGATGTCTCAGTAGAAAAAGTTCAAAATATGCATAAACCAGGTTGTGGCAGTGAATGTCTCTGGACAGTGGATTACCAATGGTACTTATTTTATTCTCTTTTCTTTTCTGTATTTTTTTTAAAATTTCCTATTAGTCGTGTTATTAAAGAGAAATTATTTGTGAAACATACATGAACTTTGCAATCAAACAGACCTATGTTAGAACACACCTCCCTTAATCCTTAAATTTGTGATTGTGGACAGGGTCCTTAATCTTTTTCAGCCTTGGTTTTCTCATTTGCATAAAAAAGATAATAATAGTAGCTTCCTCATAGGTAGTTGTGAGGATTAAATAAAATAACAGGTGCAAAGATCTTCATACAGAGTGCATACTTGGAGCTGAGTGCCCGTACAGTCAGTGGTACAAGCTACTATTGCTGTCCATGACTAGAGCTTGCTGGTGGTTCTCAGATCCTGCAAATTACCAACTTCTCCTACTCACTGCCAAGAAGTTAAGGCGGCACATGGCTATGTGTCTATATCCTCTAAAAAACAGCAGAGTGTCATCAACCGAGGTTTATCCCTACCCCCAGATGTCGCGCTCAAATCATCATCATAAAGGAGAAACCCTTTTTGAGTGCCTGCTGTGGGCAGGTCATTTAAGTTCTGGAGAAGTTAGATGCAGTGACTGCGGCCTCCATCTCGTGGCCAGGTCAGCTCTCGCCCCGAGAGCCCAAGTGTCTCAATTCCTAATTCAAAACATGGTCAGGATAGGCTATACTTAGGCCTGGCCCACATGTTCTTAATTCCCAGAAAGAACACACACTACTTTTCAGGACTTCCACTCGAGCCCAAGCGTTCTGATGTGGGGTTGAGTTCCTCAGTGCTGTCATGTGACTGGCTTTTTGATGTGGTTTCTGTTCCAGTAAGTTAAACTTGGGCATCTCCGAGCTGGCGCGGCCTGCCACGCTGAATATGAATTCAAAAGCACAGACTCGGGCTGAATCTGCAGGCCTGCGGGCAGGCGGGACCACAGGCAGCCCTGGGGTGTGTTAGCCAGAGGCTGTATGCACTGTGGCATGGCCCCACTGCTCAGGGCTCCCGGGCTGCTGCCTGTAGCATGGCTCTCTTCGACAGGGCTCCTCGACACGTTTTCGGTGCTTGACCTCTTCAGTGGGAGAAAAAAGAAAAGAAAAAAGGAAACTCTGAATCCCACATGTTCCTGCTTGAGGCTACAGGAGCACATTAGCTGAGATTCACGAAACATCTCACTGCGCAGGGGAGGATCTCCCCTGTCGTTTCTGGTATTTATCTGTTACATTAAGTAATGGATAATCCATGCCTAAAACAAATGCGTGAGCATTGTGGTAAGTACTGCTAGTGCCCGCCAGTATCTTGTCCTCCTGTCTTTGCAGGCATGTAGCAGACTAGACTGCCCAGCCCTCTGTGGTGGGGTGGGACCATGTGACTGCTGTAGGCCTATGGGGTATGAGCAGAAGTGACAATGATCACTGCTTGGCCAAAGCGTTGAAGCCCTGGAGAGCGGGCGAGACGTCCAGTGTCTCTGTTTCCTGTTGAGACCAGAGGAGTCCTGCGTTCTAGCCGTTGCAGCGACAGATGGTGGAGCCTCCATCAGCCTGGATCCCTGAGTGACTGAGGGAGCAGAATTTCCCCCGACACACACCCCTGCCCTTGACTTGCAATGGACATTTAGCACATGCGAGAAATAAATCTTTTTGGTGTTCACCTTTGGAATCTTGGGGTTAATTTGTTATCAGAGTATATGACCTAATATAACTAGTTCTAACTAATAAAATTATCTCAAAAATATTAGTAATAGACTGGTCTGCAGGTCACCTATAAGGCCTGTCACTGGGGTTAGGCCAAGGCTGTCTACAGTAGAAGATAGAGGACAAAAGGAATGTTATTGGGGAGAAGCAGTAGTCCAAATTACCAATTTCAAGGGGCCTGGAATACTGACATCTACTCTGGGATGGTTGGCTGGGCAGAACTTCCAGAGGTTACTGTCTTTGGAGGGGTTCATCCCAGACACACTGCACTCCAGAGCCAGGTCAGCCAAGTACAGCAGCCCAACCTTCTAGGAGGGAAAGCATTCCAGGAGACGGTCCACCGTGGCCTCTTTGGTTCACAGCCTGGAGGCTGGTCATATGTCTAAGTACCCCAGAAAGTGAACAATGCTTGGTAGGTCCCTTTAGATGCAAAGGGTGTTAGACCAGGATGCAAATTTATTAACTGGTCTGGTTGGTTTTCTTTGCATAGAGCCTGAGTCTCAATTGTCCAAAGGTGAACTGAGACGTGCTCGCACAGCCCCCATCCAAAGCTCTTTGAAGTGCACCCTAAGTGATAAACTAACGGCCCAGGTGCCGGAGGAGTGGGTGCTGCTCTTTCTATCACTAAACCTGAAATGACTCAGCTGCCCCGGTGAGTTGCAGCAAACTGGACGGAGAAGAACCTGGAAAGGGAAGGAGAACCTTTTCCTCTTGTCCTCACTGATGACATGGCTTGTCGTGACTGAGTCAGCATGACACCTATCTTCTGCCTGACCAGCCTGGAATGTGGTGGCATTCAGGTGACTGCCACGGACGATGCACGTGACCACAGGCATCACAGCACCCGACTTCTGTCTTGTTAGAACTGGAAGAAAGGGTGATGGGTTGACTTGCTCATGACTCCCTGGGCTGGGATTGCTGAAGAGTTCGTACTTCTGTGTACAGTTGTCTTCGCAGAAATTTACTTCTCTGAATTAGGCCCAATGCAGGGCCAGGGGCCTGACAACATTAAGATGAAAGCTTCTCTCGGACCAAATGGGTTTTTGCTACTTTGCTACTTAGCAGAACTTTTATGCTGAAGTCTCTTGGGGTTTTTAATTTTTACAAGGTAATTATTTTTGAAGTCAAAAAGGTGCTGTTTCTCTTACTGAAAACCTCCTGCTGCAAGAGAAATGGGATCTTGTTACAAATTACTTAAGTCACTCACTTCCTCTGCCTGTATCCACCCTACTGCGCAGGCTAGCTGGCAGATGGAGAGCCACAGCTTGGTTCCCAGGTACAATGCCGGAAAGTAATTACATCAGATGTTAACTTGGGGAATCCATTTAAACAGAGATAAATTCCAAATGCAAACATAGTTTTGCTTTGAATGTGATGCACTTGAAAGGAAAATGCCTGTGCATTTAGAATAGAAGACAGATTTATGATGCCCCGCCCTGATTAAATAAAGCATTTGGAGGTGGTGAATACTCTCAGTTGAAAAACAGTAGTGAGAGCCCTGATTGGTATGGTTCAGTGGGTTGGGTGTCCATCCGCAAGACTAGAGGTCGCTGGTTCGATCCCTGGTCAGGG
Organism: Tonatia bakeri; assembly: GCA_004024845.1. Classification (NCBI taxonomy): domain Eukaryota; kingdom Metazoa; phylum Chordata; class Mammalia; order Chiroptera; family Phyllostomidae; genus Tonatia; species Tonatia bakeri. Next base: position 7,260 of record PVIA01001156.1, on the reverse strand, counting down.
CACATGCCTGGGTTGTGGGCCAGGTCTCCTGTTGGGGGCGTGCAAGAGGCGGCCTGATCGATGTTTCTCTCTCACATGTGTTTCTCTCCCTCTCTTACTCTCTGCCTTTCCCTCTGTCAAAAGATACATAAATAAAATTTTCAAAAAGGAAAAATAGTAACAAGAACCCCTCTAGTGGTTCCCTACCTTTTAAATTCATATCGACAGCACTGTAAGTATATTTTTATTATAATTTCCGAATGACACCTTGATACCCTGTGAAATGAAAGAAAAAGCCCCACCTTCTGGCCCACCTTCTGAAATGTACCATAGTTACATATCATTTTTAAAAAATATTTATTTATTTTTAGAGAGAGGGGAAGGGAGAGAAAGATAAAGAGAAATATCATTGTGTGGTTGCCTCTCACACGCTCCCTACTGAGGACCTGGCTGGCAACCCAGGTCCTCAGTGACTGGGAATCAAACCCGAGACCCTTTGGTTCACAGACCCGCCCTCAATCCACTGAGCCACACCAGCGGGTGCACATTTCATTTTTCAAGGGCTCCAAGAATGCTTTATTCCCAAAGGTTGCTGATATAAGGATCTTGGGAACCAAGGTAGCAGATAAAGCCCCTTGCTTAGGGCCCCAAGGGCTAAGCCAGAACTGGGGCCAGTTCCATCTTCTGTGATTGCCACAGGTCAGGAGGCTTGGGCCAAGGACAGGTCTGGGTTTACAGAGCTGTACATAGCAACTTGTGGGTGGAAAACATTCTTCTTACTTCAGACTGGCCCTCTAACGGAGGCAGAGGACAACAGCTGTACCAAGTGGATATTTGCAGCAAAAGTTAGGAGGCTCGTGCCCTTTTGGCAAGCAACGCTTCAGATTTCCAATACTTAAGTTATGTTTATAAATAAATGACTGTAGTCTCCAAAATATTAGAACTGTGCAAATAAACAACAGAAGGAAAAGAGAGAGGGGGTTGGCGTGTAAGGGATATCTTTCTTATATGCCAGGTGAAGGTGTTGACTAAAATGCTTGCTTCATTCAGATCCAAGCCCTTTATAGAACTAAGTTCTACAAAGGAAGACAAAGAGACTAAAGAAACAGACACTTAATGAGCTCACATAACAGATGACTCATCCTTGCTGCCTAAAGCAACACACCTGATTGAAAGGCACCGTGAACTCTGCTCCCTTCTCGCCAGCCCGGGGAGCTGAGACTGGCGTGCAGAGCGGGAACAGAAACCTCGGGCTTCTTGAGCACTTGGAGGTCAAATCAGATTTTGTTCCTGTGCTATCTTTCAAAGCTCTGTTTTCCCATGAGCCGTCCGTACTGATGACTCAGCATTGCCGGACCGGCACCGTAGGTGCCGACCACGATGGACATTCTCTAGAAATAAAAGGACTGAGGCTTTTCCTAAAAGGATTTTCTAGAGATGGAAATTCACGCTTTAACCACGGACCCGACTACTCTACCTCTGCCCCACCGAAGCCTAACCCACCCTGAGTTTGCCCTGCAAAAGAAACAGTGAATGTGTAAGGCTCCGCAGTGATTCTGTTCAGAGTTATTGCCGCCCGTGTCCAGAGCCCAGGCCAATATGAAGTCGCCCAGGATGTCTCTTCAGAGGGCTACTGAACGTCCTCTGAGGCCATGGAATCACGGAACCTGGGCAAATGAGAGTCTGATGGAAAGAACTGAGTATGCATTCTGACCATCACATGCAAATGCAGTGTGGCTCTTTAGTATCCTGATGGTAATACCTACTAAAACGTACAGTTTACAGACTAGCTTCCCACGAATCATCTCTTTTATTTTCAGAACCCCATGATAGGTAGGGCGTGCCTTATTATTTACATTACGTGAATAAGGAAACAGACGTCTTGGAGGTCAGGAGACTTGCCTTGAGTGGCAGAACTAATTGGTGTTGGATGTAGGATAAGGGGAGTCTTCAAGTCCAATACTTTTTACAATCTACCCCACTGTCTCTTTCAAACACAAACAAGCAAGCAAACAACCCCCCAACTTTTCTTGCTTGAGAGCTTTGAAATTTATAAATTGTTTTAGTACTTGTTATTTTATTTGATGGAAATGAAAAATAGCTAACTTTTTTTTATCGTAACTGAATTGAGTAACTGTATTGAGTAACTGTATTGAGTGTTAGATGTTTAACACAAACTTTCTCGTTTATGAGTTGGTATTATCTCCGTTGCTATAGATGAAGAAGCTCAGCACAGAGAGGTGTTTGTAATTTGCCAGAACCATTAGCTAGTAAGTAGTGGGGCGGGGATTTGAAAACAGTCAGCATAACTCCAGAGCCTTAACTGCAGTGCTCTGAAGCCTCCTGTCCTCACATCCACCTGGCGAGGTAGGCAGGCTTGTGACTTCTCTAACTGACAACTGAAGAACCACAGGTCCCGTTTTTAGTAGGCAGAACCGTCCACGTTGCCAAGGTGTTTGGCATCTTTGGGCTTCGTGTTGATTGTTCAGCTTGAAGGCTAAGCTGGAACCGATAGAAATAACCATAACCAATAGAAATAAACCAAATAACCACTAGAAACCAACCACTCTGCTTTCAGATGCGGTTTTTCCCCTGCTACTCTGCCCTGCGGGATAGCCTTCCTTTTCTATCAGCTAGCTTTTTCTTCTTCACAATGGCATCACTGTTACTTCTGTTTCGGATACTAAAAACCACGAACTTCCCCCTCATTTCCCATATTCAGTCAATGATCAGGAATTCTTATTTCTTCATTGTGTATGTCTCTGGAACCTGCTTTTCCCTCTTTTCTCCTACTGCCGCTACCACAGCCCTGTTCGAATAACTAGAAAACTGCCCCTCTAGTTTCAGATACTTCCTGTAATACGGTCACTCTTGTCCGCCATCATCCTAAAAGCACAGCTTTTCCTCATCACATTTTATGCTACGAACCTACAAATGGCACCCTCTTGTCTACCAGGAGCCCTATTTTTTACATGCTCTATTGTCTGTCCTACTCTCTCTACCGGTTCGCTCCCTCTCCCTTCTCACCTTGTTAAGTAGTCGTCCTCAAGTACCCAACACGTGTTCCTCTCCACATCTCTGCGCCTTCTTGGTTATTTTCCCTCTTCTGTTGTTTCTCTTCTCTCATGCTAATCCCAATCCAGACATCCCTCCAGCCTTATGTGAAATCTTCTCAGACTAGTCTGCCTTCTTCTCATTTTTCCTGCAGAAGGTGCCACAGAATTTAGAGTTCCATCTTGTTTTCTAATTGTCTCACGATTCATTTTATGTCCTCCTTGAGACTAAGTTTCCCAGGTCGAGAGCCTTCTCAGATCCTCTTCGTCATCCTCACTGGGCATAGGAGAGTACAGAACTCAGAGACAGGACCTGTTTGGTTGACTGATTTCAGTTGACGGCGGTAGTTGGCATCCGCCCAGAAGGCAGACTAGCGCAGGTTGATTTAGTAGCTTTCACGAACACCCCAGTGGCCTTGCTCTAGGAAGGCTGCTCCTCTATTACTTGATACCAACATCAATTCATTTGAAGGTCAGGAAATTACAAGAAGGCCAACTCACCTTCTGTAGTAGAGCTGTCTGTTCCCCCACCTTCCTGAGCAGCCGAGGAACCCACTGTCTCTGAGTTCTGTGCCAGGTCACAGAGACTGTACTCTAAAGAGGCACGGTAACGGAGTGGTGAGGGTAAAGGTAAAGTGAGTTGTCCCAGTGAAAGACCACAGCAAGTGGAGCCTGATTTATAATCTCCAAAGTAATACATTAGAGAGTGGAAATTAGCTCCAGGCAGATGTTTCAGAATAATTCATGAAACCAGTTTTTACATGGCTGCTAAACGTTGTTCAGAATCAGCATGTTAAGTGGCCATTCATCAAGGTTAAAGTTGCCCCAGGTGGATTTCTGAGACTAGTGCTTTGGAACCAGAATATTGATAATAATAAGTTAGCATATAGGTACACATTTGAAAAGCATGTCATACTTTCTAAACTGCAGTCTTAAGTACCATCTTAGGAATTAAATGCTTTTAAAAAGTTCCAAAGGTTATCTGGTTGAAATAGGAACAACGTTCTTTGCATACTATTAATATACTTTTCTCTTTTGTGTTTCACTGATTGGCCCACCCCTCTACCTTCCCATTGTCAGAGACATATGTCTACCTTTAGATTTCTAGTGCATGAATGCAAAAAAAAAGTTAGTGTTTAGGATCTCACAACCAAAAAATGGAATATTGTAGGAATAACAGCTGCAGAACTGGGCATTGTTGAGAGAGAAATAAGATTTTCTGAATTTCTTTAGCTCCCATTTAGTGTAACAAGAACCAAGTCGTAGGTAGGACTCAGATTATAGGACTCTTCCTACGCATGCAAGGACTGGTTCTATTTATGATAACTAGGACACGAGGCTAAGTGTTTTAGGATTAGATGAGAATGATGAATTGTAGAGGCAAGAAGCCTGCCCATTCTGGTCCTCAAGGACCACGAGAAGGAGAAGGGAGACGATGCTGGAAACACAGGATGATCTTGACTTTCTGTCACAAGGCTGCCCAGAGCGGGAGGTTTGTTACATCAGTTAAAATCAACACCAGGCCTTTCCCTTAGTTAAGACTGCTTGGAAACAGGCTCCCCATACTGATCTGGGAGTGGCCACATCAGAGTGAACTCGGCAGCACAGTGTGGTTAGGCAGTGGAAGGGCTGGAGCTGAGCTTTCCCAAGCTACCCTCAGTTCCTGTGTGGTGGGGAACGAACACAACGTATCCTGTATGCCCTGGAGTGGGTGGGGCGCACATGCTAGTTGGACTCTGGCCGGAGGATGTGCCAGAGAGGGATGAGCACTGTGGGTGAGATGGCACCGTGGCCAAGGCTGCAAATGAAGTGCTGGGCCCCGACCTTGCAACCAGACCCAGGGCCCAGAGCACCAGTGGAGAGCCAAGAGGGGCTAAATTAGGAAATAAGAAAGCTGGGCTCTGATTCAGCCAAGAGAGAAAATGAACCACAAGCTACCCAACCCATAGTCTTCAGCAACAAACACCAGCTGAAGGCCAAGCAGCGGGACAAGCTGCGCATCGGTGGTCACCAGTACAGGGAGTGGCCCAGACCAGCCAGCCCACAGCAGGCACAGTGAGGACCTGGAACATAGCACATGAACTCAGGTCTGTTCCCTCTACCCGTGAGAACACAGTGAGCTTCCCTCCTGCACCCAGATACCGTCTCGGTGAGAGAGAGAAGAGAGACATTTTAAACTCTGAGCATTTCTCCAAAAAGAAAGAAGAAAAACTGAGTTATCAGAAGAATGCTGTTCCAGAGCACAGGATTGGACTGAGATGAGAGGGTTGAAGCAAATTCAGTTTCCCACATCCCAGGGGGATGGGGACTCACTGAAAAAACAAAAACAAAAAACAAAGCGTTTCTCCAACTCCTCTGTACTCCACTCTGAGAGCAAGGTGAGTGCTTCGGTAACCCCGCTCCCTAGCCTGACCTGCTCCTTTCCGTGCAGGAAAGGCCCACGTGGACCTTGGGACCAGATGCAGCAGACGTTACTGTCTCCATTTCACATATGCAGAAACCAAGGTCCAGTGATAAAATAGCTCATCCATGGTCAACTGGGTGGCAAAACCACAGCAGGAGTTAGACCTCCTGGTCCCAGCCCTGTGCTCCGCCCGCAGGTCCGAGAGCCTCCCCATGGAGCCTGCAGAAGATGCCCTGGCACTTGGGTGGAGCAGCAGTGGTGAAAGGTGTTTACACTCCGAGGTACACCTTCAGTTTCCTGTGCTCAGGCCCCCATCATATCTTCGAGTCTTCTTTCAGGAGAATCCTATGGCTGAGGATGTTCCTTTGACGTACATACACCTGTGGGAGGAGTGGGGGTCATGTGATTCATGGGCTTTTCGTTATGCGGACTGCATGAAGTGGCACGAAGCTGATAGAACAGTAATTGAGCCAAAGTGTTTCTTTTCTCCCAAGTATCACCTACAGTTGAAACCTTTGTTGACTGTAGGTTTTATCCATCTGCAAAAACACGGAGAAAGGGGTTGGCAACTAACTTCAGGCTTTTCCCCTGGAGTGTTACTTACCTGACTTTAACCAGATGCTGTGTATCAGCCTGTCTCTCTCCTCCTTGCTCAGCGTGTGGAAGACAGAAGAAATACAAGGAATGCTAGTTATGCCATGGACTCTCTCCCACTCTCTTTCTTTCTTTCTTTTCTCTTTCTCTTTTAATTCCAGGACCGGATATACAAGTTCCAGAAGAGGAATATACATCCCCAGAGTCTGAAATCAAATCTGGAATTCATATCCTCTGTAAATGTACTTTATTAAAAGCAGGAATCAAGAAAGGTTTTGGAATTACTATATTGGAGAGGTTGATTGTGTAGAATGGACTTAGAATTAGGGATAATTTTAGAGGTGTTTTGCAGGCAGCCAGCTCTGTGGACGAATGGGAAAACTGGGCACTTGGACATCAGTCCTATCCCGGAGGATCGAAAGCCAGCCCTCAGTCTGTGTTACAAAGTTGGAAAAGAAAGCAGGAGACATTCATCTGTGATTCTTGCAATCAGGTGAACTGACGTTTTGTAGGAACACTTAGTAGGCATCCAACTGTCATTTGGGGGTAAATCTTTGTAAAATCCTTTTGTTGACACTGAATGATGTTCAGTGCAACCCCCGATCGTGGCTGGGGTGGAAGGTGTGCAAGTCTGCGGTGTGCAGGGTGCATCCATGCCCACATCTGTGTGAAACAGCTGAAAGTACTGGTTGAAGTCCAGAATCGAAACCAGTTGAGGTTGTCAGGGGAGGGAGCGGAGCAAGTCACGGGAACCACACTGGGACGCGCCTGCAGCCAGTGCTACTGGCAGCTCTCAGGTGGGAAACAAGGAACTTGTCCGTTGTTCCCAGGAGGCCCCATAGGTTTGGTATTAGTAAACTGTCACCGAAAAGTGTTTCCCCCTTCCTTTGGCATCCTTTGGAATACCACTGCAGCTCATGGTGTTTCTGTCAGGAAAGCGACCATCTCTCGGGGGTCAACCAACTCAAGAACGGGAGCAAAGTGATCACGGGATTCACATTTCTGTAATAAAAGAAGAGCTGTGCCCTCCAACTGATCAAAGAGAAGAGGGAGCCCCTCCTACCCCGGAAGAAGCCCCTAGACTCTGAGAGGTCCCTGAGCCGGGCTGTCAACGTTCCTGAGCTAATTTAAAAGAGAGTAATTGCCGTGTTTGATAGAAGGCTCAGAGAAGGTTGGCAAGCTGAAGGTGATGCTCCTGATGGGGCCTCTAGCGGGCTCTCTGCTGCTGTC
>PVIA01001155.1:0-310487 GCA_004024845.1 Tonatia bakeri | reverse complement strand
TAGTTTGGTGAAGGAATAGACATACAAGTCCAGGAAGCACAGAGTCCCAAACAAGATGGACACAAAGAGGACCACACCAAGACACATCATGATTAAAATGCCAAGGGTTAAAGATACACAGAGAGAATCTTAAAAGCAGCAAGAAAAAAGCAGAAAGTTACCTACAAAGGAATTCCCATGAGACTGTCAGCTGATTTCGTAAAAGAAACTGCAGGCTAGAAGGGACTGGAGAGAAGTATTCAAAGTCATGACAAGCAAGGACCTACATCCAAGATTACTCTACCCAGCAAAGCTATCATTTAAAATGGAAGGGCAGATAAAGTGCTTCCCAGGAAAGGTAAAGCTAAAAGAATTCATCATCACCAAGCTATCATTATATGAAATTTTAAAGGGACTTATCTAAGAAAATGAAGGGTTTTCAGGAACAACTATAAAGGACACATGGACAAAACCAAGAGGGGGTGGGATGGGCAGGGGAGGTAGAGATGGCTGGGGTGTGGAGTGTGGGAGGTGATGCAGACAACTGTATTTGAACAACAATAAAATAAAAAATAAAATGAAGAGGATCAAAACTACAAACAGTAAAATGACAACAAACTCACAGCTATCAATAACCAAACCTAAAAAAGACAAAAACAAAAATGAACTAAGCAAACAACCAGAAAAGGAACAGATTCACAGAAGTAAATATCACATGGATGGTTTTCAGCAGGTAGGGGGAGGGAGGATAATGTGGAAAAAGGTACAGAGAATAAAAAGCATAAATAGTAGGAACAAAATAGACAGGGGAGGTTAAGAATAGCGTAGGAAATGGAGACGCCAAAGAACTTATATGTACAACCCATGGACATTAACTAAGGTGTGGGAATGATGGTGAAGGTGGGTATAGGTTGGAGGGGAATAAAGGGGAGAAAAAATAAGACAACTGTAATAGCACAATCAATAAAATATATTAAAATTAAAAATGAAAACATTAAAAATTTTGAAAATGAAATAAAATTTCAAACTAAGCAAACAATCAGAACAGAAACAGAATCATAGATATGGAGATAATTTTGAGCATTATCTGTTAGGGGAGGGAAGGGGGAGAATGGTGGAAAAGTTGCAAGGATTAAGTACAAATCAGGTACAGAATAGAAAGAGAGATGTTAAGAACAGTACAGAAAATGGAGAAACCAAAGAATTTATATGCATGACCCATCTACATGAACTAAGGGGGGGATTGCCAGAGGGAATGTATACCAGGTAGAGAGGAGCAAAGGGGGAAAATTGAGACAACTGTAACAGCATAAATAAGAAGATATATTTACAAAAATTATTAAATAAAGTTAAGATGGAATCCATTATGAAATTTTTCTAAGAATGACTTCTATTTCCTACATCTCATTTTAGAGCTGATAGTTAAGCTTGCCAATGAAAAAATGCATGGAGAACAACTCAGATTTTTTAGTTTAATGGATACCTTCATTTGGAAATCAGATAGATTTTGGAAAACAGTGTTCTATTAATGTTTGCAACCTCTATCTCTCCTCTAAGTTCTTTTTTATTTTCATCTTGAACTATGCTCAACCTCTGTCATTTTCCTTTACATTAAATTTCTTTTTGTTCACCAGGAAATTTCCTTGAGTATTTAAAGCTATCTAAATCTATTCTATCTTAAAAAGAAAAAAATGTGAATAAGTAATTGTATCTTGTTTGTCCCTTGACATGAATGTCTTCATGTCTCACCTTCCTTTGATAACTAAATTTATTCCCATGCCGTGGGTCTTCACTTATTCTTCAACAAATTGTTCTTTTGCCCTTCTCCCCTCCACCCTTGAAAGGCTTTCTCTTGGACTGAAGTTCCTGATTCAATAGATTTGTCCTCTCTATTAAATTTGAAACTATTCACAATTAGGTTCTTTTTAAAGTTACTTTTTAATTTTTAGTTTCATCACTTGATCATGTCTTACCTCTACCTTCTTTGATGATTTTATAGGTTCATTCTCATCAAGTTATTGTTTAAATGTCAGCATTGCTCAGGATTCTCATGTAGGCTCCCTGACCCCCTCACTCTATATGTTCTCCCTTAGTGGATCAGTAATTCCTGAGGTTCTACTACTTCAGTGCATGCGCGGGTGCGCGGGCGCGCACCCGTGTGTGTGTGTGTGTGTGTGTGTGTGTGTGAGAGAGAGAGAGAGAGAGAGAGAGAGAGAGAGAGAAGAGGAGAGGAGAGGGGAGGGGAGGGGAGGGGAGGAGAGGAGAGGGGAGAAGAGAAGAGAAGAGAAGAGAAGAGAAGAGAAGAGAAGAGAAGAGAAGAGAAGAGAAGAGAAGAGAAGAGAAGAGAAGAGAAGAGAAGAGAAGAGAAGAGAAGAGAAGTAGGTCATCACATTTCTTTCCTTCTTTCTCTCCAGCTATTCAGTCAAACTCCTTTGAACTTCTCTGTGTACATGACCTACAAACCTAAAATTTAACAGACTCTAAATAAACTCCCTTTCCCTGATATATTTTCACTTTATCTTTTTTTCACTGACTAGCAGTTCATTCACATAATTGCCTAAGGCAAAATTGTGACCTTATTCTTGACCCCTCTCCTTTTCATTCCTAAAACTGTTGTCCATCAAACTATAGTATCTGTCTCATAAATGTTTTTCAAATTTTTCTCCACTTCTTTAACATTATTGTCTCTAAATATAGCACATTTATAATATATTTCCTGATTACTTAATAATATGTTTCTCCAAAGGCTGACTCTATACTTGTGTGACCCTTCCTCCTTATATTTATTTGAATAAGGACAGAATAAGATTAAGGAGAAACTTGAACCTTTAAAAAAATCATAGTTGCATGTGGACAATTAAAAAAATCATATTATATAAAAACAAATCACTATAACTGGAAGTTAGAGAAGGAATATGAATGGTTTTTCACATTTCTTTTTTCCCCAGTAACATAGAGTGAGGGAGTATTTCTATACCTATCAGGATTTTCTTATTTAGTTACAGCTCATCTATTCACCAAATCCAAGGAATTTCAAAAATCCTACTCAAGCTAGGCCTGACTTTTATATGTGATCATCTAACTGTTCTGGTTTACAGAAGTGGAATGAACTTCCATCTGTTGCTTTCTTGAATGGCTCTGATTTTTTTTCTCCTGCCAGAATTAATTATGAGTGATGCTAGAGATTCTTGGTACCTGGCCTGAAAGACAAAAGCTGAAGCATTCAACCCCACCAGACATGACTACTTTAGTAGTTATGGGCACATTTGATGTTAGAGAATTCTTAAAAATTCCTGATTCATTCAATACATTTGAGAGATGACCCTCTGCTACTAATTGGTGAAACCTCTGATTATTCAGGATTTTTAGCTTGTTGATTACCTATGACATGGTAGTGATTACAATATTAGAAACATTCATGTGTATGCATTAAGTGATTACTGTCATGACAAATGGGATTTAAAAGCAGAGGCAGGTTGATACCAATATACTAGAGACAATGGCAGGCTTTAGCTTTCCTCATGCTGTATTAAAAAAAGAAGAAAGGTTGCTTTGATTAAGTCAAGCTTTATTAAGTGTAGACTCTAACTCACTAGGAACATTGTCAGTGAAGTATGAAAGTTAAAGGCAAAATACAACGGGTTGAGAAATGAATAGAGGGGAAGAAAGGTAGAGATGGTATGAGCAAAATCTTTTAAGAAAACTAGCCAAGAAAGAAAGAGAGGGAGAAAGAGAGAGAGAGAGAGAGAGAGAGAGAGAGAGAGAGAGAGAGAGAGAGAGAGAGAGAGAGAGAGAAAGAAAGAAAGAAAGAAAGAAAGAAAGAAAGAAAGAAAGAAAGAAAGAAAGAAAGAAAGAAAGAAACTCAGAAAACAGGATATTCTTCCACAAAAAATGGGAATACCTTTAGAAGACAATAAAATGAATTTTATTAAAAGAGAGATTTAATTTTTAAAATATTTTTCTTCTCTATGACTGCCTTGCTGAAGCAACACCTGTGTGTGTGTGTGTGTGTGTGTGTGTGTGTGTGTGTTCACACAAATATATGCCCCCACCCCTTGCTTGAGAATTACAATGGAAGATACTGCATTGTGTAGAAAATCTCCGTCTTGCTTTATCTCAAATGAGAGGGATTTCTTTGAGGATCTAATATCCTCATGAGGTGACAGATATGCCTTGAACATTTCTAGTAGTTTACCATTTCCTAAAGGCAGGGCTCAATCGTGTGACCCAACGGGGCTTCACCCAGGACTCATTACTGACTATGTGGTCCATTTCCTATGACTGAACAGTAGCTGGTTCATGCATTGATGCCAGTTCTCTTTAAAGATGTCCACCTTCTTGGACTGCAATGACAGAGACTTTCACCTAAACTCTGACTTTGTATCCTCTTCATGGTTTGATTAAAGTATCATCTACTGGTAATAACTTTGACTGTATTTTTGCTTCCCTTCCCTTTGTCTGAAATTTTCAGAGAACTCTCTAATTTTGACTTCACTCTAGTTTCTTGATTTTATTCCTGTTGCTCATTTCTAGTATATGACGTAGTCCAATACTGAGAGCTCATGACTGTTTTTAGCAAACTTCTTTCTCTTGTGATGCTTTCTCATCTCCCAATATAGTTTTAGTTCCACATTGTTTGTTTGGGTTGTCTCCCTGAAATCTATGTTTGGCCTACTAGGAATGCAAAGATAGAATCATTCATATAGTTGAAATATCTTTTGGAATCAAAATAGATTTTGATCAGGGATGCCTTAAGGTTTATAGTAGTGTCTCAAGACTTGCCCGTGGGGTTATGATGCTCTATTTACCCTAGGGCAGGCCATTTTTTTGTTTTATTTTATTTAGTTTATTTTTAATGCAAAGTTTTCTGCTGCCTTATGAGAACAAAAATGTTGGAAACCACTAATTAAGTCCAGCCTTCTACTTTAGAGACGACACAACTCTTGCTCTGTGAATTTCAGGAAACTTCCTAAACTTGCATTTTGATTTAAAAACAACTTCAAAACCCTGTGTTGGTGTTTTCTTTTTCCTTTTCTACACATGTCTTTATAACATATCCATCAACTCTAAGGGCCTACATCTGTGTTCATGTTTCCCTCTATGCGTTTGTTGGGCTTTTGTGACAAAGAATTGACAGACAACTGTGACTGTGTAATGATAATTAGAGATAAAATCAGAAGACAGTCTCCAGTCCTGGCTTTAAGATGTACTTACCACATGTGTGATTTGGGGTCTAGAAATGTATACTTGTGTGCCATATAGGTTTGTGCTGATTGCTTTTGGGCTGAAATGCTCTCTATAATAATGCTAGACTTGTTACCAGTGGGCATTGTGTTTTTAACCCCAGGCTTCTAAATCTGGTCCCTGACTCTATATCTTTATTTAATGTCAGGCTACCCATGAAGACTTTGCTAGGTCATGATGACTTTTTGAGTTCTTATACCTAATAATCTTTTTCAATGCTCTATCTGCTGACTGATAATATGGTACACGTTCATGCTTGTTGAATATTTACTAAATAGTGGAAGGGAAGGGAGGAGGAAGGAAAAGGGATCACATAAGCTATATCCCATTTCCTCTCATCTGACAATGCTCATTTATGCATATGAAGAAATATCTCAACATTTGGAGTATTCTTTAAATATCTGGCAAGTGATGATATCCACTGTATTTTTTGCTACTATATTTTTAAATGTAGCTGGCTACAAGATTTCAAGGCCTGTCCCAGCATAATTATCCATGATTCAGCCACTGGTGTGCATTGTCACACTAATACCTAGAACTACTGGAAATATCATTCATAAATTTCAGTTATGGTAGAATTGGCAGGGGCCTTGCTTAGCATAGGAATAAGGTTGTCAGTCATACTCATGTACTGCAAGCCCCTCCCCCACACAGGCAGGCTGTTCTCAGTGCCTCCTTTCCACATCATTCAGGATGTTTTTTTTTTTTTCTTTCAAGGTTGACACAGTTAGGATCTCAGCTTATTAGAGCCTATCTACCTTCCTCACCTTTACCTCAATAGAATAAAGCACAGTTACTTTGATTCTGAATTTTGATCTCTGGAAAAGCCAATGAGAGAAAAACAATCCTCCACAGTGGAATTCGCAATTTTATTTAGTGTTAGACTAATCCTTAAGATACTTTGTAAAAGAAAGAAGCAACTATTATTTTTCTCCTACTGCATGTAGCTGGGGCATTTGATGGCACCTGAGAGTTGTTATTAGGTTTATAACTGGGACATTAGTGTAGGAATTTGCACAGACATTCTTTTATACTGCTCAAAACCTGGATTTCTCATGTGAATAGGCCACAGCTTAAATATGAAACACTCAGAGCAGAAGGAAATGGTTGCACATCATGAAAGAGAGGTTTTAAAAATATATATATATATTTACATTTTATTTTTCTTAATTCAAATGCTTTATTGTTAGAAAAAGCAACATCTATGTAATTATAGATGACTATTTTATTCATTAAAAGTCTTTTATCTGACAGTAAGTACTTCCAAGTAATCACACACTAAAAATAATAAATTTGTATTTTAATGTGTCACCTTGTCCCTGTCCTTTCTCTGTTTGCTGTCTGATTTTTACATTTCTAATGAAGGTATATTTACACAAATACTTGAAAATTCTAAAATATGGCAGAAATTTCTGAATTATTACAGGAATATAGCCCAAAGTTAAAAATCTGTTGTAGGACTTAAGAAAGAATCAATTTTATGTTAAATAAATACATATCACACATCTACCACGTGCCCAATAAGAAAAAGTTCTTTTTTCTCATGGACTTTATTTTCAAGTAAAGACAGAGAATATAATGAATGCATGACAAAGAATGAAGAGACAACAAGATTATGAGGAAATTGTAAGTGCTATGGAGGGAATTCAAAGAGTAAAAAGAGAAGAGGGGAGAGAGAGTGGGTACGGTTTTAGTGCAGACTGATGTTTAGAGAAGACCATTTAAGTCAAAATTAAGCCAAACGCTGAATGATAGCAAGTAAACCCCTGGGGAAAGTATTCCAAATAATGCTGAGACACTAAGGTAGAAGTGAGTAGAGCATATCTGAGCAAACAAAATAGGCTAATATAGCTAAAATGTGGTGGGTGAAGGGCAAAAGTGCTATAATATAAAGATTCCTAAGTGAGTAGGAACAGATTATTATCCCATAAGGCTTTAGAACCCCAGAGTTGGGAGTTTTAGTTTACTTCCAAGTTTAATAAGAAGCCATTAGAGAATTTTTAAGCAAGGCCACTACAAGATTTCATTCACATTTTGAAAAAAAAATGACTTGTATCAAAAGGAATATAGGCAAGGGGGCAAAATTGAATCAGGGCAGAGACAAGTTAGGTGGCTGTGGAAATAACCTAGTCAGAGATGATGGTGACCTGGGGTGGTAGTCATAGAACAGAAAAGAGTGGATGGAATCAAGGTATGATTTGGGGTTTGCTTCAACAGAAATTATTGGCTCACTGGGTGTGAAGGAGGAGGGAGAAAGAACAAAACAAAACAAAGAACTGCTGGATTACTGAAATAACATAACCTCAGTTTGTGGTCCCAATTACAAAAAATAATGAAGATTGGTATTAAAGTAGGTTTTGAGTTTAAATTAAGATTTCTATTTTGTCAATATTGAAAAATTAAATTTGAGATACTTACAAGGCATCCATGTAGAGATATGAAATGGTCAGTTAAAAGGCTGTTGTCCTTAGGATTAAAATATTTAAAAGTCATGGATGTAATGAAGTCACCTAAAATGAAAGTGAAGAACAAAGACAGAGCCCCTGAAGAATCCAATATTAAGGGGTTGAACACAGAAGAAAGCACTCCCAAAGGAGACTAATAAGGTAGAAAAATACAAGGGAAAAGGACAGTGTAGAAGCTGGAAGGGAAAATACAAGTGTTTTTTTTTTTTCCTGTTTTGCATATTATTGAAATCAGAAAATGTTTATAATATAATGACAACTTTCTAGAGAAATAGCATTCCTGAATTCTGGGCTTTATTTTTTCAGTACTATGCTGATATGAAGTTACTTCTCCTCTTTTATCCTTTCCTCTCCAAATGTAAATTGAGTCAGAATTTCTCTGCTTTTCTACCCCCTAAATCACAAGTCTTTTTTGATGAATCGAAACTCTGTCTAGAATCTTTAACAGAATTTTCGTAGCCAGTGTGGCTGATCTGTCAAAGTTGTTATGTGACGAATATCATATTATCATCTCTGATGTAACTTTTCTTTGGAACGTTTTCACTTTAATTCTAGCTTATTATGAGAACAAAATGATATGCAATACCTTACCATTTTTAAAATCAACTTAAATAATAGTTTTGTCTTAGTTTTATTTTTTGCCCTTTGTAGTTATCTTGCAAATTTGTCAGACTTTCCAAATATATTGTATCATCTTGGAATTTTCAGGTTAACCATACAAATAAAAATATATTTCATATTAGTTGATTAATTATCAAAATATCTCAATGTTTCTATATATTGAATTAATAGCTTGAGCTTAACTTTATTTTCCTAATTTTCTTTCATGAAGGTAATGAACCTTAATGTGGATGAAATCTAGTACCCAAAAGAAATGAGATTGGATGTGATATTATAATAGGAGAATCTATTTGTGTCATTGGAATTGGGGGGTCAAAGTAAAGTTTTGGGACAGATGATGAATAAGAGTAAGGAGGAACACCTTATGTATGTGAGAGGCAGGGTGTAGAGGAAATGTGTTCTAAGCAGAAGGATGAACTATGTGAAAGTTTAGGAGAAGAAGAATTTGCAGTCTTTGAGGAACTAAAAGAAAGCCCAAAACAGCTAAAGAATGGTGAGCCACAGGGAAGATTAGTCTCCAGAACTGGGAAAGGAATAATTGATAGGTGACTTTTTAAACAATTTTCAGAACTTGGAATTTAATCCTTGGTTAAATAAGAAGCCATAAAACTAATGAGCAAGTGACTTAAACAATATTTTTAAAAGATCACTGTGGCAGTTCTATGGAGAGTAGACTAAAAAGACAAGTAGGGTCAAATAGACAATAAGAGACAAATAGACTAAAATATGCAAGTAGGGAACCTTGTTTAGTAGTCATTAGAGAAATCTAGAAAGAGATAGCATTACTGTGGCAAGAGATGTATTAGTTATTAGATAGAGACAGAAAGTTGAGTAGGTACCAGAATTGTATCAGTCCTGATAATACCACCAATTCCATTGGTGGCATAAATACTTTTATTTCTATTAAGAAAGTAAGCATGTGTAAAAGTTGTTATATTTCAGCAATTACTGTTGTCTACATAAATTGTATATGATGTTCCAAGGACCAGCATTTTTTTTTTTTTTTTAAGAAAGAGAAGGGGGAAAGGAGGGAAATAGACAGGGAGAGAAACATCAGTGTGTGATTGCCTCTCTAGCACCCCCTACCAGGTAACTGGCCAGAAACCCAAGCATGTTCCCTGACTGAGAATCGAACCAGAGACCCTTTGGTTTGCAGGCCAGCACTCAATCCACTGAGCCTCACCAGCCAGGGCAAGCACCAGCATCTTTATCTCATCTCGTAAATGATTGATGGCCATAATTAAGAAACACTTTCAGTTGCCAGACTTTTTATGCCATAGGCAAAGCCACATCTCTTCTATGTATGCCAATAAATGTATAAACTTCAGTAATAAAAATACTCAAATGCATAAAATACTGCTAAGACAGAAAGGGTGTTTGGGGAGCCAACTCTACTGTAGGCGCTGGATGTTTCAGTTCCTATTTTTCTTTTAACCCACTGTTCTTACCTTCTGTGTGAATTTGTACTGTAAATGTAGATATTGTAAAAATCAAAGGATACAATGATGGTGGAAATATTTAGAGTAGGACTGTAATTTTATTTCTCCTCTGACCAGTTTTAAGTCAGGTCACCATTACTGAGAATATGGGATGCATTCTTGGTTGCTCATTACAACTTAAATCACATAGCTTTTTCCTTATCCCAGAGAGTCTGCCACATGAAATAAACACTTCACACCCTACCCTACAATGCTAGGATTTTGTAAAAGTGTAACTTCAGTAAGCAAACAAGTCATGTTTGTGGTTACTGAACATTTGAAGTTAGAACTTTCCTCAGATAATTCTGTTTCACTTTCTGAATTGGCAACTGGGAATGCATGCGAAGATAATTTATCAAAAAGGTCAGGATGATTAGATTGTATCTTTATAGAAACTTTAACATTTACAGTCAGTAATGTCATTGAGAACATAAGAATATTTTTCCAAACAAAATTATCCTTTAAAGTAGCATAATACAGGGGAATGAAATCAGTTTAAGACTTCCTTCTTTTTCTTTGTGTAACAAGGTACACTGGAAGTAAGCAAATGGCACTCTGTGGGCTGAGGATGCATGACTAAGGATTCATGCAGCATTATATCACCAGATCATGTATAATTGATGCATTTAGCTCTAAAAGCTTTTGGTTCTTCAGAACATTTGAAGCATTGCTAAAACTGCATTGAGAGAAAAAACTGGAATGATTCAAAATTACAATATGATGAAAAACAAGGTGTTTTACTATCATTGATGTTTCATGATTATGGTGATTCTGATAATTGATGATGTTAAAACCAGTACAGTGCATCATGAACTTATTATAAATAATAAGGCAAGTAAGACCATTGTATTGTTATATTTATTTTTATATTTGTTAGTCTCATTTTTCTCTTTATTCATTCACTGCTTACTGAGGTTCTGGTATGTGCCAGGGACCATATAAAATCTGGTGTTACTAAGATGAATACTATTCCTACCCTCGAAGGGCTTGTAATCTAGTGGGAGACATAAATAGGTAAATTAATAATTACAAATGTTATAATTATGTAAAAAATGTCATTTTATAAAATTGTTATAATAACAAAATAGTTTATATATTCTCTTACTATGCTGAAGTGGCCTTTCAGTCATCTCATCTCAGAAAGCCTAGATGGGACAAATGCTATTCTCTGTTGCTTATTTTTACCACTTAAAGATATACTTAGGTTACTTAGGTTTTTATTTCAAGTGTATGCTATTTAGCCTTAATGTTAACATTGTACAAATGGGTTAAATACATGCTAAATAGAAATTGATGTAGTGAAGCAAGACCAAATTCTTGCTGTTAAGACCAGGAGGCTTAAGAACAGAGTTACCATGCTGAAGCTTAGTTTCAATAATCTGAAAGGAAAGAAAAAAGGAAAGCTTGTTGAATTACATGAAAATTCTTAACAGAAAGAAGAAAGTAGACTAGTTTTTTGAGTGATAGAAACAGTTTTTGTTTTTTCAATTTTAAAAGTAGTGTCTCACATCGGACTTCATACAGGAAATGTTGTAAAATACTCATATCATGATTTTATATCTAAATGTAGAAACAAACTTTATGTGACTATTTCTTGGAATGGCTTTCTATAACACTTTAAAGTGAAATGCTAGTAGGCAAGTACCTGAAGGAAGATGATTTTATAGGAGGCTAGGCAAATGTGGTTGAGAAATGCAATGTCCTGCTCATCCTGTGTAATGTATAAAAATTAAACTATTTTGAAGAATATAAAGAAAACAGGATACTTATATTAACTTTGTTAAAGATCATTTCTGTCAGCTTGGCTTCTGATGAGACTGGTATAGAAGATGACCACATGTTTTCTTTCCAATATGGACATGGCACCACTGTGGGCAAGGGCAAGAGTATTTGCTTTCAAAACTAGTTAAGATTATAGGGTTAACATTCATTCAGTTATAGGAGCACCTGTAGTATGGAGCTGTAACCCCCATTTTATACACAATAGTTGAGCCAGAAACTTCTCAAAGATATTAACCTGGGAATGATACTAAAATTTAGCTTTACTAATTCCAATACAATTCAGTAATTAATATCATATTTGGACCTTCCAAAATTCAGAGGACCTTGACATTGAACACATCTGAAATACCAGCAAGGGATCATAGAGGCAGCAGCTTTTCCCATGTAGGTAGACATATGTCTCTTAGATTTATGAGGTTTTAATACTTACAGTTCATTTTCCTAAAGTTCTCGACAATCACTTATTCAACAGGAAATGAAGGAAGGGTCTGTAGTACAATTTTGAGTCTCCATTGGGATGTTCTGTGATAGACACCTACTCAATGGTGAATTATTGCATTGGGGTCATGCCTTCACCTTAACCAAGTGGGAGTTTGACTAAGAGATGACTCAGAAAATTCCCATCATTCCAACAGAATTTGGAGATACAGTGTAGAAAAATTGTCAGTTATAATTTTAAGGAATGCCTTATCCCAGAAATGTTCAACCTTTTTCACCTCATGGCACATATGAACTAATTACTAAAATTCTGCAGCACACCAAAAATGTATATTTTTGCTGAATTGACCAAAAAATAAGTATAATTAATTTTGATTCATTCACCAAATATATCTATATCTATGTCTATATCACCTATCTATATCTATACTTATATCTATATCTATATAATCTATATCATGTATATCATCTATATCTATATCTATATCTATATATTTTTACATTCTAAGGGAAAGGAGCTCAGTGCCCCTGACCCAGTGATACTACTTTTGAGAATATATCCTAAGAAACCTGAAACACTAATTTGAAAGAATATATGTACCTCTATGTTCATTGCAGCATTATTTACAATAACCAAGGTCTGGAAACAGACCAAGTGCTCTTCAGTAGATGAGTAGATAAAAATGCTGTTGTGTGTTTACATAATGGAATACTACTCGATTGTAAAAAACAAAGGAAATCTTTTTTACAACAGCATGGGTAGACTTGGAGACTATTATGCTAACAGAAATAAGCTAGTCAGAGAAAGACAAATATCATATGATATCATTTATATGTAGAATCTAATGAACAAAATAAAATGATGAACAAAATAAAAACAACTGCATGGACACAAGAAACAGACTGATAATTGTCAAGGGAGATGAGTGTTGGGGGTCTGGATGAAAGAAGGTACAGGGATTAAGTAAGCCCTCACCAGTGTGGCTCAGTAGATTGAGTGCTGGCCTGTAAACCAAAAGGGATACACACACACACACACACACACACACACATGCATACACTTACACACATACATACACATGATGCAGATAACAGTGTGGTGACTGCCAAAAGGAAAGTGGGCACAGGTAGGTGAAGGTGGGCAAAGCAGGGGAATGGGGATGGAAAGATACTTTGCTTGGGGTAATGGTACGTAATTAAATAAATAGTCAGGTATTACATGTTTAAAAATTCTTGTGGCACACCAGTGTGCCTGCCATGGCATACCAGTTGAAAATCACTGCCTTATCAGTTTATTCATTTTTATGTTCACAATTGAAAAAATAGGATCGGAAAAATATGAAATTTATATTATGATTGTGTGTGTGCATGTGTGTATGTGCCTGTGTTTTAAGACTTTTTTATTTAAAGAGAAGTTTTAGGTTTACATCTAAATTAAGGGGAAGGTATGCAGATTTCCTGTATATTCCCAGTCCTGCACAGGCATAGCCTCCCTCATCATCAACTTCCCCCACCAGGATGGCACATATGTTTCAATTAATAAACCTACATTTATACATTGCAGTCACTCAAAGCCCATAATTTACACTATGGGTCACTCTTGGAGTTGTACATTCTATGGGTTTTACAATGTGCAATGATATGTGTCCATCATTATGGCATCACACAGAGAATAGTCACTGTCCTACAATCCTGTGTTCTGCTTTCTCCCTTCTCACTGCTTAATCCCTGGCAAACATTGACCTTTATACTGTTTCTGTAGTTGTGACATTTCCATAATTTTATGTAGTTAAAATCATACAGTATGTAGCCTTTTCAGATTGAATTCTCTTACTTAGTGATATGGATTTAGGATTACTCTGTCTTTTTACTGCTTGGTTGCTAATTTCTTTTAGCACTGAACACTATGCCATTGTCCAAATATACCATAGTTTATCCATTTATCCACTAAAGGACATCTTGGTTGTTTAGAAGTTTTGCCAACTTTATGAATACAATTGCTCTGTACATCTGTATACAGGTTTTGGGGTGAAAATTCTGGGTGTTTTTACAAGAAAATCCTCAGAGATTTTGTTCAAAGCCCATACCAACTGATCCTGATCATAGTCTCACTCTTTCTAAACCCCCATAATCATTACCCAGAGGATGCAGTATACCATATTCACTATAGAGGAGCTATTTAGGGATAATGGGTCCTTGAAGATTGAGCCACCTCACAGATGCAGTTTCCAGTAAGCTTAAAAGACATTCCTGCAACATAGCACAATCCTGTTGGGAGATATTTAAAGGCAGAATCACTATTTTTTACCACGATGTCCTTAAAGCAAGACAGTAATGCAATATGGGTGCATGTAAAGGGATATTACAAGTTGACTAATCTGTATACACAGCAATCATTTAAAGTCAGCCAAATCTTAGGGCCTAAGCTTTCATTTGTACATTCATGGATTTCATCAAAGATTGAGAAATCACATAGTAGATATATACATGCACATACATATTTTTTGTCAACCCATTAAAATTACACAGAGCAGCCAACTTCTGCCCAAGGGTAAAGTAGAATCTCTGAGGTCATAGAGCCACTTAGTGACAAAGGAATATCTAGAACTCAGGTCTCTGTTATTCAGTTTACTATGGTATCTACTAGGTCATAAGTTGTACAATATTACAGTGTATAACTGTGGAAGAATAATACAAGTATATGGAAAAACAGGATGCTGAGAAATTAAATGTATCCACTGTGCCCAGGGAATAATGTAATAGTGAATTTCTGGATTTTATATTTATATTAACAGAACCTGAGTAACATATCTCAAGTGTCACTGAAGTGGTGAAGAAATCTCACAAGTATTAACAGATTATAGGTTTGGGACAAGTGTTGAAATTCAGGTTTTAAAGGACAAATAGCTCTGTGTGTTAAGATATATACTATGTAGTATCTGAATATTTACTATAATTCCCATGGAATCTTAATGTTTTCCTAAAGTGCTTTCACACATTTGGTTGTCATCATTTAAAAACTGAAGGCCATCCAACACAGGAGACTGATAAGAATATTAAATTTCCTGTCTAGAAAATGCCCAGTCATTGTTAACATAACGAGAACTATTTGTGGGACATCGATGTAACTTGGCAGCCAAGGAGAGTGGACTAGAATGTGCATATGTGAACAATGATGACTATACTGTACTACTCACTGCAGAGGTAGATGTTGTCAAGTGAGTATGTGTACTGTGTGGCTGTCACATTCAAAACGACTGAGTAAGTAGAAGAACAAATCTGCATCAACTTCTGCATTAAGCTTGAACATTACTCCATGGGAACTATTAGGATGATTCAGAAGGCTGCAGCTATGGACAGCTGGTAACTGTCATCTTCATCACTGCCCCACACCCACTCATACATCACTCCTTGTGAGAGTTTTTTGACAAAACATTAAATCACCCAGGTGACTCCACCCCCAAATAGCCCAGATTTGGAATCCTGTGACTTCTGGCTTTCCCCAAAACTAAAACCATCTTTGAAAGGAAAGAGATTTCAGATCATCGGTGAGCTTCAGGAAAATATAATGGAGCAGCTTATGGCAATTGGGAGAACTGTGTGTGGTCGCAAGGTGCCTACTCTGAAGGGAACTGAAGTGTCCTGTCCTCTTATGAAGTTTCTTGTGTCTTCTTCGATAAATGTCTTTATTTTTCATATTACATAGCTGGATATCTTCTGGACAGACCTTGTGTATCATTTATCTGGAAGGAAGCACTATGAATAATGTTAATTTTTCTTCATAATACTAGAATTGTAAAGATGGTCTCTGATTACCAGGAAGAGGTTCTATCTATGTCGTGAATTGAGTTCACTGCCCAGACACTGACCTGCTTAATGATTTACTATTAAACCTCGTTATCTCTGAAAAACATTGTATTTGCAGACACTGTATTTTAGCTTAAATGCAGACACATGCATTTAAGGAGGGAAAATAAATAAAATTACTTCTGAGAAAGGCATTTATTAAATCATATTATATACTGCTTTGCTTCAAACTGCTTTCTTGACCCAGAGAACTCTTAAGTACTCTTGACAACTATTGAAATTTAATGTGAAATAGTGTATATGGAAATAATGTTCCTCTATTTCCAGCTCCTTTTCCCAGCTGAACCCACTAAAGAATATACCAGACTGAGAATTTGGAAATCAGATAAACAAAGCTTTCTTGAACTCTCTGGTTTTCAACTAATCTAACCAGCTAAAAGTAATCCCTTTGTATTTCTAAACTGTAATTGTCACTTGCATGAATTTCCAGGTTCAACATGGTATCATCATTCCTTTGTGCTTCTCACAGATGGTCCCTTAAATAAGCCTTAACATATGACCCAGAGGTAGAATATATTGGCCCAAATAACTGCATTTATGAAGGTCTGAAGAAATCTCAGCTTTGTTTCCTACCTTCTGCACTCCTTCAATTTAGTGTCAGAGATGGAGAAGGTTATGGGACTAATGGGAATAGATAAGAAGACAATAAGATATTTTAATAGAAAACTCCTATTATCTAAACTATAACTGTAGTCCCAGGTGGGAGTTTTTAAATATAATTATTATCTAATATCTATTTTAGAGACAAATAAGTCTTCACAACATATTGGGATTAGAGAAGGCATGAGTTCAAACTTATCTTTGTAATCCCTTGAAGAAAAATAGACAACAGTGCTTATTAAAAATATTCTAAATATTTAAAGGAGCATCATGATAATACTATTTAGTTAATATTGATTATGTCTGGCACATTCACACAGGTTGCATTTATCATCTGGAGAAAAAATTATTGTATATTAAGTGTCATTTTATGGGCTGCTCACAGAGTATTTATACTTTGTATATGGCCAATGTAGGGGAAATATTATCTGAACTAGTAAGGAAATTATTAGACTGTACATCAGAATGCCTGAATTTTGTCATACCTCAAATAAAGCTGTGTTATTTTAAGAAAGTCACTCAACCCCTTATAAATGAAAGAAAATGAAATAATAATGATTTTACATGATGTAACTTGACAGTACACTTCTCTTATTTCAAATGAACATAATGCTGTATATGCATTGAAAAAGAACTTGTCATATGTAAAACTGTTAAATGTCAACTCCTGGTCCAGAAATATGACCCTCAATTAAATTCTTTTATGAATTTAATAGTGGCTTTAAAGACTAGAATAGTGGCTTTAAAATATTGTTTACTTTTACCTATTAAATAAAAATATAAATTTATATTACAGTTCAATAAAAACATAGTCTTACACACATGTGTACATACAACAAATACATCTGAAAAAGTGTGTATACTTTTGATGCACTCTGATGGTCTATATCCATTTTTAAAAATTCTGTTTGTTATCCACTTAAATTATTTAGAAGTTAAAAGACATAAGAGCATTTATATGATGTTACCAAGGTACCAATTGATAAAATGCCCTGTGCCACCTCATATAAGCTCTAAATGCATGAACGTTTTCTACATGACCAATTCAGATCTTGGCTTAATTGGTGAAACTCATTGCTGATTTTTCTTTTTCAGAGTCTTGGTTTTTAAGGTTTTTTCTAGCTCTAACATCACATGATTCTAAGGGAAGTTACCTGAATTTAGAAGCTTAGAAGAAATCATTGACTCCAAGGACATGAGGATGAGGAGGCCATATGTTAAAGTATTTCTCTACCTCTTGTTGCTCTCTGGTTTGGAGGTTTTGTGTTTTCTCATAATGGGAGCATTAGAGCCCAGAGAGCCAGCAACAGGTAGTGCAAAAGAAAGGGACCCCCTTGTCCCCACCTAGTACCTTCCCATTTGCTGTACAGATATGTTTTGGATTCTATGAATAGACTTTAAATTATATCTCTAAACATCTTAATTTTTACTTATCTTTTTTTATCACTCCAGATAAGATGGCCAGTGAGGGACATTCCATACTACCCAACATGATTTCATAATTGTCATTAGTTTCTCCTATATTAGAGAGAAAAAAGGATTTACCATTAAAATGATCACCATTCTGACAAATATTTTTGAAAATGATACTTACATTCTTATTCTTATAAATTAATCAGAAATAAAAAGTGACAAATGCAAGCTGGTAGGATATTTTTACTGGTAATAATATAAAGCAGAGATCTAATCAAACCATTTTTATTAAAAATAAATGATAGTCACCAAGGTTGTGGTTTTGACCCTCAGTCAGGGCACAGACCAGGATACATGACTAGGTGGAGCAACAAAATTGGTGTTTCTCTCCCTATATCTCTTTCTCAAATCAACCAATAAAAAGTAAGCAAGTAAGTAATTAAATTCCACCATATAGAATCCAGATCTTTCTTCTAGGCATTTATGGCTCTCAAAATCTGTTCCTGACTTTTTTCTTAGCTAACTGGTATGACTATTTTAAAGTATAAAACAAATAACTCTGAAGGAATTATGAATTATTTTGGTCTGATTAAGTGTCTACTATATAAAAACATTCCAGTTGTTGGAACTACACAACTGAAGAAAAATACAAAACTTTTGAGTTTATATCCTAAAGGTAAATTAGAAAACTTATGGACTAACATATTACTAGTTAGGAAAAGTTATATATAAATATGGTATCCTTTGTTAAAATATAAATGTCTCAGATATTTACAACAAAGTTGAAAAGTTACATGTGAACATTTAATTTTTCAATCTTTAATCAGAATTGTGAAGTTACAAATAATTTTAATTTTTGGTAGCCTATATTTTACAGATTTTTATGGTGATCATTTAATGTTTTATCTAATTATAAAAGTAAATGTATATTATAGATTCAAACAATCATGCATATGTAGATATCATTTATGTATGTGTGTATATATATAATTTTTATGCCCACTTCTGTATATTCATCTACAAATGTAGGTTCCTAAAAATCTGGGACTATTTTTTTTCTTTTTATTCCTATATAACTAGCTCCTCCAAAGTTTAATGCAGTTTCTTTATTTGGTTATTTGAGCAAATTATTTGAGAAATATGATTAACATAGGTCAGCCTGGAAGCAGTTTACAACCGAGGGTGAAGCAGGCATGTTAACAACTGGAGATTACACAATGAGGGCTCTAATTAGTGAGTGAACGAGGTGAACATAGATGTAACTACAGAGTAATTCTAAGTAAAAATGGCTAAAATTAAACTACAGTAAATAGCCATTGAATATGATTAGCCACCCTTAGTTATGAAACCATATTTTTTGCATCCCCAAGTCAGGTCACATCATATAAGAATAGCACGTGGAGACGGGGGCAGCATCTTTAAAATCAGAGCAGTCTTGAAAACTATACCAATTTGGATCATGGTTAGGGTTTACCTAAAATATTTCTTAGTATCAGCCTTTATTAGTTCTTAGTCACTGTGCAGTCTTTTGAGGTCATCAGCTGGTTTCCAGTAAAAGAAAGTACCACCTTAAGGCTATCAGCTTGGCCCCACACCCGGAGCAGTTTTGCACTGTGGTTGGCTTATGAATCGCTAAGCCTTGCCATTGGCAAAAGCTGTGATTACTAAAGCAGACACCAAAGATTGAAGCTTTTACATGGTTGTTAGCTCCATTTGAGAGCAAATGCTTCAAAGTAAGATCCTTTGTTATCTGGCAGTCTGATCAGAAAATGAGCTGGGACGCTGCAGTTACGACTCAGATCTACTGCCTGTTTCTGAGAGAGGTTCAGCAGGATTGGACCATCTCTAGCCAGTCATGCCATTTTGCTCAACTTTACAGCACAGCTTATTAGCTGTCCATCTGCTTTTCCATTGGACTTTCTGTCCCATCAAGTAGTTTGAGGGACCACCTCCTGCATTGGCTGAAAAAGAATTAGGTATGTCTTGTAACGCAATCCCGCTGTTACTTACAGTTAATTAGAAAAGGCAAGTCAGAGTATTCGAGTCTCTATGCATAAAAGTCAGATGTCATTTTAAGGCCAGCATATTATTTCCTTATATTTGATGAATGTTTACTGTCATGGCTCAGTAAGAGATGAGCTACAGTCTGCTGGTTTTGGCAGTGTCTGCTTAGTGGGAATGTTTAGCTTGTCCTCCAGAATTACAACTCCATTTATTTTATCCAGTTTCATTAATCTTCCAAGTACCTTCATGGCCAATGATATGGCTACTGCTACTGCAGACTGGAGAATTAATTACAAGTAGACTAGAGCAATACATCTATGAGAGTCTGACACCCCAATGATTTGGATGCCATTGTAATTAACACAGAACAGATGTATAATAGACTACAAAGTTCTTTGCAAAGGACACTCTCTAGAGAGAGCCAAGCGAGGGGTGGAAGGGGATAAATAGGATACTCTTGGAAAAGAGATTGGGAATATAAAATTAAATTTCTAAAACTTTCTCGTAGACCATATCCAACATGTGGCCACTTCCCTATTTTCATGAAAGAAAATAGATTTCAGCTGAGAAGATATTTTCACATGGAAATGCTAACTAACAACTTGGGATTGAAAGAGTTACTTTAACTGAAAAGAAACTAGAAACCTATGTGGATTTGGAAAAATGCAATGAATCTGAAATATCTTTTGTATTTCTCAGTGCTGACATGTAAAATGTCATTTTGATTCTGCTCATCTTTTCATCAAAAGAATCAACATGTCAAGTACCATAGAATCACTGAAACAAAGTCAATAAACCTAAGTTCTAAAGTAAGAGAAAATAACTGTCATTGTTCTGAAAATGTTTGCTAAATGATTTTACTTTGTAATGGTTCATATTCCTCATCAGCTTACATTTTAATTCTACAGATTTGTTTCTAAGGGAAAATGTTTGAGTCCTAGAAAATTATGTGGCTTATTCCTTTCGGGTTCAGTATCCTAGTCAGACTGAATGATGAGGATGATGAGGGTGATAGGTAATGTTTATAGTGAACTTCAGTTACGCCAGGTGCTGAGCTAAGTGCTTCACACATTTTTCATATTTACTCTTTATAAAACCCCGTGACATAGGTGATATTATTACTTCCGCTTTACAAATGTCCAAAGTATGTATCGATTACCACAAGAAACTCAGGTTTTCCAGACACTGTCACTTGTGGGATTGACTGCACATCTCTGTACAACTCCCTGTCAGGCTTCACTCCTCATCTTTCAGCTCTTGAAACCCTGCTACTTTTCTTCACATCGGTCACCAGAAGCATGCTGAATAACTCTTCTTAGCCAAACATTTCTTTGATCATTTTTTATTTTCTTGAGTCTTTGCTGCCTGCCTCTCCCTTGATGACAAAGGCTCCCACATATCCTCCTCTAAAGGTGACAGTTTCGCTCTCACCCTCCTCAGACTACTAGACTTAGATGAGGCATAGATATTTCTTTGCTCCTCATTGATGTTGCCAGACCATTTCCCCTCTGTGTCCCTTAAAAACTGTTTGCTTTGAATTTCATGCCACTAGACTGTGCTGACCATTACCTCTTATTGTTTCATTTATCACTGCCACCCTTGTCATTAGCCTAATTTCTTGAAAATTTAAGCCCTGGTGCACTGTCACTCTCTAACACTATTCCTGTCATGATTCATAGTAATTTCATAAATGTATGGACTATTCTTTCAATATCCTGGTCTCTCAGCTCCTTGACCTTCTCAGCCAATGGCTTTGCCCTCCATAGTATTGCAGCCACTTTATTACATATGGCCGTACTGTAAACTTCGTTATTACCAAAAAACGCAGTCTTTCCATGATCTGCTTCATCTGGTCCTCTTTCTTTCCAACTACCGATTCCTCTCTTCCCACCTAACAATCCTTTTTTTCTGTTGCTGTTCCCTGTTTAACCTCTAACTCACTGATCATATCAACATTCACTGCACTTCCCAGAGCTAGTGTCCATATTTTTCTTCCTTTCCAGCTTAAAGTCAGCATTCAATCATTAAAATTACTCACTTTATTTGCCACCTTTCCTTGCTTTTTTGTTGGTTTATGTCGAAAAAATATGAACCTTGATTAAAGCCAGCTTTCAATCTGTTCCATGCCTATGACTGTGCAGCTAAACATGTCTAGAAGAGAACTTTTGTTTAAATTCACTAGTTACAGGTTAGATTTGTACTCACCAACTCCAGTGAATCCGTTCACTCTAACACTCTCTGAGATTAATATTTCATACGAACCTTCTTCTTTCTCCTCAACCAACAATACTTTAATTTTTGAAATGTTCATACTTCCTCCCCCAAAAAACTATAGATCCAATGCAATTCCTGTCAAGATTCCAATGACATATTTCACAGAACAGAACAAATATTTAAAAAACATATATGGAACCACAAAAGGCCACACATAACAACAGTGATACTGAGAAAGAAGAACAAAGTTGGAGGAATCATGTTGCCTAATATCAAACTATACTACAAGGCCATAGTAATCAAAATAGCCTGTGCCTGGCATGTAAAAAACAGACACATAGATCAATGCAACTGAGTAGAGCACATACATTTGTAGTCGATTAATATTTGACAGAGGAAGCAAGTACATACAATGAGCTAAAGATAAGATTATTCAATAAATGGTGTCAGGAAAACTGGACAGATACATGCAGAAAAATGAAACTAGACCACCTTCTTACACCACCCACAAGAATGAATTAAAAATGGACCAAAGATTTAAATGTTAGACCTGAAACCATAAAAATCCTGGAAGAAAACATAGGCAGCAAAATCTCAGACATTGCTCATAGGACTTTTATATTGGTTATATCTTCCCAGGAAATGGAAACAAAAGAAAAAAATAAACAAATGGGACTACATCAAACTAAAAACTTTTGCAAAGCAAAAGAAATCATCAACAACATTAAAATACAACCCAAAGAACAGAGAACATGTTTGCTAAAATAATAGTCTTCATTTCTATTTTAATGAGAAAACATATGTAATCACAAGAAACACTCCATCAACGTCCACGACTACATTTACACACCCATGAGCAAGAACAGTGCTCTATACCCTGGATTCTTTCCTGTTGCAGTGAGTGAAACCTTCATGTTAATAGCTAAGGCCTTCATGTTCATAACTTATCTATTTGTGTCACCAGAACCCTCTCCTTTCACTCGAGGTTGTTCTTTAAGCAGTTTTTCTCTTTGTCCTGTATCATCATTTTCCCTTTCTGCAGTATCATTTTGACTTGCAATATTCTATTATTTCTACCATTATGGGGGAAAGAAAAAAACCTCTTATGAACCAAATTGTCCTTTTAGCTACTAACACAATTTTTCTTCCCTTAACAACAATTTTTTAAATAATTAATCATCTCTACTCACTGTCTCCAATTTCTCTTTTGAGCCCTCAAATCTGGTGTTAACTCTTACTACTCAACCAAAAGTGCTATTTTCAAGATGCCTGTTATAAAAGCTAATGACCACTTTTCAGCCCTTATTTTACTTGAACTGTCTGCCAAGGCACTCTTCATTAAGTTTCCAGGATACACATTTTCCTGGTTATCCTTCTACCTCATTGGCCATTCATTCTCAGTTTCTTTTCCTGGTCCTTTTCGATCCCTTAAAATCTTGGGTACCCAGGTTCAGTTCTTGTATATTTTCTCCTTTCTTACTACACTCACTCTTTTAATGATAACATCCAGTCTTGTGTTCCCAAATATCATCTGCTTTCTGTCCTCAATTTTATATCTGGCAATTAACTTTGTTGTTCAGACAGGTACATCTAAGTTGTGAAAGAGGAAAGCCTAGAAGGATTAGAATGACTTACACTATGACTTACTAATTTCATATGTGCATTTGAAATTTAGGATTTCTCCCCTAAATTTCAAATGCACATATTCACGGGTTTGTTTGATTAATCATATTTATTTGAATAGGCATATCAAATTAAGCTTGTCCAAAACTGAACTCCTAATATCTCCTCACCTTGAAATATTCTCTTCACAGAGCTTTGCCATGTTAGTTAATGGTAATGTTATCCTTTTAGGAGCTCAGAACAAAATCTTTGTATCTTTGTTGATTTTTTCTAAAGTATACTCCATTTCTAGTCCATCAGAAAAAAACATGTAAGTTGGACTTCAAGAATATATTCAGTATCTAATAATAAGACCAGGGCACCCTGGTCTTATCATTATCATCTTCGTCTAAGACATCATCATCTTCATCTAAGTTATTTCAGTAGAATCCTAATAATAAAGAGCTGTCTTTGCTCTTACAGAATATATACTTCATTTCTTCGAGGATAAAGGATATTCTGCTTATATACTACTAATCAATGCCCAGAACTGTTCCTGGAACATTGGCATTCAATCAATATTTTTGAGTAAATGGCCTGAAGCTTAGAGCAATGCAGTAATTACTCAAGCTCTGTGGACTCAAAATCCCCTCTCTAGATTCAATTTTTCTCACTATGTGATATATTGCTTATTTTTAAATATTTAGCTCAAATGTTTTCTATAAGTGAAATTTTTTAAATGTGCACTCTTCATCTCTGAGAAGTAAATCAGTTTACACATAAAGATATCTAGTCTAAAACACACATAAATACACATATACACACAACCACCATTTTAAAATACAGTGTAAAATACCCTTGAATCTTAAAACCTATCTAAAATATTTTGGAAAAGAAAAAAATGTCATACATAACAGAATATTACTTCCACATTGTATCAGATTCTTCTCGGTGTTTAATAGCAAATTCGGAGGCTTAGAGTCATACATCTGATACATTTAATACTGTATAAATCTCTCACAGTACTTCAACAGTTTGTAAGTCCTAGAGACTTTCTATGAGTAAGGAAACATATGTTCTCTTCATTTTCAATTTGTACATGAAAATCATCATGATGTAGATGCTTTAATGAGATAGCCTAATTGAAGATGCCTTCCTATTTTTATATAAACACTGAAAAATAAGAACATTTCAATAAATTTAGTGCATCAATTAGATAATTTTCATTATCATAAAATACATTCATTAAGCACTCATTGTATATAATGTGCTTGTCATATGTTATGAATTCAGATCAGGTTTAATACACATATTGAATTCATCATATAAAAATAATTCTGGGATATAACTTTAGGAACCTTTGAGAATAAGCCTATCTTTTGAAGCTTTTATGAGTCAGATAGGTTCAAAGTTTTAGGAGCAAATGATTATGGGTATCAAAGTAATAATGTTCTGTCTTCATAATTATCAGTTCCCAAGTGAATGAAATATTATCCCTAATGAATATTTTAGTTAGAAGCACTACTGCCTCTTTGTTGTATAACCTGTCAATAAATAAATTTGAGAGTAGTCTTTATCCTCAAATATAGGAACAGGTACATTGGTTTTAATGGTTTTTGTATATGATTTACTTAATTTTTTTCTGATCATGACACAGAATTATTATTTTTACATATCTTTGTTTCTCACGTGTATGTGTGTGTGTGCTCACTATTGGGTAACTAGATATATGCAGCCAGATGCTGACTATTCTTCTTGGCCACATACATAATTCCATTGAGTAGTAAATAACTTATATTCATGGTAGAATGAGCTTCTGCAGCTACTCAAAAAAAAAGAAAAAAAAACATGTTTCCCTCCAGTTCCTCTTGGTGTCTTACTAAAAGATAGTAAAGAGTTTTTGTTAGTATTATTACAAAGGAAAAAAGAATACTTAAGAAGGGACAATAGCAAAAATAATTTGGAAGTAGCCAACGGGCTGCTTATTGTTATTAACAACAGATGGATTCTTAATAATTGACTTTCTTGTTCAGAAAAGATGAACCTATGTTATGAATGAGGATATCCTGGAAAGCGTGTCCAGGATGATTTGTGATACAGAACATACAAAAGGTACAACAAATAGGTGTACCATATAAAACTAAAAGGTGGAGGTGATGCAACTGGACATTCAGGAGATCAGTTGAGAGTCTTTTTTAAAAGGCAGGTTTTCAGAAACAGGGTTATGATCTCCTATGCCACACACCCAGTAAATACCTCCCTTATGCCCCACTAAAAACTGGAAATGCACTCGAGAGATAACTCACTATAGATTCTCTGTTCTCAGGGACAAGGCTTGGCCAAGGGCAGGTGTATTCAACCAAAATCAGAATTCCATCTGGGAGTGATGACATGTTTTGAAGTTAGATAAGTGGTGAGAGTTGCACAAAATTTTGAATATAAAATATACCATTTAATGTGACATTTTAAAGGGTGAATTTGGTGGTATGTGATCTATACCTCAATGAAATAATAGCATTAGTATTCACAAAACAATACTTGAAGCTAAATGGCAATAGACTAGTGCTTTCAAAATTCTTAAGGGAAATGATATCATCCTAGAATTTGAAAAGCCATCTAAATGATTAATTAAATAAGAAGGTAGAATAAATATTTTTCAAGTATAGAAAATCCTAAAAGTCTTACTTCTTTTGCTCTCTCAAAAAGATATTGGAGAGAGTACTTCACAAAATCACAGAGCAAATTAAAGAGAGAGAGGGAGGACATAGAAACTCGCACACAAAGGATTGGACACAGGAGAAGGAGGCATTTCTAGGGCTATCATGCTGGGAATCCCTAAAGGAGTCACTGAGTACTGTGTCTAGGAGGATCAGTACAGATTAAGGTAAGAGAGGGGAGTTTTCTCAGGGTGCTGTGTATGAGAATACATGAATGAAAAAGAAAGATTGCCTGATTTGTCCAGCAAACAGTATTCAGAGCAAGTATTCTCCATTGAAGCTCTAGAAATGGCTACTAAATGTTTGGGCAGGTACCAGTATGCTATTCCATAATATGGATACATAGTCTTCCTTTTTTCTTTTTACCTTGATAATTGAAAGAAATAAACTAATGTCTTATCTCACAGCTTATACCACAGATATCCCGACATTTTAAACAGTTTCTAACATTTACAGTTAGCTCTTTCAGGAGAATTATCATGACTATTTAATTTTTTTTGCGATGAAAGTGTGACTGAAACTCAAGGCTCCTGTTTTGTAGGCACTTCCTACTGTGTGTGTGTGTGTGTGTGTGTGTGTGTGTGTGTGTGTGAGAGAGAGAGAGAGAGAGAGAGAGTGAAGACCTTACTGTCTGATTAGATTGAAAGGATTGATTATAATTCAATTCAGTTCAATTCAATTGTAAAAGTTAACAAGGGAATATAATGTCACAGGCTTGGACTATATAGAAATACAGCAATAACAAAGTAAACAATAGCCCTTACCTTTATGAAACTATCATCTAAGAATAGAGCTAGACTGCTTTTGATGTAATTTAATTGATAAAACTTTAACTCCTGTCCTTAAATGTCATACCAGTCAACACATATGAAAATGTCCGACTCTCCCTCTATCTCTGCTGGAAAGCATTTTGTCAGCAGGGGATCTTTCTTGTTACATTCTCAGAATAATTCTTGTTGGAAGTCAGGGAAAGAGGCATTAAGCACATGGGTAGCATTCTTAGAAGAATGAAGGTACCACTCTTCTAACAATTGCAAAGAACAGAATGCTCAGACTATCTTAGGAGGAAAATAAGCCAGTCAATACAACCCAGTGAGATGGCAATCAAAAACAGGCATTTAATGTGTCTTCCACCTAGGAGAGCTTGTCCCTGCTTGTAAAGCTGTACAAATGAACAAACTAACCTCCTGTAGCTAACTCGATGTTCCCCCTGAGATGTAATATAAATTTAGTGGTCAGAATCTCCCAGGCAGCGCAGACCATTGGTCATGTTGTTTATTTGTTTATTTTTGTTTTTTCAAAGGATAGTGGTAGGGGGTTGAAGAAGAGGAGGGTGCAGACTGTTTTAGATTTTTTGCCTACTGATTACTTGCCAAGTACTTGGGAGTTCTGTGTTCTTTAAATGGTGTAGTGCTATGCATCTCCAGCTTTAATATGCAAGTGAATCACCTGGGGATCTTGTTAGAAGGCAGATTCCCAAGACCTGGTCTAGGCATTGGAGATGCTGCTTTTCTAACAAGCTTTCAGGTGTTATCTATGCTACTGATACCAGAAATACACTTTGAGTAGAACAGGCAGAATATTTTATCAGGATCATTTGTAGTCTGCTGTTTTGATGTGTTATATTCTTTCTGCAATTTCAGCTAATAAATGGGTTGAATGACTTGGCTTTGTGCATGCTTCTGGAAGCTTTCCACTTATATCTGTGTGGATGGGCATCTGCACAAATAAGTCACTGATCTTTAAAATAGTGTGTAACTGGGTTGTAATATAAGAAGACATCATAGTTAAATTTAGGAGTTAGACTGATCAGGGAAAAGTCTTATGTTTTCTTGGAATGAGATAATAACTCTCCACGAAAGGCAGAGTGAAGTGAAAGACAATGAGAGAAGTTAGACATACCATGGAAGCACTGGTTATGTTTAAATTATGTTAAAGGGTAAGATTCTTTAAATAGATGGTAGGCTTTGGCCTACTACAGTATCTTTAATAATCCTGCTTGTTTTTGTATCAGTATTCAAATAAGTGACTAAAATACAGACAACCCAAATGGCTAAAAAAAAAACCATTTTTCCTGTACAGTTTTTCATTTTATTTCTTTTGATCAGTTCAGTGGCACTTATATGTATTTTTTAAATTTTGTTTTGTTTATCTATCCTGTGCTTTTTTGGTTCCATTTCCCAAAGGTGATGTTATAATTACTACTGAAGTAAAGGTATTGGATTTTTACTTTTGTGAAGATTGATAATTATAGAGTCCCAATGTATAGTAGTTGTGTATTCATCCAGCAGTCACTGGGAAAGAACTTATTATCTGAAACTTAAGCTCTTACAAGAATGTATAACATGAGGACAATGATTAAGCAAAATATAACTTTTTTTCTACTAATCTAAATCCTAATAAGCACTCTAGTTATGTACACAGCATGAAGTAATTTTGCTAAATTATATGAAGTATTTTCAAACATTTTAGATAGGTATAGTTATTTGTTTTATTAATGTAGCATTCAATTGAGGGATTACTCACCACATAGTTGCATGACGTTTTCACACTAGGGCAATTAGCTGTAGATTCCAATAAACAGCGACACTGTAACAGAAAACTCATTTAGATAATTACTACCTAAAATGAGACTGGCGATGCAGTTCTTTTCTTTATCCATCTTAACTCTCTCTTGGATATATATCACTAGAGACCAGCAATTTGTAGCAGAATGTAAATAACATGTTTATGCTCACATTTCATTGTGTTTGGAGATTTTAGAATAATTCATCATTAGCTTTCAGCTGGTTTAATTCAATTTTTAAATCCTTCGTTGATTAGCTTGTCATGATTATTTTGACTCAGGAATTTACGTAAAAATACAAATAAAAAAATTACCTTGCACAGTTCTCATGTTTTTCTTTACAGAGTGAGTTGGATAAGATTTATCACCTCCTTTTTTCTTTCCTATCTCCTTTTTTCTGTCCCATAAGTCTGTTATTTTAGCATGAAGTTATGCCTTTAAGGCACAGGGGGCAAACACAAGGCCCAAGGGCCAAACCTGGCCCTCCACTTTGTTTTATCTGGCCTTGTACCTTGTTTCTACCCAGCAGCAGCACTGAGCTCTCACTTAACTGTTAAGGAGTAGTTACATTTATACAGTCCTAAATTGCATTCAGCCCTTTGAGGCCAACTTTGAGGCTGATGTGGCCCCTAGTGAAAATGAGTTTGACACCCCTGCTTTAAGGCACCTGTATTAACATTATGGCCTAGGCAATAAATTATGTTTTCCAATTAATTCATTAATCTCTTTTTGCTTTTAATTCTATTTTTTGTCCTCTCTCTGTCATTTAAATTTGTTCAGTTCCTATTTGTCATTTAATCTGTACAGTATCTTGTGTTTATTATTTGAAATATTTCAAAAACAAGTTTTCTCTGATACTTCTTAATTCTCAGGGACTGCATGATTTCTCCTTTGTGATCTGTTTTTTTCATTCTTCTATGGATTACCTTTTTTCTTTTCTCCCATAAACCCACCTTACCTTTTTTTCAATTAACCATCACCTCAGTTCTAGACCCAACTCTACATGATATGTTAGTACATGTCTTACTGAATGGACCCTTTGCAGGGGTCCAGATACTGTTATTGAAACAAACCCCCTCCTCTGGTGTTCCTCTGTACTATGGTTCTTTGCCTGCTGCCCTTAGGAACTGTGGTTCTCAATGCCAGAGCTTGAGAAAAAGGAAAGGAACTATTTATTCAAAAGTTATACAGGTTTAGAGTAAAGACAGAATGTCACCATTAAAATCCCAAAGTCCCTTAAAATACCCACAAACACACACAGTCCTTCCCCCTCCTCTTTACCCAACCAGGCCAGTCATGGGTACCCTTTCTCAGGAAAAAATAGAAGTCCATTGTTTGGCTAGACTTTTGGTTCTTCCCTGTAATCCATGGTGGTAGGCCTCCTAGGGTTCCCAGCACCATCAGCTGTGTTGCCATCATGATCTCCAGTTCTTAATACAAAACCACAGGCACCTTCTCATGGTCCACCAGCAAGAGTCCTTTCACCCATTTCCTCTTGCACTGTTTCTCCTGCTTTCTTTCAAACCCCTAAGAGAGAGCTCTGCATGGCCACTACATCTTTTTTTCCTGCTTCCTAAGCCACATGGTCAAGGGAGCCTCCTCTATGCTCCCAAAACTGTGGTTAGAACCAACATAGATGCTGCCCATTGGTTTAAATCCCAGCTCGAATCTTCTTCTGTAATCCTATTTCTGACTCCTCCCACAACTGGCTACACCTGCCAGAACT
Source organism: Tonatia bakeri (assembly GCA_004024845.1). Classification (NCBI taxonomy): domain Eukaryota; kingdom Metazoa; phylum Chordata; class Mammalia; order Chiroptera; family Phyllostomidae; genus Tonatia; species Tonatia bakeri. The sequence goes on along the minus strand of PVIA01001155.1, from coordinate 279,771 downwards.
CCCATATTCTTTATCTTTCTTGGATGCCATAGTAAGTGCAGGCAGGTGTGGCCCTGTGGTGTGGAGTGACCCATCTCCAAGCTCTCACTCAGGCACTATAACCAGAGGTAGCTGCTTCCCAGTTGTGTCACAGGTCAAAGTCATACCCATCTTTCTACCTAGCCTGCTACTTATATGCAAAATAACCATTTTTGCATATCAGGTATGAAGCTGGCCAGCTGTTAATATGCAAAATAAGTCTCAATGGCCCTGTTCTATTTTCTCCCATCTCCCATGGAGGCCTGTCTTGTTGGGGGGTATCCTATACTTTGGATTTTCTGGACACCCAGAATTCTGGAACCCATTTCAAATCTTTCATTTGGGGGGCCTGGCTGTACCCCATTATACATGTACTCAACCCGACTAGCAGAAGATGCCCATCCCTTGCCAGCCAGACATGGATGGATTGGGAGGTTGGATCATTTGGGAGCTTTGGGCTATCTATCTAAAGATGGGGACAAGGCCAGCCATGAAAACAGGGCTCTAAGTTGGATAAACAATAAACCCCCTCAAGTAAGTAGTTATATTGTTTAACATACTTCACCTAAAATATCCTTAGTTACTTAATTATTTGGCTTGCTTTTGACAGCATTATCTGTGTTATAATTGTCAGTGGGCAGCTAGAAATCTAACAAGAATCATTGGTACATGACAATGAGAGACTGTTGTAATAATAGTTTTTATTTATCAAAGCAATAATAAAAATATAAACTACCTCCCTTCCCTTGTCTTAAAACACTGATTCTTTCCATCAGAGAGTTCTAATAAAGAATCCACAGAGTCTTATTTCCTTTCTGATCAGATCTGGTGTTATAAACACCAAGAGAAACATTAAAATGCTCAAGATGGTAATATTTTAAAGCTGTTAATATACAGTCTAAGTTCACTGAAAGTGTAAAATAAATGTTTTCTTTATGCTATGTCGAAAAACCATGCATATGTTTGTATAGGGCTAGACATATACTATGAAGTTTATATTTTTATTTTGTTATTTGTTTGTAAGAATAGGTTTATATTGCTACATATTGGAGAATTCCAATTAGGAAAAGAACTTTCTTCAACCGTAAAAGCATTTCTGTCAGCAATCCAATTCTACATTGCATTATAACCAAATAGTGTTTCAACCTTTTTTTCATCCTCAAATACCAAATGCTCTAATGACTGTTACTTTTTTCTACTTTTTACAAGACAATAATGCAGGGAAAAACCCCAACTACTATCAGTCTAAATTTTTTAAACAAATTGGTCAGCAAGCCCTTACTAATATCAGAATAGTGTTCTGGCCAATAAACATTATTTGCTTGAAAAAATGTGGTAAGTCTTATTGGCATACACTGAAATTTATTGGCACTGTTCACTATAGAATAGCATACACTTTAATTTTCAATCCCAAACAAAGAGGTTTAATTAGTGACTTTCTAATAACATTTAACTATAAGATAGTTTCATTTAAATGATAATTGCATTATGGCAGGATTCATTCTTAAAAAAATATCCATCTTTTGTATCTTGATGTCTTTTACTTTATCTTAATTTCCTTTGGTTCTTATTCACTGCTAGATTGCTTAAATGACTTCAGATATACTTTGTGATGTCTAGCATTGCAAAATATGTTTTAGTTCATATAATTTCTCTGAAAGCCAATACCTAAGGTTAGTAAATTTAGGTATTGTTTATAACACATATAAAGCCAAGGAGAGCATGACTTTTGTGTTTGAGGTATAGGGAAAATATTCTAAAAATAAAATATGAATATGCTGTCATAGTGCACTTTAAATTAAAAAGTATGAGAATCTTTTACACTGACATTTTTATTGAATTCTTTCTATATAAACAATGATAGATGTATTTGCAGAAAAACTACACAGAAAGTAAGAGATGCTACAAGTATAATCAACTATTGAAATGTGTAGTTGCCTTATTAAAAGCTTCTGATAGTTCCTGGATCCTATATGATGTATATATTAGTAACAGTAGAGAAAATAGTCTCCACATGGTTTAAGTTGCTAAAAAAACTAATAGATAAATAGGCACTTTTGTTTTCTTTTTTTTTTTCACTTTTCACAGTTGGAATACAAGCATTTTGCAGACATTTATTGCTCCAAAATTTTTTTCCATAAATATGTGTGATTAGGCAGTCAAGACAAATTTTTCTGTTTGAGGAAATAGGTTTTCTTCATTTCTGTGAATTCTTCTCTCTTCATTTAACAAATGTATGAAAGACTTATTCCACAAGATAACCACAGAATTTCTTTTATGTACTTTCAAAAACCATATAGAATCTGGTATAAATACCTGGTCAGTATGAATTACTTGTAAATGAAGACTGGTTCCTCTTCTATTGTAACACCACATAAGTTTCATCTTTGGGTAGTGTGCTAGATTCCTTCTCCTAACTTACTATATTGTTAGTAAGTTCAGGCCTTTTCCTGGGAAAAAAAAGTGGTACTAAATTTATTCTTTCCACTTCTGCCCTTACTCCCTTTCTGTACAAATGAGTTTCAGCTTCTGTTTCTACCTAAGTCCAACACATCATTAGCATGGCTGTTTTTAACAGCATCACAGTTTGGTGATTAAGCAAGGGTAAATTTCAGTAATACACAAAATCTTACCCTTAGAACTTGTTCTTCTTCAGAGTAGTATTGCTGACTGCTTTTTACAAGTGTCATGCATGTATCATGCATGTATCATTCTAGCAAGGCTGTTGCAAAGTGAGTTATGGAAATGCAAAATGTCCTGATTTCTTAAACTTCGAAAAAGGAGATTTTCTTTTTTTCTGAATATGACTCCAGGCTACCTGTCAAGGTCTTTTTTTATCAAACTTATTTTCTTCTTTTTCCATCACAAGTATTTCCACACTTCCCTGGGCTTCTTCTCCTATTCTTACCCAGTTAGTTATGATTCTTCAGAGATCCTCATGCAAACATAATGGTTAATGTCAAGCTTCAGAATATGAGAGTGAGGATGTAGAGTATTTTGGATTTGGGATATGTAGGCAGAGTTGAGTCTCAAAAAAGAGAGGAACACACATCAGTGTGTTACTAGTATCCCCAACTAGCTCTCACTCAGGCTCTTTGTTTGTTCAGTGAAGAGAATATTAGATTACCCACATCCTGAGCAAGTGATTTTTTTCTTTGTTCTTCAAGTTTTTAATCTTTACAATGTAAAGAGAGTAGCTATTTAATAAAAAATTTACTCAACTACTATTTATGTTCTAGGAAAACTACAGAATGCCAGGGATATTATAATAAATAATATTACTACCTAATGATTTCTTATTCCTTGAACTTAAGTCTTATGAATTCCTTCCCCTGCTTTTTTTAATCTCCTATTTGTCCATGAATGTTTTATGCCAAATTAAAATTGACAAAAATGAAGTTATCCTTTCCATGTAGGAGAAGGGTTACTTTTAATATTATTAGTGGGAAAAAAGATTCAATTACATAGTAACTTTCCTGATAGAAAAGATAATAATAAGTCTGTCCTATAATGTCAAGTAGAAAATGAGTTGTCATTAAATATTACCTAATGTATATTTACGCAGTAGGCCTTGAAAGGTGTGATTACCTTAAGAGGAAGATAATTTACAAAAGCATGACCTATGAGTGACCAGAGCACTGGCATTTGTGAACACTTCTGAGAGATATAGTGCAAATAAGGGGATTTGTGACAAAAGGTCTTGATTTGGCAAATTTAAACACTCATTGAATTATATGAATTTAGTGTACATTTTGTCATGAAAAATTATTTTTGACAATCTCTTGGTCAACAGAAGTAGCATAAGTATAAGCCCTATTTGTTCCTTTTTTAAATCATTCCCATTGCCAACACTCTAATGTAAAACCTTTACCAGCCTTTATCTGTACTATTGCAAGAAACTTTAATTTTTCTCATTCCATACAACTATGTAAATGTTAGTGTGTGTGAGAGAGAGAAAGAGGTGGGGAGAGAGAAGGAGAGATTAATGAAGAAAAGAGAAAGAAAGAAAGAAAGAAAGAAAGAAAGAAAGAAAGAAAGAAAGGGAGGAAGGAAGGAAGAAGAAAGAGAGAGAGAAAGAACAAGTTGTGTGTCAGATACTGTTCCAAGGGCTATGAATATTGCTGCAGACCTAAAGTGACAATTTCTCCATTCTCATGGAGCTTAAACTCTACTGTGAGGAGCAAACAATTTCCAATGAATGAATAAATAAATAAGGTAATTTCTACAAAGTATGATGCAATAGTAAGGGAGAGATGACTTAATTTAGGTGCAGAAGTCAGGGGTGGGCACTCTGAGATGAAAGTTGCTGTGAGGTCTCAGTGATAAGAAGGATCCAGTCATGCTTTCTGCTCTCTTATGTGGTCCTCATCCTGCCTCTAGAATAGTGTATTTCTGGAAACCTTCAGTAGTGCCTTAATGTCCTTGGGTTAATATCCAAGATTTTTGCACTGGTTTTCAAAGCTCTTCATAATAAGATGTGGGGGGGGGGGCTCTGCTTTCAGGGCCCCCTGGCCACCACAGGTGAGAATAAATCTACCAAGACATGATCTTCTTGGAGATGAAAGGTGGCCTATCTCTCAAAGGAGAAGGACCAGGGACAATTTTGTCCATGGGCTTTTATTGGATTTAATTTGCATAGGAATATAGGGTGTATACATAAAGCTAATCAATTATTGTCAGGCAGAAATGATTAAATAATAGATAACATTCAAAGAACTCTGAGGGCTTATTCTGAGTCAGGGTCAGATAGTTAAAGGGCCATAAAACTTTGGGGAACAAACTCACTTCTTGCTTGGACACTTATCATTTAAATTGAAGGTATTAGCAAAGCAGGTTTCATTGGATTTTATGCATTCTTTCTTAGGTCTGATTGCCCCAGGTAACCCGTCCTTTCCAGGACAGGGCTGTACCCACCTCTGGCGTTGTTTCAGGCTTAAGTCAGACAGGAGAAGTAAGGCAGCCAAGAGATTAGGAGACTTCTGGCAGATGGAATGAGGTCTCAAGCTATGTCAAAGGTGAGGGGTGAGGGTTGATCACCCCCTTTTTCTATAGCCCCCCAAGTCCTACCCTGAGGGCCTTTTCACGACCATGCCTGTCTTAGGTAGCACCTCCTTTGAGTAATCTTACCCATCATTGGCTAACCAATCACCTGCACGGGGCCAAGCAGGGTGAGGTGAAAGGAGGCAGAGGTGGTGCTCCTACAAGGAAGATAAGTTTTGTCTCTTAAGTGGCTAATGTTCCCAAGATCCTTTAATCAGCCTTAGCCATGAGAGTTTACAGTTTCTGAAACCAGGCAGGGCGGTTCCAAACAATGATGTGTTTTAACCAACGTATCTCATTAGTCGTTAACACAAAACTATTTTCCCCCGGATCTTTGCTGCCAGAAGACATGTGTTTTTCTACACATTTTAGACTATTCTTCTAAAGTGAACCCTGAAATGTGTGTTTTTTCTAAAAGAAATTTATTTTCTCTATTATACTTCTCCAAATGCCATTTACATAGGTGCAGGGGTGTCCAACCTGCAGCTGATGAGCCACCTGCATACTAGGATGTCCATGAATGTGGCCCAATTAAAAATAATAAATTTACTTAAATATTATCAGATATTCTTTGTGATTATGTGTCACAATGTATTTAATGTGTGACCCAAGACAAGTCTCCTCCTGGTGTGGTGCAGAGAGGCCAAAAGTTTGGATACTCCTGATAGACAAAACACATTATGCCCCTTCAGTGAACTCTTCCATAGTCGCCTCAATCCACAAGAGCTTGGCTTCCATAAAGTCACCATTCATTTTGCCCAGTTATATATTATATATGCTGATATTCAATTCTTCTCTGTGAATTATTGTAATAATAAAAAAACACATTTTGGCATTTTTTTCAGTCTTGTTTTGTTTTGAGTATCAACTATATGCCAAACCCATCCACAACAATCCCAAAATGTTAGGTTTTAGGATACTTAATCTGTTGATTAGAAAATTAAGTAATCTAGTTGAAGTTACAACACAGGTTCACACAATCAGTAAGTAGCTGAACTGGGATTCAAACTGACTTTTCGCTGTCTCCAAAGCCTATATTCTTTCCATTACATCACTGCTTTCCTCTGTATTAAATGGCTTGGTTCTCGATGAGCAATGCCTGTCCAACCTGCTTCTTGTCTTCTCTTAAGATATAACATATTGCTTTGTAACTAATGGGTACTTGATAAATTTGTACAAATGAATTAATTAGCAAAAGATAAAGAAACACCAGTCTCTCCTTACAAGAAATTATGAACAGTAGTTGTCTCTGCAAAGTGGCAGTGTGGAAAATATGAACATTTCAAAGAGCAATTCATTTTCCTTCGCATTGGTTTTGTATAAGTTCCCTCTATCTGTAATTCATTTTGATTTCTTTTCTGCCTTGTGAAATCCCACTTGTCCTTCAACATCCAGTTCAAATGTCACCTTCTTGTGCAGATTTCATTAAGCCCTCTAGGCAGTCTTTGCCCTGGGGTTTGTGTCTGATAGTGCTTTTTATATATTCTTCTTTTATCATCTGCCTAAAGGCAGAGAACATACAGTCATTTCTTTATGTACTTACAATGCTTGTCAATAAATCTCAGGTTGAACACCATGAGTTGTCCTCATGTTTTAAGGTTGAAGACAGGTGAATGGACTATTGCTATTCATTGGTCTAAGTTAATTCTCATGGTGCTAGGATGGTTTCACAGAAGAAACACATTCCTCATTGCAGGGAAGATAAAAAGAGAAGGGAGTTTTACCTCATTCGTTTTAGTTTTGTGTACTAGAATTCAAGGTACGCTACTCTATCTCTAACTCTTCAGATTTCTTGGCACAAATTGTAAACAGTCTTGTGACACCTCTATCACATTAACTGATGTATAATTCCTTTCATATTATTGCTATCATTCCTTTTTATCCTGCTGGTTCTACATCTGGGCCTAGCTAGACTGTATACTCTGTCATCATTTTTCAGTCACAGGCCAGCCTTGTATCCTCAGCACCTAAGACAGTGCCCGGTGCATAGCAAATTATCAAATAATACATAGTAAATTGTCTGGCTGATGTGGCTCATTTGGCTGGACTGAAAGGCCGCGGGTTCAATTCCTGGTCAGGGCACATACCTAGGTTGCCTATTTGCACCTCATATTCAGTATCTTATTGTGCATCTAATGGAAATTTCTGTTTCCTCATCTCTTTTCATAATTGAACCGGGCGGGAACTCCTAGATTTTGTGATTTTTCTAACCTTTGTTAAAGGGTCATTCCAGGGTTCGCAGCTAAAATATTTTGTCTTCAATGCTACTGGGTACAGTTTGTAGGAGCTTGTTTGCAAACTGGACTTTTAAGATTTAGTAATATGTGAGGTAACTAGGAAAATTGGGAAATCCAGTAGGAAATTATTAATTCTCTCTGATTCTGACATTTAAAAATCTATAATATGCATACAAGTTACTATAAAAATATTCAAATTCTCTCTGATGTAATTCAACTTTGTTACTTAAAAATGTTTGGCAGTTACATTTGAGTATAAACATAATTGAAAATGTTCCTAATGTTGTCAATAAGAAGTGGTATTGAGCTTTTCATTAATAGTGTAAATACTTTTAAGCTTGTTTTATATACCAGAGGATTAAGTGGGGTGTTTCGCTTTCTTTTATTGGTAATTTCCCTGAATGCCTGCCAGTTTCTACAACTTTTGTTTGCAGACTTCTTGTTCCATTGCTTCAGCAACTGAAAGGAAGTGATTTTGGCAACCTGTGTTCTCATAGCTATATGATGCCAAGGACATGGAGTCCACTTCAAGCCTTTTATCTTACCAATCGTTTCATAATATGCATAATTATGAGAGAAAATGGAGTGTAGGAAGGTTCATTGGTTTAGTTTCTCAAGTAGGAAATATTGCCAAATATAGAGTTGGAAACTAATGATTTTGTTTTGCTATTAGTTTAATAAAGAGCCTCAAAAATTTCAGCATGCAGCCATTATAAAACTTCTTCATCTCTTCCCTTTCTATTTATCACAATGTATTTCCAAATGTGGATGAATAAAATCTTGGAAGTGGAATGCACACCTTGGAGATTATATGGTCTAATGTTTTTCTCTGTGTAGTGATCTCTTTCACAGTCCTACAAGAGTCTCGCTTCTGGTTTCCCAGCGTCTGTCAGAGCACTTTCCGTTTATGTCTTTCCAACACAGACCGTAATGCAACAGAGATCAGGAGAGATAGATGGGCTCTAGCTTTAGCTGTGTTTATAACTCTGCCTATTATATAGAGTAAACCCAAACCCCTATGGGCCTGTGTCCTCATGTATAAAATGATAGGACTGAAAGAAAACCCTCTGCAGTCATTTCTGGATTAGCCATACTATGATTCTCTCCATAAAATCACATACAGATATGCAACTCTAACTACTATTATCTTACAAATTAGATTTTCAAAAATATGTGTGTTTCTTCAAAATTTCAAGGAAACTACAATCAACCAACAAGCTGATGTAGCCTGTAGCCTCAAATTATATATGTATAATTACAGCAACTACTTCAAGGAGTCATTGACTCTGTTCATGTGCATTATTATTCATCAAATGACCCACCGCACAGGAGTCAGGAAGAGTAAAACTAGAAGGAAATATGCACACTTTATATATCATACACAATGGTTAATAACCTGAAGCTAATTGTCTGTAACTTGTAATAAGAGCAATGTAAGAAAGCAGATGGCCTGTGATGGATCTCTGAAGAGCTAGAGAAAACAAGAAGAGAAAGAAATCTGAGCTCAACGTACTAATGAGAAAAATAGATACTTAAGAGCTGAAAGTGATCTTCGAGATGCTCTTGTCTCCCTCATTCACATTCCTGACCCCTTTTAGCTTTCTTAATTACTTTGGTTGTGGGGAGGAGGCAAATTTAAATTGCTAGGTATTTATTCCCAACATAGACTCCAAATCCACCTTCTGTAAACTTTGTTTCTTAGCTTACAAGCTGTGCACTAGCACAATACAAAGATACATACTCACAAAATGACCTTGTATTTTAAATGTTGATTAAAGTGTGTAAAATATTTAACTTAAATTATGGTACCTTAACTGGCATCACACCATATACTGGATCTGAATAAGGCAGAGGACAGGGAAGCCACCAAGCCCCTTGATTTACAGTGATGACATTAGCTTTTTAAAAATGTCTCATACTTTTAATTTATATTGAGCATCTTTATCAAAATATCCAAGTTTATTTTTTTTCATAAAAATATACATAATTCAAGACTATTTGCCTTAATGAATGTGGAACAATACAATGAGTTAACATTTTGAGTATGAGATTAGCTAACTTAGAAGGTTTTGTTTTAGTGATTTTAGAGAGAAGATAAAAGGGTGCCGAAAACATGTTTTGTCTTTAGTTTTTTTATATAACTATATAACTAGTGCGTAGGAGATGGGGTGGGGACAGGGAGAAGTAAAAGTTAAATAATACATCTGTCCACACACTGAATCAGCATGAGATTCAAGTGCCATTCGCATCTAGGTACTAGCTAGAGTGTAACGTTGAAAATGCTCTGGGGGCCGAGTAAAAACATATGCATTAAAAACGCCTCATGAAACAAGAACAAGCAATCAGGAAAAGCCGTGGTCAGCATCCAGTAGTTTGGAAATGTATTCTGAGATCTACACAATAGACTTTGACAGGAAATATGGTGTGTTCTTTCCTCCAACTTTGAATATGGTGGCATAATGGAGGGTTCTCTGATTTATATACTCATTCCATATCTTCAAGTTAAATAATCAGTGAGCTACCAATTCCTAGCAAGTAATTGATATTTTGAAATATAATAAAAATACTCCTTAGAGGAAAGCCCATAGTTTTGCAGTATAGAAACTCATCCACAGCTTTAGATGTTTTGCATTCTGAACTGCATCAAGCTAATGAAGTAGTAAATACAGATTGTTGGCCTGTCATCTGAGGCAGGCAGGGAGGGGATTTGATAGGAACCAACCTCACCACCATCTCAATTGTGTAAAAAGCTGCTCAAAATGAAAATGTTCATCTATTGTGGAAATGTATCCTAGTTAATAATGCTATGCTTTGTGCTTATCTTGTAGCAACTACACATAAAAAATAATTTTTTTTCTAAATTCTCCCCTTCCCTGCATTCTAGTAAAATGATTATTTAGCTTTGTGAGCTAAATAACATTATACAACAGATTTATTGGCAACCTTTTGCAAGCTTTAAAGCACAAGTGTATTTTAAAGGTGGCACCATCAAGTATTTAGTGCTTTGAAAATAGATCTGGTTTTTGCTGCTCCTGCTTTGTCCCTCTGTGTGATAGTCCAACTATTGAGGAATGGTTTAAGAAATCACGGCATGTCCACAGGAGATGCTCAAGGGGCACATACTGGGGCACACACAAACACACATGAGGGTACAAGCATAAAAATAATTCTGGAGCTCTGGCTGGTGTGGCTCCGTGGATTGAGCACCATCCTGCAAAACAAAGGGTTGCTGGTTCAATTCCCAGTCAGGGCACATGTCTGTGTTGCAGGCCAGGTCCCCTGTTGGGGCTACATTGGAGGCAACCACACAGTGATGTTTCTCTCCCTCTCTTTCTCCCTTCCATTCCCTCTCTCTAAAAATAAATAAATAAAATCTCTAAAAATAATTCTGGAAAAATATGTAAGAAAATAACAACAGTGACTATCACATATGATAGATTAAGAGTGGTACTGGGGAGAAAAAAGGCTTATCTTTTATTTGCTATCTTTCTATAAGATAAAAAAGAGCATTTTTTGAATGAACTACTTTTAAACAATTTAAACTAGTTTTGGAAGAATTAGATAATGTTCTATGTATTGTTTTGAGAACACTCAAAAGCAGATTTCCAAGACAGATTGTCAAATGAAAGGAAAAGCAGAGTGTAGTTCGTGGATCTAATATATTACCTGGGTGCAAAAAGAAAAGAATTAAGAATATTATGTTGTATTTGTTTATTTTTGCATCAAGAAGCTATTGCAGTGAAATTCTGGACACCAGTAAAAGGGGTAGCCTGTGGTACTGGGTGAGGGTCTTGGCAGCTTGTCCATGGCATTCACAGTGAGGCTATATACTGACAACCCTTTCATATCATTTGAGTTTTGAAATAATATACTACCCCCCTAAAATTTAAATGCAAATGCATAATCCCACCAACAGAAGAAATTAATGTTATTTCTCTTTTATGACAGATATAGATTGTCTAAATGCAAAATATTTATTATCTTTTTAATCTATAGCTTTATTGTATCCACTCTTTTAAAATGTAACACTCCTATGTTTTCAATAGCTGTGTCTTCTAGCTCAGAGCCACTTCATGTAAAGAAAGTAAATCAAAAATTCATTTCTAGCTACCAAAGAGTTACTTATCAAGAGAATATGGAAGAATTTTGTTTTGCTTTGTTTTTGCAGAGGAAGTTGAAGAATTGTAACCTTGGCTCTCAGTTTTTCATCAAGATCAATTTTAAGTAAAATTTGCTTTTCACTTTCCAAAAGTAAGCTTGTGCCTATGCTTGTTCTCTGGCTTTTCTAAATGAGCTGAAATAACTTTTATTCAGCTCTCTAGTTTTTCTTACCTTCTTACATTTCATCAGGATCTACTCCAACTCAATGGCATTTTTGAGAGATTTAAATTTGGAAAATAAATTCTTACAGTGTTGACTCATTCATAGTAGTTAGGTGCCATCCCCATTAAGGAAGAGATGAAAACACGCCATATAATATTTCATCTTGGTCTTTATGTCTTAGGTTGGCAAGAGGAAACACTTTACCTAAAGGCAAAAGATAAAACTAAATGAATATAGATTAGTTAAAAAGAGAGGGAGAAATAAACTAACACACGCACTGCTGCTTAAGTAGCAGTCAAAGATGTGGAGTCACAGTCGTCCATTCAGTGATGGATAATCACTGAAGCAAGTAATCTTTCTATGGAGAATGCCTCTGTGCCACAATCAATCATATCAGAAAGGCCCACATGGACTGTGCACTACGGAGAAGAGTCCTCATGGTGCCCATCAAAACTTGACACTCATGATTGCTGTAATGTAGCGGGAAACCAGAGGGAACTGCGAGATGTGCTGTCAGAAAGAGATTAATCAGGGTTTTAAAATAAAATAAAAATAGGTTTAATACCTTGTATTTATAAATTTTTCTACACATGGAAGTCACTTGTTTTGCCATCTTATCAGAGCAACCACAATTATGAACAAAACTTAAGAAGAGCAACTCCTTTCCTGAAGGATCACAAATTTCTGACAAACTCCTAGGGCATTTCATGAGATTTTCTCTGTCCTATTCTCTTTCTTAATAATAATAATAATAATAATAATAATAATCTCTGTGTACCATCGTACACTGCATGTGCCTGTACACCTCTCTTCCTAAAATAGGGTATGCTTTGTCACTTCCTCATATGGAAACAATGAACTGAAAATACACATTTTTTGAGAATTTATGGGTGGAAGTTCACTGCCACACAGTTAGGCTGAAATAAACTTGTTTTTCCCCATATTTGATCTTGTATCATCTCATTCTTCTTTTGCTGTCACTTAAGCTCCTGCTGCATCTTCCAGCAGTGCACATGATGGAGCAGACAGTTCAGTTCTTGTGAGGGGAGACTGGTGACTCTGTGTCTTACTCTAGGACCCTGCCTACTCTTCAGTTTCGCCAAGGTGCCTGTTTCTTGGCCTTGCATGAAGCTATGAGCAGGAGAAAAAATTATTTAAACTATTCATGCCTCCCTTTCTTCTCCAGTGATGACTACTTTCATTCAATTCTATTTATTCAACTTGTATAATTCAACACATATGTACTAATTAACTTCTATATGGAAAATTGACAGAAAAGGGAAGAGACTTTTGTGTTACTGGGGTCTTTATATTCCTCTATGCTAATATTAATCTCACTATATCATTATTGTTTGTTTACTTAACTAATAGTCTTCTTTGACTTACAGTGACCTCTGTGAGGGTAGGTCAGTCTGTTTATCTCATCATTGCATTTCCTGAGCCTAAATGGTACTTGGCATACATTGGACCCTTAATAATTTTTTTTGAAATGAAGAGAGAAAGAAAGATCCTATGCAAGTTTCCTTTCAGTAGACTCACCTGCTTAAAATATCTCCTTTTGCATTTTTTTTTATTGTTGAGAAGATGTAAATATGCTATGGAAGTATTATAGCTCCTTGCTAATTCAGTAACACTTAAATATTGAATTTGAATGACTATCCTTTCAGTCTTTTAAAATTTCCATTTATACTCAGTTATTTTTCAATAACTCTATAAAAAAGGCAGCATGATTACGTAACTGTTTCTACATACTTCAATTTAGCATCAATTCGTTTAATTCAAAATTTTTCTACAATAACGTTTGTATTCATCTGATGTGTGGGCTAGCACATAAAGTGAAAGAGGGAGAAGGGAAAGGAGAAAGAAGAAGTCATGACAATTTCCTTTTTTCTCCCTTCTTTCCTCTTTCCCCAATTGATGGATACAAGTGTTCTCCCAACATAAGAACCACTAAAGTTCACTTCTTCCCCACAAAGCCAAGGACTCATTCATGTGTTAGATTTTCAATTATAACAAAATATATTCCATAAACTGACTTCTTCAAACCATGGTATCATCAGGTCATTAATAAACAAGCTGACTCTTTATTTGATGGGTCCACTGAACACACTATCTGAGTGCTTTCTATGAGCACTCTAGGTACTGGTGATATGGGATTGTTTATCTCTGTACTTAAGCATTTCAAGTATTTTTTTCCTGAATTTTGAAGGAAAACAGGAGATATACAATGCTTCAGTGTTTTTTTTTCCTTTTATTGATCAAAGATATCACTGAAAGTCTCTAATAGCATAACCAAGTAGGTTTTTAAAAAAGTGATTCCTCAAATATATGAAATGTTAGAAAATATAAAATTTAGAATAGCCAGTACCTTTGCAGAGAGAATGATATGGGAAGTACCAATTGTTGTCGGTCATGAAAATTCCTCAAAATCATTCTTTTAATAGTTCTTAGCATAACTCAATCATACGATTCTTGTTCTTAGAACTCACACTCACTGCTCATTAGACCTATAATATTAGAAATCACATTGTCCACACATCTAATTTAATGGGCAGGGTGTTTGGGGCCAGATGAGGTCTATACCCTTGTGTGTAGCACTTGTAACATCAGTGACCAAGGACCTATACTCTTGACTGCCAAACCACGCTGGCGTTTAAACAGCCAGTGTTCCATTTAGAAACTATCAAGCCCACTATGCATTTTAAAGTTCTAGAGTCTTAGTGCCAGTGTTCCCACCATCCTTGGGGCTGGGAAGCCTGGCATGAGGAACAGTGAGATACACGAATGGAAATGATCACTGTTTGAAGGGACTAAGCCAGTAATCTGCTTCTTCAAAATCAGTGCTAGGGAGCAACAGCAGAAAGCCATTAAGAAATGGGTGACTTTTCCCAGATCCAAACACAAGACGTCTCCTGTGCTATGAAACACTAAATCCAGAATTAGGCTCAGCAGTCAGTGACTACCAAGCAAAGTTTGCTTCTGTAGGGCACAGCTTGTCATCCTGCCTAGTCACCAATGGCCACTTTGATGGCATCACCAGCAGCAGTGTCTGAACCTCACCAGTCACTCTTCTCCCCACCCCCCCCACAACCTCCACCCACTTAACTTGTTTACTCCAAGATATACTAAAACTGTTGGCACTTTGCTTCTATAAGGTATTTGAAATGCAAAACAAATAAACAGCAAAGGTTAAGGTCAGATGGCTACATTTTGAATCAATGTGCACAGCTGTTATAAGGGAAACATTAATTTTCCTTTTTATTAACTTGATTTGAATACACACAATTTTGTTGATTATTTTCCAATTTTAAGTTTGAATTTTGCCCTGTTTTGTGTTGTGATTCGGACATTCTTACAAATTGAGTTCATGTATTGGATTGTAGATAACTGCTCTGTTTGAGGATTTAGCAGAATACAATCGCTGTCTGTAATCTGGTTTTAGTGACCTCTAGTGTCAGGAACGTTTAAATGCTCTGTTTTATTTTCAGTTGGGCAGATTGCTTTTTAAAGCATATGCCTCAATGATATCACATATATACCAATCTCATTTTCCTATATGTGTGTATATACATATAGTCATAGACACATGTATATAAAAGAATCCTAGTATTTGCTCTACCATTAAGCCTAAGATTTCTGTTTAGTAATTCTTGGCATTGGTTAAGACAAATACAAAACACATATTTTATTTCAGGAGGAACCTATATATTTTTTTCTTTTTACATTTAGAAAACTGTTTTAGGGAGAGCTATACAAACTTATTCCAGCATAGTTTAGATACATGTGTTATATTCTACTGAAACCTTTAAAAGAATGTTTGTCTTGCTGTATTCTCATATTCTGTTATCAAAATAAAAATAAAGTAGAAATATCAAGTCCTCAACTGCTTAAAATGTTTTAATATTGACTTTAGAAAAAATAAGAGCCTATCAATATTTATATCTGTATATAGATATAGGTAAACTCTCAGGTATAATAGATATGTTACTTTAAAAACCTGAAATGGCATTTGGTCCTCATATGTAAAATTTCTTTTAACCTATCAAAAAGTTTAAGCTTATTTATATTTATAAAAGCATTTATTACTTGGTTATCATATCATTTCATATGTATAATAAATTGAGTTTCTTTTAAAATAATTATCCATAGTCTTGCACCTATATGTAATCTGAGTTCCACATGATTCTTAATGACTGCAAGTTATCTACACTTAACATAAAATATTTTTGTTTAATTCTTTATACTTGGCATTCTCCCCATTGAACTGCCCACTATACAATCCTCTCCACAATCTAATTCTGGCACTTCAAGCATTTGCCGTGGGTTTTCATTGAGAATGACATACCTTATTATGCAGCCAAATAGTGAACACTCACTAATATTGTTGAAACAAGCAGCATGAATAATAGGTAACCCTAAAAGCTTGGAGATGCAAACTTCTAGCAATATGATTTGGAAGGAAATATTCATTGTGCAGCTTGTACTAAATAGGGGAATGTTGACATTTCAGCACGTTATTAGCAAAATCATCATTACCATCATCACCATCATCATCATCATCACTAATCCTTTTTTTTAGATTTTATTGCATATTTTATTACTATTTTTACCCAAAGAACATATGTGTAACTCATGGACACAGACAACTGTGTGCTTATATCCAAAGAGAAGGGGTGGAGGATTCTGGGAGGAAGGGTCAAAGAGGTGGAAAATGGGAACATGTGCAAAATAAAGAAAAAACTTAAAAATATGTTAAAAATCTACTACTTTTGAATTGGCTAAAATATCAAAACACTCATTATCTCATATTATTTTTATTTTGAATATTGTTTTACTGGTTATACATACTTGCTCCTAATACATTTATAAGCACATTTATGCATTTCACGAATGTTTGTTTTGTGCCTACATGACCCATGCAGAGAATTAAAAATAGCGAATAAAACAGAAACAAATCCTGCTCTCCTGGAGGTTATGGTCTAGAAAATAATATAGAAATTAAGAAATTGATAGTGCATTTTATTAGTTGCTATTATCAGTTAATGTATCATTATCAATTCTCTACATATTCCTTTAGGCCTTTTAAATGATCATATTTGCTTTCTGCCTTTTTTTTTCATTAAGCTAATAAATGTAATGTAGTCTTTTTTTCTATGTAAAAACGGTGCACAATCTCCCATCACTCAATACAAAAATCCCTTTTTCAGGCACTAGATTTCTGTATGTAGGTCAACATTATTGCCTTATACTTATGTCTAACACAACTGAGCATTCCACTTCTATCTAATTTTTTTTAAATGATATTCCCTTACTCCTCTCAAGGCAACATATTATGGAAAGAGTTTAGAAGCAAGATATTTGAGCCCAGATCCATTTAAGTGACCTGCCATCGTCAGTAAATTGGGTTAAGGTCTCGGTTCACCTTATAGATTGATGGTAGTGTCATCTTAAGCATATAACTTAACTGTTAGAGCTTACGAACTCTCCCTTGGCTGCATTTATCCATGGGATGCAGTTTTGAAGTTAACTTTTTTCCTGAAGTATCATTTGAAGGGAGCATTTACTCTGCTTTTGCATTGCTTACAGTAAAGCCTATCAATCCAAGGCAAGATAGCATATAGTACTGAAGTCCAAAAAGAGTTAAAATGCAAAGCTTAGGGTGTGCTTTCAGCACCAATGGGCAATTTTCAAGGGCCATTTAGTAATATCAATGACTGCCCAGGACACGGTTTCCCATTCATTTACTGAAGAATTGCTAAGCCAGGGTCTCATTTTGCTGCTTATTCATGTGTGCTCAGAAGTAGCCAAAAGTGATGCTACAAACATGCAACTGGTCTTTAGCGGATCACTGCAGTTTCTTGCCTGAGAAGGCTGGTTTTCCAAGGGGTGCAATGAATAGTAAAGATATCAAAGGTAAAAAAGCCAGAGGAACTGCCCAAGCAATGCCTCCAGAGGCTTTTTTTTTAATTATACCACCTGAGACTGGGATCAGATTGGATTTTCCAGGAGGAGGAGTTAGATCACATTCCCATGTCTCCCCTATGTCCTATCTTCTCTTATGTCAACTATGTGTCAACATGTATGTATTTGCCTGGGTAATATGTTATAATTAATTAGTATTAGTGTATATTAATGAAGATTTATGATTTACAGAGGATGTTTCTAATTTATAACTTATTTTGTTGTTCAATTATATCTAACAACACATAATCAAAGCCTATAGTATACTAAGGACCACAACATGGGATATTAAGACAAACCAATGGTAGAAGCACACTTTTGTATCTTTCCAAATCCCCATATAAAATAACAGAGAAACCAAATAGCAAAACCAAAGACCTATGGGTAATATTTACAGTGGAGTGTAAGCATTTGAACATAGAACACCAGTAGCCACAAGATATGCATGGTATCATCATATGAGTAGCAAGAAATAGAGCAAACCAGTAGGAAGGCTGAGGACCTTTTAATAGGAGACCCTGCCCAAAGAGCTGGAGGCATTACCTGGAAGGGACAGTGAACCAATATGAGAATAGCTGCTAAAAAGACATGTTTTTTTTCTGACTCTAATCACAGGTGAATGCCAGTGGTATACAGTAGGAAAATCTGGAGGGAGTGGAATGATCTAGACCTAGTAAATTCTGACTTGAAGAGTCACAACACTCTTCTCCAACAGTACACTGCACTGAAGATAAACTGCCAGGAGCATAATAAACAAAGAACTGGAGAGAAACAGTGGAGTCAAAGGGAAAAAATGTCAGGATAAAATTCTGGGAGAAGAATCCTAGAAATCTCAGAGTGAGCTCACCATAGGTTTAACAGTACCGAAACACAACAGAAGGGGGAGCTCTGTGAAGTTAGAAAAGCTATCTGGACTAAGCTTTCCTCTAACATTTTAGAGAAAATGACACAAAAATGAGCTAACGGAAAAGCAATGAGTTCAAAGTCTGTACAAAGTTATTATATTTAAAAAATAGGATAAGAGCAGAGAACATACTTTAGAAAATGATGACATATCAAAAACACTGAAGATAGGAAAAATCTATCTTACACCTGATAGGAATGCCTTAAGAAGTAAACCAAAGCAGAGGAACAGAATAAATAATGAGAATTGTAATTCAAGAAAATATCCTGAAAAAAAAAATAAAGACTTTAACACATATTAAAACAACATACTGCATGTCTAAGAATTATAATACAGGAGAGCCAAAATCAAAGTTTTCTAAAAGAAACTATGCAGTTTAAAGATTAAAATTTCAAAAAAATTCTTTGACCATTTAGTTAAAAACATGTATATCTTAAAGGGAAAATTAAATTAGATCACTACCGTACTTTCCAACAGCAATGTCTTGTGCCAAAATCTTCAAGGAAATAAAAATGTGAAAGAAATATATATATTCTTTTTAAGTATATTTTATTGATTATGCTATTACAGTTGTCCCATTCTTTCTCCCCGTCATCCCCCTCTACCTGCATTCACATTCCCTCCAGCATTCGCTTCCCCTTAGTTCATGTCGATGAGTCATACTTGTAAGTTCTTTGACTTCTCCATTTCCTGTACTATTCTTAATCTCCCCTTGTTTATTCTGTACCTATCATTTATGCTTCTTATTCCCTGTACCTTTTAAGCCATTCCCTCCCCCACTCCCCACTGGTACCTTCTATGTGATCTCCAATTCTGTGACTCTGTTCCTGTTCTAGTTGTTTGCTTAGATAGTTTTTGTTTTTGTTTTTTGTTCAGTTGCTGATAGTTGTGAGTTTGTTGTCATTTCACTTTTCATAGTTTTTTTCTTCTGTTTCTTAGATAAGTCCCTTTAACATTTCATATAATAAGGTCTTGGTGAACTTGAACTCCTTTCACTTGACCTTATCCGGGAAGCACTTTATCTGTCCTTCCATTCTAAATGATAGCTTTGTTGGATAGAATACTCTTGGATGTAGGTCCTTGCCTTTCATGACTTGGAATACTTCTTTCCAGCCCCTTCTTGCCTGTAAGGCTTCTTTTGAGAAATCAGCTGATAGTCTTATGGGAACTCCTTTTAGGTAACTGTCTCCTTTTCTCTTGCTGCTTTATTCATTATTTCAATGAAGTTTTATTTCATTATTTTTTTCAAATAAGTTTTCAATTTCTGGCTCTTCCTCTTCTCCTTTTGGCAGCCCAATGATATGGATGTTGGAAAGTTTAAAGTTGTCCCAGAGGTTCCTCAGCCTTTCCTTATTTTTTTTTTGAATTCTTGTTTCTTCATTCTGCTGTGGTTAGATGTTTATTTCTTCCTTTTGTTCCAAACCTTTGATTTGAGTCCCTGTTTCCTTCCCTTCACTGTTGGTTCCCTCTATATTTCCTTTATTTCATTTTATATAGCCTTCATTTCTTCCTTTATCTTGCAACCAAACTAAATAATTTCTGCAAGCATCCTGATTACCAGTGTTTTGAACTCTGCATCTGATAAGTTGGCTATCTCCTCATCACTTAGTTCTTTTTCTGGAGTTTTGATGTGTTCTTTCATTTGGGCCATATGTCTTTGTCTTGGCCCACCTGCTATATTGTAAGGGGCTGAGCCTTAGTTATTTTTCAGGGCAGGCCAACTCAGGGGAGGGGTCAGAGAGTTAACAATGCTGTTTGCTCCACTCTTACCCTTCTTTCAGTCATTTACCCCCACTACTCACAAGTGAGTTGCACCATTCCGGTGCTGATTCCCAGGTAGGTGGGCTTGTGTAAGTTCTAGAACCCCATGGGCTCCTCCAATGGATTCTCGTGTGAGACTGGCAGTTTCTCCCACTCCCTAACCCCCACAGATTTTTATAGCCAGAGGTTTTGAGGCTTTATTTTCCTGTGCTGGAGCCCTGCATTATGAGATCTGTCTCACTCTTCAGTTGTTGCTACTGGTTTATCCACACATGAATTTGGGACCTCCTGGCCTACCAGCCACTGCCTTGCTACCCATCCTTTCCATGCCATCTGTCTGTCTCCTCTCCTCCTACCAGTCTGGATAAATGTTTCTTCTTTAACTCCTTGGTTATCAGACTTCCATATAGTTTGATTTTCTGGCAGTACTGGTTGTTTTTTGTTTTTAAAGTGGCTATTATCCTTCTTTTGATCATGCAAAGAAGTGAAGCATATCTACCTATGCCTCCGTCTTGGCTGGAAGTCGAGACAAATATATTTTATTTGGTAAAACTTATGTTTGGGTCAAAGGGAATAAAAATATTTAGTGGAATGAAAAATTGAGGGCATGTTTCCTATTGAGTTTTTCCTGAAGAATGTATTAGTGAAAACTTCATATAAACAAAGTTCCCAAAGAAATATTGATATCATGTAATAGCAGTGAGCATTAAATGTATACTTACCTATAGAATTAAAATTAAAGGAAAGTTAAAGGTGAGCAATTATATGTTTATGGATGTATATTTTGATAACATGCATCTAGAATAACTGTTATATTAAAAATAAAGAATAGCTATATAAAAATCTATTCAATATTATAATTGATGATTATGGTGTTGTTATAATCATATTACTATTTGTATAATATGGGATAAATAAATAAAAAATTATAGAATACTTTAATTCTATCCCTGTCTTTGAAAACATTCTCATGATGGGGAAAAATCAGTTATATGGTTACTATTATTCTGAAACAATTAGGTATATATTATGGCATAATATAATTAGGTATATATATTATATATAACACTGAATAGAGAAAATGATACATTATAGGATATTCTTATATCATTGCTCATGAAAATAACATTCTCAGCATAGAACAAAATGATACAGAAATAATATAGAAGAGTAGTTCAGTAAAACCATGTAGTATTATATTTAAATTGAAAATTTCAGAATAATCCTATGAAATGATTTATATTTAAAAGTTAAATGCATGTATATGTATTGCATATGTGTATTTCTCAGTTTGTCCACTTAACAGGTTTAGAAATAATGATAGCTGCTGGCAATGAACATCTTTAGTGCCTAGTTTTTAGTCTTGAAACTCCATTTCCCACTAAAAGAAACCAGGGTTTCTTGGAGAATAGTTGGTCTTGGGTGTAGGACAGAAAATATATGTCTGGAACATCCTTCCACATCAGATAGGAAAGAACATGTCAACATTTCTGAAGATAATGTCAGAATGACCCAGGAACCAGCTTGAAGAGGCTCCCACTGCTAAATGATGGAACAACTTGAACTTTAATTAAGATACCAATTTCCCTGTAGTTAAGCCTATAGAATATGTTGACATTCATCAGTTCCGAATAATATTTTAAAAAAATTGACTACCTTTCCATTATGACCAGAAACCAATTCATCTTTCAAATAACAAATAATGAGAAAACATTAAGCACTTCTTTTCCCCTTTTCACATTCCTATAACTCTGGGTAGCCAAAGGAAGATACCTCATTGTAAATAAAATGTAGTTTTATAAATGTGTTTCAGTTAATAAATTAAAATAATATAACAGAATTCAAATATCCCTATTTTGTACTTCTAGTGAAAAATGGATCTGCAATGAGCATTGTTGAGAAAACTAGGTATTATGTGTCTCCTGATGACAAAATATAACTTTGTCTATATTCTTGTCAAAAAAAAAATAAGCCTGAGTCTTATCAAGAAGGACATACAGCAGGCATAAGAGTATAAGAATACATTAAAGAGTTTATAATACTTTAAAAAAGTCTAGACTGGAGGAAATCTGTAAGTTAAATGGTTGTTGTTCTTCTATAGAAACCTGTAAGAAAAAAAAAGAGATGGACAGGTAAACTGTATATTAAAAGAAATCTAAAAGATATATATATAATTTGTTTAAATGGGCAAAACTAAAACTATAGATTCTAAAGTGCATAGTTGGGTGATAAAAAACAGAAAAGAACTGAAGGAAGTAATCACTGTAGAAATGAGCACAATGATTATTTTTGAAAGAGAAGCCTGAGAGGTTAACCTGTTTGTACTAACACAACAGAATAAATAGTGAAGTCGACAATATTAACTTCTCTTTAAAGATAGAGACACTGTGACCTATTGGCAGTTACAAATCAGCTAAACTTTTGAATTATAGCTTAGCTCTTTACTTTCCTCAAACCCCTCCCTCCTTTTCCTTCCTTCCTTCTTTTCTTCCTGTTTTCTTCTCCCTTTCCTTTTTTTCTTGTAGTTTATCTGTCTTTACAAATGCATCCCCATAACACTAAAATGATAATAGCTCCCTGTATAAGTATAGTTGTAAATAGGACAATTAAAAAGGAAATATATATTAAGGGCTGTTTAAAAATTATTTATATTTGTGTCTATCCTAGTTTAGGAATGTCAATACTGTTTGATTTTTTAAGTTCTCATGCTAGACTTTAGTACGCAAGAGTGCCACTAACAGCCAGGGAGAAACAAAATTTAAAAATCTTCTGTCAACTCAGAAGTTCTCTCCACAAAGGCAGAGAATGGAGAAAAAAACAGGTGTATTATTGAAATTATTAAATAAGCATTAAAGTAGGATGTAATCTCATATAGGATCACAGGCAATCATCTATGAGATTGTAAAGACCCAAAGACATCTTACCCTTTTAGATGACCAAGCAGATAATAACCAATGGAATGTTGCAATAAACAATAACTAGTTCTCAACAAGAGACTGACAGTACCATTTGTCACATATAGCTCACCCTAACTTTACTGGGTATTTAGTGTTACCATTTGTGTTGGCTTATTGGACTTATCTAGAATGAGAAACATTTCTCAGATCTTTATGAAAGGAGGCATTTATACAACTTAGATTAAGGTATCCAGCAAACTTAAGCTCCCACCTTCCTACAGAAACTGGGAGATTGATAGGGGTCCTATCCTCCTTGATATTTACACTTCAAAAAATAGTTCTCAGGTCTTTGAGAAAAACATCCTGGGTTATAAAACTGACAACTGGCCTATCTAGTTTGTTTGTTTTAAGGGTTGTTTTTTGTTTGTTTGTTTGTTTATCCTCACTCAAGGACACGCTCATTGATTTTAGACAGAGGGGAAGGGAAAGAGAAAGAAAAGGAGAAAAACATCAGTGCAAGACAGAAACATATGCACCCCAACTGGGAATGGGACGAGCAACCTAAGCAAGTGACCTGATCAGAATCAAACCTGCAAACTGTCAGTTTATGGGACAACAAACACTCCAACCAACTGAGCCATACTGGCCAGGGTGATGTATGTAATTTTTAAGGTGATTCATAGACAATTTAAAGTGCTTATAATTAGAAACTTTTCTAAAGTAAATGCTCAAAGAAAAAGGAGTAGGAATTTTTTTTATTTTTAACAGAAAGATTTAAGCTTCTTATTTTTAATTTGTATTTGTCCTCACTCATAAGAGTATCACTGTGAGAGGTTTTTTTTCTTAAGTATATCACAGAAAAAAGTCATTTTTCTTTGACCAGATTAAGCCATGAAAATATTATCTTCTTTGGACTATCAGAAATGAAGTGTATATGATTCTGAAAAAATGGTTATTTACTTATGTCACTTTAATTAGCATATATATACATATATGTATATGTGTATATATGTATGGTCTTTTTTTCTTCCCTCTGAACCTGCCCTTTTTCCTGATAAACTTTAAACTGTTCAAGGGCAGTGATCATGTTGCCTTTTCCTTTGCATTTCCTTGGGGTATCTAGTGCACCCTTTTCATGCTCAGCGGGTGTTCAATAACTGTTATTCAGAAAATGGTGAAATGATTATTACCTGTATCGGGCACTGGGCTACTGCTATAAATAGACAATTTTGTTTGTGAAATGTCTAAAACCCATTTCTCCTGTCATTTTCTTTTCCCTGCATAGAATTCATGTATCATTTTTTCAAAGAATGTTCCTGTATAAAAGTTTTGCTGCATTAAATAGAAAAATTAATAAATGTTTTAGCAAGAAATAAATCACCTAAAAGTTTTTTTTCTTTGATACAGTTTTAATTGAACATCTTGTTTCCCTTTCTTAGACTAAGGAAAGATACCTGTGAATACTTTAGTGATGGTTGATGTCTGGGATGGCTTGGTTAGACCAAACATTTTCAATAATTTGTTGAAAAAATTCAGGATAGAACAGCTATTTAGGAGCTCCCACTTGAGTCTTTCATAGAAGGAGTATTATTACCTATTGTTTTTCAAAGCAGTCATTTTAAATAATTATTATGTAAATGTTTTCTAGGCTAAAAGAAACATTTTTCAACCTTACTTAAGTTCAGTATCTAATTATAAATCAGATCTTTCTTCCAGAAACAAAAAATATATATTTTAAAACTTTATTATTGAGCAAAAACACTATACAATTGTATTAGAATTATCTATGCACTAAGCACCTTGTGGGTAGTTTGTACTGTTTAATTCATTTGTATAACCTAGAACAAGACAAATTTTAAATAGATGCCTTCAATTTATCAGTGAAGGTGATGGATGATAGTATTTATTGGGTGGAATAGTAGTTCTTAAAGCAGGATCTGATTCTATATTGTATCCTTTTACAGCTTTTCTTTTATATCTTTGGATAATGCAGATTATAGAAGACAGTGTTGCTCTCCACATGTGGCCCAGGCAGGGTCACCAGAAAACAAACAGGACTCTTATCTCAGTATTGCTTGAGCTTCATGGCTGTGGACTGTTGTCATTAGCTCACTTTGCCTGGCTGTCCTATACTCCTCAAATATTTTATGGACAACATTCCTTCTAGTGATCTCTCCCCATGCTTGTCCTCTATCTTCTGCTCTTATCTGCTTTCTATAAAGTTATGGAGGACAGCTTTTACTATATTCAAAATGTCTTCTCTACAATTTTCATCTTCTTTGACATAACATCTAAGGAGCAGCTAGGAGCAGAAAGATTCAAATAAGCAATCCATTACAATAACAGTCATGGAGCGTCTCCCCCAGAATTTGACATTTTGTTGACATGCTTTCAGAATACTTCACACTTGACTGCTAAGCCAGAAAACAATTACTGGGTCACTAACAGGAAATGAAAAAAGAAGTCCCTAAAAATTGCTAAAGCTATATGTAGCTCCTGAATAAATGCAAGGTTGTTCAATGAGACTCATGGACATGACACACATCCGAGGTAAGGGAAAGAAAATATTCCTTAGACTTGGTGTCAGTCTTGATTTTGAGTTATCAGTAATATCCATAAATTATATAGGATTTCCTTGGAAGCTCACTATATTAATAGTTAGTAAATGGACCCAGAAAGGAAGCATTATTGCATAAATGAAAGTAAATGATACCATCTATCCTTGTTGTTCGTATTTTAGTACACAAATGCAGCATTAAGTTATAGGAAAACAGAGGCTTAGGGAAAGGGTGGTTTGCCATTTTAAGATGTGCTATATAATTTCCTGAAACCATTCAGATGGCAAGAAGTGAACAGCAAAGGAAAAATGCATGGAGCCAAGGTATTTAGAGAATATGCATTGCTTAAAATTTTCCCATGAAACGCTCAGAGGGTGGATGATAGTTGGGAGCCAAGATGGATAGGGGCAAATTCTACAATGTCACATTGTATTGGTTAATAATAGTATTTATGAGGAATATTTACAAACCAAGATCAGTAAAATGAAACATGTGCACCTACACCCTCTCATCCTTTCCTGGAAAACCATCAGGGTCTGGCTTATGTTGCTGAGCCATGGTGGGTTTACTCTCTGGAGGAAGCATCTCACCTCTGTGGCCCTTCTGCTTTATACAGCAGGCATGTGAATACTCTTATCTGGGGCCCAGGGTGAAAAGACAACGTTGACGCCAGAAAGCTTGGGTTTGTGTGCCAGACTATATAGAAGTTACCTGGAAAAGCCCCTATACCTACAGAGTTTAGAAATCTCGGGATCTTGTAGCCTCTTCTGCTTTGAGGAGGTTGCCACTATTTGGGAGAAATGAGTTCAGTTGCGTCCCACCCTGTAGGCTGGAGGGAAAGTGAGAGGTCTCAGCTAGCTGCTTGTTTAACAAACCAGAGTATAATCCCTACCTGGACAACAACATCAAAAAACAGCCTCATGGAGAAGAGAGGCTTTCAATTAATAAATTGACAAATGATTTAAAAATACGAATGATATATTTAGTTCTCTATTTTTTCATTTAGTTTTTATTACACTGCATTTGACAAATGTGGAAACAGATGTTTTAGAGAGGTCAAGTTACCAAACCTGTATAAGTAGTGCAACCACAATTTGAATACAAAACTGGTTTGCTCTACATTATACAATCCTGTATGCAAAACCACTGTGCTTTGTAGTATAAAAGTCTCTGTTTGTATCTGTTAAGAGAGGTGCTCTGAGAGGCATCCTAGGGAAATTGCAAAAATAGATTAAGAAAGAAAGAGAGAGAGAAAGAAAGAAAAAGAAAGAGGGAGAGAGAGAAAAAGAGAGAGAAAGAAAAAAGTAGAAAGAAAGAAGGAAAGAAAGAGAAGCTCTAAGAAAGATTAAGGTCATACTATAAAAATGGATATCCGACTCATGAGTATTATGTTAATTTTGGCTTTAATTAGGTAAAAAGTGGAACTATGATGTAAATGCTTATATCTATGATAATTGGAGATTCCTAATACCTTCATAAAAACATGCTCAACACTTATAAATGAGCTGCTTAAAGCTAAAGTTACCATAGAAATCATTATCTCTGTTGTTGGACTCAAACCTAACATAACTATTATTAAAAATACAATTGGTAGATTATTTTGTGGCTTGTTCATCACTTATATCATATATGGGATAGTTATGCTTATGTGTTTATTTTGAAGAGATGAGAACACTAAAATTTCAAGCATTTAGGTAATTTGTCCAGTACGTCAAGAGCTCAAATGTGAACCAACACCTTCTACCCCTACATGTGTCAGCTCATTTTCAGAAATCACAAACAACTTTGGCAATGGTGTTTCCTACATCTTGGGATACATCCTTTTTATATTCCAGTTATATAATTTGCAAAATGATTTCAGGGTCACATCATGTCTCCAGATAAGTTACATCCTTGAAAAGTAATATATACAATATTTTCATTATTGCCATTAGAGTTCTCACTCCCATTCCTATTAAGAATATATCAGAATTGAACCTGCCTTTCAAACTTCTGATAAGACATTTCAAAGCCATTTTTAAAGTACTGACTTAGAAGATTATTGTCAAGGTCTATGAAGTTGCTATTATCTCCACCAGAGTGAATGACCAGAAATAGCTCTGAGCAACAGACCTTTATTGCAGACATATAGGAAAGCTACATGGGAACATTAGGATGATGTCCTCCATTTTTCTCTGTTGAAGAGTATTTGTAGATCTTAAATTCTTTCTAAGTAGCTGATAATACCCAGGGAGAAATTGTAGTTTAGCATCACCCAGAGGCCACGAGAACATCCTCGGTAAAATAGCATCAGTTCTGCCTTCCTGCAAAATGCCCTTTCTCTGTGTTGGCAGAGTACCAGAAAACATTCATGGATTTAGACTTGGCAGAGAAAGAACAGCTAACTTCTACTGACATCAGAAGTGTAAAAGACACTCATTTTTATAGCTCCATATAAAAATCATTTATAAACCATTTATCATACTTTGTTTCTTTTAATTCATACATTAACCTTGCAAGAAAAATACCATTCCAAGTATCTTTTAGATGAAGCCACTAAGACCATGAGAATTTAAGAGATTTGCTCAAGTCCACAAAGTCAGCAAGTGGAAAAGCTTGGGCTCCATTTGTGTCATCTGACTCACCAGGCTTTATTCTCTGCACTATTTCATTTTGTTTCCTTAACAAATAATTTTCATTATTTATACATGAAAAACTTTAACATATTAAAACACAGCATTTAACATTAGATAGTCAGCATAATATTTAACTTTTTGTGACTTATTAAATTGAAGAGCGCAGAAGTTACTTTGAACATAATTGTATGATTTGCCTTAAATATTTTACAGTGTTCAATTTGTTGTTGAAATTCTGTGGCTATTTCTAATGGCATATCTCCAGTATTCTTAACTACTCAAATTAATTTTTATACTTGCTACTAATAAAAATTTAATATTGAAAACATGTATCCAAAAAACCTGTTTGTACTGAAACAATTGCCTATTAAAATTTAAGAGATAAGAAAGCTCACAATACTAATCTCTGTATTGTATAATGACGTTTCCTCAAACTTTGCAGATGATAGCAATCACCTGGAGTGAGCATCAAACATACAGCTTCCCTAGGAGCCTGCCCTATAGATCTGGATTTGAATGAGTCTCCAGAATTCCTGTTTCTAACAAGTACCTTCAGGGATTCATGAAAGTGTGGGAAACCTGTTTGATAACAACTTTGGGATGACTTCTCTCTGGAGAACATCTACTCTTTTACCGTTAGGCATATCTGTGTTCCAGCCCAAGCTTGAATATTTACTAGATGAGTGACTTTAGGCAAGCTCTTTATCCAGATAAACATCAATTTCTTCATTTGTAAAATGCGAATGATAATATTGTCTTGGCAGAACATTAGGATTAAATAAACGAAGCACCAAGTACACGGTGATTCACAGTAGAGGATAAGTAGCTGTTCTCTTTTCTTTCTCACACTGTATTAGAATCATTGAGGAATATTTTTGCAGAGGTGTCCAACCCTTTGGCATCTCTGGCCCACACTGGAAGAAGAAGAGTTGTCTTGGGCCACACATTAAATACACAAACACTCATGAAAACTCATGAGCAAAAATAAGATTTTAAGTAAATTTACCATTTTGTATTGACCTGCTTTCATAGCCACCCTGGGTCATATGCAGCCCATGTGCCACACGTTGGAAACCCCTTCAAATTTGAAAGGGAAATATATCAATAGAAACCAGCCTCAGTAAAGGGCATTTTATTAGGATATAAAGTGGGAGGGGGCCAGGGGAAGGAGTGAGGATGTATTTAATAAAAAATTAAAGTGGGAAACTCACAATTTATGTAAAAGTTAGAAATTTGTGAAATGTGAGAAACTTTACTCTTGAATTTTACTTTCAGATAATATTAATTTCCCTTTTACTGGATATTTATTAAATACTAAGTGCTTTCTGCGCATTATCTTTTTAACTCAGATGACACTCCCTCTTTTCCTCTCCTACCTATGTATATGTTGAGCCACAGAAGGGGTATAAGTTGTTTGGCAAGTTTCTTACTAGTGAGGTAGCCAGGATGTGATAGAAGCTGGCTCTCTCTAATGCAAAAGTAAGTGCTCTTAATAATCATGAAGTATCATGTGTAAGATACTGTCTTTCCTGTGTCCCTTATCACTTTTCCATTCCTGACCCCAGATTTGCTTTCTTATTTAGGGTTAAATTCAAAGAGCAATACTGGAATTGAAAGCTTCTCCCATGGCCCCTCAGTCCTCAAGTATATTGCAGCATATCCTTGGAGTTGCAATCAGTTTGGGTTTAATTGTCATGTAAAATATTAACTGCTCTGATTTAGGGCATAATCTTTCTCTAAGGCCTGGCTCTGAAGAGAGTAGCTAATTTGCCTCCTTGATTATGCCTTCACATTTGCAACTTTGTCTTGTCTCTCTCCTTTTCTCAATGAGCAGGTAAGTACTGCATGAATGGAATCCTTCTCTGAAGATGAAAGTCAAAGGATGATTTTAGAGAAGCCCTGAGGTGCTAAGCAATACTCCGTCTCCGTATCAAGGGTGTTCCGCGCCCCAGAACTTTTTCTCCTGGGGTCCCTCTTGCAGTGCAAGTGTAGGCCAGTGAGACTTCCCTGAACCCCTCCCGAATTCTTCATCTGGGGTTCTGTGTGAGTCATCTTCTCTTGAGCCGCAGGACAAGAAAGTTTTCCAGCTGATTATCCTGCGATATATCAAAAGTCTTCAGATCACGCACTGTCTTTTCCACTGAAGTGCTCTGACCTGGAAGTGTTAATGATGCATCCCGTTCACTGTGTACCTGCTGTAAGCCAGACATGGTGACCTTTCCTTGGGAGTATTCCCATCCTTATTCTACGTGGAGTAAAATCAGACCCATCAAGGTTAATTAATCTGTCCCAGACACAGAGGCTGACAATGCCAGAACCAGAAAGCAAAATTAGGCTGTCATACTCCGAAATCATCACTCTTTTCATTACAAAGGCCAAACAAGTACTGGTACCTCACATTTAAATTGAGGAAGGATGGACCTTGTGCAGGGTTAGAGGCCAGACTAAAGGCCCCCAAATTTCCTCTTAGCACAATGCATTCATTATGCTCACCTTGACAAATATGGAAAAGAGACTGTTGAATTACTTACTTCTGAATATATCTTGGGGGTTTTGAAAAGCAACATGAATGTTTTATGGACAGTGTTTTACAGGAAAATTTTTATACTAAAGTTCTTCTGTAGAAAACTTGTGTGCATCATTCTTGAACATGTAGCCTACACAACAAATAGTGTGATTCTGCGTGTGTTTCCCTTTAGGCTGTGGCGTGAATAATCATGTGGAACTCCACATGTTCTCTGTTTGCAGCACAACCCTTGTCATTGATTTCTGGGATCCCCAAAGAGTTATTACAGAACTGCCCCCCTTTGGCTATTCCATTTGACTGGAAATTAACTGTTTGTTCTCCGGAAAAAGGCCACAGCTGTCTTTGGCAAAATTACCAAGAAAGGTTATTTAAAGGGCCATCCTACCTGTATTTGTTACCCTACTAAACTTCTACCTTCTAATGCAATAAGAGCTCAGTACTTACCTAATATTTTCAGCCTGTTTAAAGCTGAGTTTCAATATTACTGTTTTTCAAGTGGATTTAACAATATGGGTATGTGGGACTATAAAGTATATGTTTTACTAAGTTATCTAATGTGTGTTATGTAGCTCAGGTGAATAAAAACAATACTAAGTAAGGATTATCCTTTCTTGAATATAAAGTATAACATGGGTTTTATGCTTTTAAAATAAGTATAATGATGAGGGAAAGCTAGTAATTTTCATGAGTACTGATAAAATAAATGAAACTCCAGAGTCAGAAACAAAAGAGTTATTATTCATGGCAAAATAGTGGTGCAAGTGGCACAGAGGTACAACAGGTGTACTGGGATAGCCAAGCCCCGAATCCCACAGGGTGACATGGAGGCCAGATCCAGCCCACATGCGTAAAATGTGGTTCTTCCTAGAAGTAAATGACTCTGAGTTTAGGGAATCCACCACTTTTTTATTTAAGCTAAACTTTAAAATTCACTTTAGACTAATTACCACTTATAATAATATCAAATACATGAAATATGTAGGAGATAAGTCTGACAAATGATGTATAATATTTGTTCACCAAAAATAACACAATATTGCTCAGAGAAATTAAAAGAAACAAATTAGTGAAGTAATACACCATATTTATGAGTCAGATGACTAAATATCGAGATGTCCATCTATCCCGGTTGGGTTGGTTTGTAGATCCAATGCAATGAGCTCAGACAGAAGAAACACAAAGTCCCTTAGGTAAAGTCTCTTAGGCAGATACATGCTGAGTGTGTCTGAGAAATCACTTTTACAGTAATCAGAGAGCGAGTCTCTTGTTTGTCATGAGGGAGATTGACTGTATTGCTATACTTCATGATATATTTTTTCACTTCTGGGGAAAAAGAATGGTCATGACCTTGTGATTTGGACACACTCAACAAAAGTTTTGTTGCAGATTGCCTCCAGACAATCGTGTGTCAAACACTATAATTAAACTTGATATGCATTATCTCATTTAATTCAAACAAGGACTCTATAAGATAAAAAAAACTTATTTCTATCACATAACAGATGGAGAAATGAAAGCGCAAAGAGATTAACTCCCACAAGAATATGTAGTCAGCCACAAATACGTATGACTCCGCACCTGATGTTTTTCTCACTGTAGATCACTGTTCTCCCAGTTGGGGAAGTGACACCACAGGGAAACTGACCAGGTTGGTAACTAGTGAAGCATTTCTGAAGATCTTCAGACTGCTACATCCAATCAGAAGAACTCGAAAGCCCTCTGCATTGTGGACCAGAAGACATTGTATTCTCATAGCAGTTTTCTCTTTTCCTTTCAGTCTTCTAGGCTGGGTGTTTCCCTTCCCACCAAAGTCTGGTCTAGGGCTCCCTGAGAAGAAAGTAGAGTCTTGGCATGCTTTACCTGATTTCTCCATCTGCAAGAGATTGGACTGGGGTGTTGTTCTTAAAAAACCTATGAACGTGAAAGTTCATTGCTCTCAAAGCCCCTGGCTGCCAGTTCCTCCTTTGGTAAAACAGAAAAGTCTGAGTTCTGCAGATTCCAGAGCCAAACAGTCAGTGATGGAAATATATAAAAAAATTACACTTTGAGGTTAGGTAACCCAAATAGATAACTGCATTCTCTAACCTTCAGTTTGTCCATGAGTATAAATGGTCTCTATGCTCCTATTAAGTTTTGGTGCCATTAGGACATCCCATTTCTCCTAGTTCCTTTTCCTTTTCTTTCTGTTCAAATAATCCTACAAATATTTAGTTTGACTGTGAGAGAACAATACTAATTATAGTAATTTATGTCAACTCTTTAACAATTATCATTAATCACTGTGCAAACAATAACAATTATGGCTATCATTAATGTGCATCTGATTAATTTTGTTGTTAAATTTAATTATAATAATCAAACTCTTCAGATATTCACTGTTGAGAGTCTGTCACTCATTGTAATATGGTTATCTGCTCACAGATTTAAAACTGCAGTGGGTGCCTTACCTAGGGTTCTTTCTTCTACTGTAAAATCAATGGTGTCAGAAGAGTCACTTATCTTCTCTAAAGTGGTTTCTTTAAAAAAACATGTCCACAATGTAGGTTACTTTAAATGTTTGCATTGTCATGGTAACTGACTTTAGGTTCCCTATCCCATCTTTATTTTATTTCAGTCTTTTCATTAACAGACAGAATTTTATTTGAAAGACAAACTCAAAAGTTAAATCATGCCTGTTTCCAGAAAGGAAGATGTAGAAATTAATACTCATTAGGTAAAAAGGTATATAAGTTTTAGTTAAGCTCTTTAGTTAACTGGTTAAAACTTGGTAAAGTAAACCCAATAAGGCATAACTAGACAAATGAATAAGGCTTGTTGAGACCATTGAACTTATAAATAAAGAAAACGGTTTTCTAGAGCACCTACAGATGTAGCCATGTAAATTGAAGTTTCTAAAAATAAGAAACATTTTAAAATCCCAAAATTATTACTCTCTATATAGGTTCAATATTGATTTTCAACTTAAAATAAACACTCTTAAAATTTAGTCAGAGGAAGGCACATGGGGCCAAAATGCAGGATATGGTTTTATAGATACAGTATAAAGACTCTGTCCTTGAGAGGATAAAGGGAACATTTTCCAGAAGTGAAGGGCTCCCCTGGCAGGTATTTGAACACAGATATAAGTCTGATGCGTGGTGGGAAGTATTGAGATTAGAAACCTGACAAGAATAGGAGTTTATATTGACAAGTAGGAAATAAAGGCCTTGGGATGAAATAAAAGAGAGACTATATGAGGGAAGACTTTGAAAGTCATGTTGGATTTGTGATCTGAAGGCCAGAGAGTAACCATTGCATTTGCATTATTGTTTGACTGTGACTTTTAGTACATAAGCAAGAAATAAGTAAAAGTAAGGTATTTCACAATTATAACAAAATATCATTTTTTGAGAATGACTAAATATCAAAATGATTGAATGTGTACAAAAATTTTCAACTAGCATATGCTTTAAATCTTGTAGTAATTTATAGCTTATTTTTGGCAGTTTTGACTATACTGCTAAATGTTTGGAGAGGCTTTTTAAAAATAATATAATGGGACATACATTGTCCTAAGGGGTCCATAAAAATATACAATTTTCTTTAGCATTCACTCTGGAAATAAAAGCCACAACAAACCCTTTAGGAACCTCTCAAGCAAATTTGATTCTATTCATGGAAAAGAAAATCTGATTAATTCATGAAAGTACCAAGTTATTCAGAACAATGTATTTAGGATGGCAATCTAGGTAACTAATGGAGAACATTTGGATATGTTTCCTTCCCTCAGCAAAAACAATATTTTAGTAATGAACCATTTCATAATGATGGTCAGTTGTTTTCTTTTCTTTCATTTTTTTTTGTTAGTTGTTTTCTTTTTTATAATGATGGTTAGTCGATGTCATTTTTTTCTTTTTTCTTGCACTCTTTTATTTAACAACAAGGATCCTTATTAGTGAGAGTTTGCCAGTTGAAATATTCTAATTGACAAAAGCTATCTTAATAAAATGAATCTCTGTGAATGATCATTTTTATCTTTGTAATTTAATTATTTTCTAGAAAATGTACAATGCAAATCAAATTCAGGCTGTGTTAAATACACACAGAAGTGCCATCTGCAGGAAAACTGAGATTTAATCTAAGAGTGTATAATTTATTAGACCCCATGTATATCAACATTTTTGTTTTTCCCTTGGACTAGTATTGGAGATAACAAGATGTTTGGAATTGTATCAAAAATGAGTGGAGAGAGCTCTAGTTAAAAGATCCCACCCTAATCTTAGTAAGAACCCTGGCACTACCATCAAGACAAACCAAATATTTAATTCCTCCATTAAAAATTTCAGAGAACAACTCTTCTTTCTTTTGTAGTACATAGATGCCTGCTAGTAACTATTAGTGTAAAGTAGGGATATTTATAACTTCCTACCTTCCAAAATAAAAGCTTCCACCTTACTGACACAGGTTTTCTTCAATGTTTATAACTTCTAGTTAAATCCATATCAGATTGCTTTTTTAAAATCAATACTTACTAAAATTATTTGCAAGTTTGTTATTAAGACATAAAACTGAGCTTCACCAAATGAGATTATAATAATAGCTAATATTTTTTAGGAGATGCTATATGTCAAACACTTTTGTAATTTAATTTAATTCTTACCTCAACCCTGAGGTATATATTGTGATTTTTTTTTTTTTCATTTTCCCAAGGGGGAAAAGTGAGGCAGAAAAGAGCTGAAGGAGTTCCCCAGGTCACAGAGCTAGCAAATGGTTGGGCTGGGATTTAAACCCAGGCTGGTAGACTTCAGAGACCACTTTCATACTGACTTCACTATCGCTACCATTAATCTGTGCTCAGTGCATGTCAGGGACTGTGTGCCGAGTGCTTCATTTATGTTGTTTCACTGATCTTACATCTAAGAAATGGGGTAGGTAAAATTATTCTTCTTATAAACATAAAAGCAGAGGCTCACAAAGGTTCAATTCCCGGCCTTGGATCACATAGGTAATACTTGAAAACATTGAGATTTGAATTGAGGTGTTTTTTTTTTCCTCCAAAGGCTAAGCTCTTAACAACTATGTTATTATTCTATCATGCATATTCTTTATATAATCTTTTAAAAAATCAACCACTTTTATGAACATTGTTTTCAATTCAATGTACATTGTTAACTTCACCCAAAAAGCAAGGTTGTCTTCCCTGAATCTAAATGAACTCCAGAGGAACTTCCCCATGATGCCTTCCAGGGAAATCGTTTCTCAAATGTTATATAGCATGTCAGGAGTTATTTGAAACTCAGTAGATTAAGAAATAGGTTTTGCCTTTTATATAGATTTTACCTAAGGAAGAGTTATAAAATGAAAATGAAGCTTCATAAAATGTACTGATTACTTCGTTGAGCATGATTATGAAATCGGAAAATGTATATGTTTAATTTTTATAGATGGATGTACTTGTAAAATTCTTCATTAAAATAGTTACTAGCTTAACTCAATATATTCATCTATAATTTACTCAAAGATAAATCTTGGAGTAACATTTTATTATTGCTTATCAACAATGGTTTCCAAAATGGATTTCTGGCTTGGTTTCTTTCATATTAGAGTTTGTGCCTTCTTGATCTTAAATTTAACAGAAAATACATGAGGCACTTTCGATAGTAAACTCCTTACATATTAATACTGAAATGTACTTTGGAAATTATTTAGTTCAAACACACTGAGCAAACTAAACTAACATAAATTTGGTTAAGGTAATAAACTATAGAAGTGGGGCTAGTGTTTCCTTATTGTGTAAAGACAGCCGGGACCGCACCTCTGCTGAATGCGATTTCTTATTCTCATCCTATTGTCAGGTGTCATTGTCATCATTTTCTTTTGGTTTCATGTGAGGAGAAAATGAGACAGGTATAAGGTGTAAAGCACTATGTCTTTCAATCAAAACAAAATTATCTGAATGTATTTGATGTTTTACTTTCATACTAGAAGCTTTGACAGAAGTAAACCTTTTTTGCCTGGAAACTGTCTTTCCTTTAAAGTTCTAGAATGCTATAGCACTAAACTACCTGAAATGAGAAATAACTAGCCCAATTACAGAAACAATTCTTGAGTGTTATAATTAAATACTGCCCCAAAAAAACTTATACCCTGGGAACTACATCTAAAATTCTGTGTTTAATTTATTGATTTTCTGAAAACAAATTACAATGCTGATTATATAATGATATCTATTTAAAAAGGAAAACAAGATAATTCATATGAAACACATAAAAGAAAAACATAGGGATTAGTAGTGTAAAAAAATTGAGAAGAGATAGAAAGTTTTGAAAATCAGGGGACAGAATGAAGATTGACTGCTAATAATCAAGGGGTTTCTCTTAGGGTAAGCAAACGTGTTCTAAAATCAGGTTGTGTCAATAGCTGCACAATCTTGTAAATATACATAAACAATTGGAGTGTACACTTTAATTGGTGAATTATATCAATTATGTCTTATGAAACTTGTTCCTTATAAACTATTCTTACATAGCCATATTTATATATATATTCATAATAATAATCTTAATATAAATTCCTGCAAGGGGAATTGTCAGATCAAATAATATGTATATTTTAGGGCTTTTATTGAAAATTTGCCTCTTAGAAATTATGTCAATTTGTCTTTTGCTATAAATGATTTCATTTTTAATAGTATACCTGTACTTTAACCAATATTGTGTATTATCATTATATATCCTTCTCCATTTGATAAGAGAAAAGAGTTTATCTTTATATGCATTGCTCAGTATTGTACTGAGGTTGACTATTCTAAAATATTTTATTGATAGTTTTAATGCCTACACTGCATGTACATTATAAGTGTGTGCACACATGTATGAATAGATTACCTAAATTCTTTGTGATTATTTCTGTTAATTTTTTCTTATTAATTTATGAAGCTATTTTATAATGAATATTTTACCTTTTCTTAAAATGTGTATTTATTATTCAGATATTTTTCACTTTATGTACTCTTAACTAGATTTCTTTTGATTGTTTTAAAATTGCATCTATGCTTAAAAAGGCAAATCCAACTCTAAGAATTAAATTTAACTGCATATTTCTCAAGTTCTTATATTTGCTCTCTTTTTTATCTTAAATTTATTTGAAATTCATCTATGTTTAGGTATAATGCAGAGCTGTTACTTAAATTGTGCCAACTCAATTTATTGAAAAAGTCATCCTCTTTTTTTTTATTTGAAGTACCATTTTTATCATGTACTTAATTATTTAACACATTGAATCTGTTATGGGCATTCTGTTCTGTCTTATGACTTTCCATCTTCTACTGAAAAAAAATTGTGTATTATTAGACTTTTATAACATTTTTCAATATCAATGATTTGGTCTTCATAAATAGAAAGCAAGTATCTGGGAAATTTATCTGATTTAATCTTTCTGATGCGTTTTTATTTCTGTTTCTCTCAAATTTTACATTTTTGATGTAAAAAATGTAGAGATTTTTATAACATCCAATTTCCCCATTCCTAACCTCTTTTTGATATAAAACTTTCATTTATACTCTATATAGTTATCTGATTGATATTCTTTTGTTTCATGAAAAAATTAGAACAAATATTATGTCCTTTATAAAATTCCTTATTTTCTACTTTATTTTTCTAAGAGAACTCAGCTAAAATAAATAGTATATTTTTATAACTGTGATATAAGTGGGCATATTTACTCTTTCCTGAATTTAATAGGGATACTTAATACTATAAAATTTGTTTTAATATATTTTTTGGAAAACTAGGGCCCAAAGTGGCTCAATGGTAAAAAGATGCATTCATCAGGTAAGAAAACACGGATTTTAGGCACACTTAGTTATGTATGTATTTGGGGACTCCAACAAACACACTTCATATTAAATAATATATAACAGATTGTTGTAAAACATCACTTGTTAAAACCACCATTTCCATATCTGTTGGACCATAGACATATTTGATGGCTAAGATATATTGAAACTGATGGAAAACAATTTGGGAAATGGTGCCCTTAAGTAAAATGTTGGGTTTTGATTTCAGATAGTTATTACTTCTTGGGTTAAGTAATTACATTTGATTTTTGGTTACTTTTTACTATAAAAAATAACTACTCTCCTAAAAACACCTATCCTAATGAATGCTACTGAAAATACCAGATGTTTGTCTTTTGATCTTTTAATGTGAGGTATTATATTAATAAATTTCCTAATTTTAAATCTCTCCTGAATGCTGAGTATAAACCAAATTTGATCATAGTCTCTTATATTTTATAATATTTGCATAAAATTTGATAAGATTTTATTTAGGATATTTTCTTATATATTCATAAGAGGTTAATATGCAGTGGGTTTTGCTTTGTTGTAGTGATTTTCTCTTGTCAAATTTTCTTATAAGATTATGCTCCTCTAGCAGTTTGTGCTTTAGTATCATTTTTGTTCAAAAATCTTTTTTTAAAGATTGTATTTATTTATTTTTTTTAGAGAGAGTGGAATGGAGGGAGAAGAGGGAAAGAAAAACATCAGTGTATGATTGCCTCTTGAATGCTCCCTACTGGGGAGCTGGTCTGCAACCCAGGCACGTGCCCTGATTGGAAATCAATTCAGTGACCCTTTGGTTTGCAGGCCAGCACTCAAGTCCACTGAGCCACACCAGCCAGGGCTATTCAAGGGGTTCTGAATGCTTGAAAACATCACAGGGCCTCATGAATCGTCTGTTCAATGGGAAATTTACAGATGTTAAAATTTAACTTATTTGGATGTCAAGGGTTCAGTTATAAATTGTTGATATCTAGGATTATCAGGCTTTTTAAAAGCATATTTAAGTAAATATGTATATTAAATTGGTTTATTGCTAGCTTTGAGAAAAGAGAATGTGGGTGTGAGAGACAGGGAGAGTATAAATTTGAAGTACAGCAGTCCTCCTTATGCATCGTTTTACTTTCCACGGTTTTAGTTAGCTTCAGTAAACTGTGGTCTGAAAATATTAAATGGAGAATTCCCGAAATCAACAATTCGTAAGTTTTAAATTGTGTGCCATTCTGAATAATATCATGAAATCTTGCATTGTTCACTCCTTCCTGCCTGGGACGTGAATCATTCCTTTGCCCAGTGAATCCATGCTATGTACGCTACCTGCCTTTTAGTCATTTAGAAGCTGTCTTGGTTATCAAATTGACTGTTGCAGTATTACAGTGCTGTGTTTAAGTAACCCTTATTTTACTTAGTAGAAGCCCAAAAGTGCAAGAGTAGTGATGCTGGCAATTCGTATATGCGAAAGAGAAGCCAGAAATGGAATTCACTTCCATTAAGTGAAAAGAAGAAATTGCATGACTTAACTAGGAAAGAAAAAAAATTGTATACTGAAGCAGCTAAGATTAATGGTAAGAACAAATCTCTCTTTGAAATTGTGAAGAAAAAAATGGTGCTAGCTTTGCTGATGCACCTCAAATTGGGTGAATACAGTATGATAAGATTTGAGAGAGAGAAACTACATTCATATAACTTGTTGCAATATATCATCATACTTGTTATATTTTATTATTATTTTTGTTTATCTCTCCATGTGCCTAATTTATGAATTAAACTGTTTCATAGGTGTATATGTATAGGACAAAAAACTAGTATATGTGGGGTTCAGTATTGTCTGCAGTTTCAGACATCCACCAGGATCCTTGGATTGTGTCCTTCATGGATAAGGGTGGGGGGGCTACTGTGTATGCCAAGGGCTGAGCAAGTTCTCAGGATTGCAGGGAAGGACAAAGCAATTGATATGAAATCAGACAATTTGATGGCTAGAATTGCTTCACAGCTTCACTCACACAGCACAAGTGGAATTAATGCTTGTATTCTTGTCCTCACTCCATACCACAAACTCAAATTCTAGGAAGATGTTTATGTTAGTCCAAGCATGTACTAACATTTTTTCCTCAGGTTGAGGAGGCAGGAGAACTATTTATCAGCTCTTGTACCACAGTTTTCAGGAGGTGGGGGATATTATCAAATAGGAAATTATAGTGCTGGTGCAGAAAGAAGATAGAATGGATGCTGGGTAGCTAGTAAATATCTATTAAATCCAATATATATCTGTTAAATGTGTAGCCATATAAACTTCTTTTTCTTTATCATTATCAAGTCTCAAACCTATAGCGTGTGTGTGTGTGTTTGTGTGTACTGTCTAGAAAGCATCCACCCATGTAATATGAAAAATAAAAACATTTATTGAAGAAGATAAAAATACAAGAAATATTGTGCATAGGACAATGACACCTCAGTCCCCTTCAAAGTATGCACCTCGGAACCTCACACAGTTCTCCCAAACACCATCAGCTACCCCATCATATTTTCCTGAATTTCATTGATAGTCTGAAATCTCTTTCCTTTCAAAGGTGATTTTAGTTTTGGGAAAAGTCAGAAGTCACAGGGTGTCAAATATGGGCTGTAGAGGGGCTGAGATACCTGGGTGATTTGGATGTTTCACCAGCAGACTCTGCATGAGATGTAATGCATGAGTGTGCACGTGACCATGATGATGCTGCCAGTCATCAGTTGCCAATAGCTGCAGCTTCTGAATCATCCAAACAGTTTCTGTGGAGGAATACTCAAGCTCAACATAAGATTTGATGAAGATTCATTGCCCTACCTACTCAGTCATTTTGAATGCCATGGCCACACAGTATACATGCTCACTCAGCAGCATCTACTGCCCCTACCAATTAGTACAGTGAAGTCATCATTGTTTATGCATGTGCATTCCAGTCCACTCTCCTTGGCTGCTATGTTACATCTATGTCGTGCAAGCTGTTCTCTTTACATTAACAATGGCTAGACTTTTTCTGGATCATGCCTATACTATTGATCAACTCGAGTTTTAAGGCCAGCCCAGATTCAGTGTGTAAGGAGACAATTCAGGGTCTGAATTTATGGAGGCACAATCCCGTGGATCATTTGTAGCAGTTTCCCTTGGGCACCTAGAATAACACCTGGTACATCATAAGCACTAGCTATATGTTATTCACTGAGTGTCCATCAGAAGAATAAGTTGTTATGTTTTTTAGTCATCACAAGGCCCATTTGAAGAGAACATTTAAAAATGCAGAAACTGAGGCTCAGATAGGTTATATAATGCATTTAGCCTGCATGGCAATTTAAAGATAAGGTTATGATTTCACCTCATGCTAACTCCTAAGCACTTACTATTGCCTAGCAATTGAACTGGCTTCTATCTTCTTCCTGTATTAGTGTGACAGAGGGCAGAGACTAGGCCAATCCTGATGTAACTCCCAAAATTATGAGCTACATTTCAGACAGGGTGACTCTGCAGCCTTTTCCTGATTGTCTCTTTCTCAGCTTAGAGTTTTAGACCACATTTGCATTCTGTGTCCATGACAAGCATACTAGGAAGGTTCTGACAGAACAAAGAGTCTGTTGAGTCCTATGTAATTGTTTTGCTGGAATCATCTACTTATCCTAAGACAAGCCCAGAGAATTTCTGCCTTGTGGTTTCTTGTGTTATATAATCATGAACTAGTGACACAACTGTTTATGTCCATTATGTCTTTTATGGCATTTTAATTTTCACATAATATCCTCTCCTATATAGCTCATAAGGATAGCAAAAAATAATATACATTTTGCTATAAACAGAAAGTCTTAACAGTCCTTAAATATCATCCAAAGCCATGTACCATTGCAATGGATACTCAATTACATTTCTCCTTAAACTATGTGATTGTTTAATATTTTCTAGAAGTTCTTTGGCTAGTTTATCTTTTGAGAGTACTAAGTTTTTCTTTTCACCTCTGCTAAGAAAGCAGATGTGATAATTTAAAAAATGTAGTTACAGATCTTAGATTTGCAAACAATGTGTTAAAACTGTTATCCCTTTTAAAGAATTTCCAGATATTTATTTAAATATTTTAATAAATATGTGCTGTTAGACAGGAATATAAAAATTTCTTAACTGTCATGTAATTTTAGAATAATTCATAATAATTACAATAGCTTTATTTGACATAATAAAAACCTCTATGATAGCACCTCATGGGCTTATTCACAATTTGATATGCTAAGTGCACTTAAAGACAGAAAATGAATTTTTAAGTAAAGTATCATCAAATATAAAAGTATTTTTAAATTGTTATACATGGTTAAAAGTTGTAAACATGGTGAATAAGTGAATGCTGATTCAGAAGTAACTTAGTTTTTAAAATACAGAACTAATTCAGGAAATTATGAAGTACTGAGCTTCCCCATGTTCTGGCAGGGAGATGCCGTGCAAAGTTGAGGAAAATCAACCCTGGTGTCTGCACCCAGCTTGGCTCTCCTCTTTTCCCTGCCTCTCCCATTAGATCTTACATTTCACCAAGTTCTGGTGAAAGATAGTGCAAAAAATGACATAGAAAGAGTGTAATGCTTGGTAAGGTAGAGTGAAATGTTTAAAAAAAGGCAAAAAAAAAAAAATCAGAAAGACCAAAAACTGGAATCAGCCCAGATGTCCATCAATAGGAAAATGGACAAAATGATATATTCATAAATTGGAATATTACTCAGAAGCATGAAACAATGTGGAAAACAATTTTGCTGAGTGAAATAAGATTGGAAGAAAAGAGCATATACTGTATCATTCAATGTACATGGAGTTCTACAACAGGCAAAATGAATCAATGCTCCAAAATATCAAAGCAGA
The DNA here is from genome assembly GCA_004024845.1 of Tonatia bakeri. Lineage (NCBI taxonomy): Eukaryota > Metazoa > Chordata > Mammalia > Chiroptera > Phyllostomidae > Tonatia > Tonatia bakeri. The sequence goes on along the minus strand of PVIA01001155.1, from coordinate 236,241 downwards.
AGTTGCTGGCAGGGATGGCAAGTGGGGTTTAGAGGCAAGAGGAAACTTTTCTAGAGTAATGGTAATTTTGTATATTTTCATAGTGGTTTGGGTTACACATGTGTATATATTTGTCAAAATTCAGTGAAGATACATTTAAGACTTACTCCACTCTTCATAAATTGTATGCTAGTTCTTTTTGCTCTAGGTTAAAAATAGCATATGGGCTTCAGAATCATGTTTGTGTGATGGTTTTACCACCTAGCAGTTACGTGACCTTGGGAAGGCTGCATATATCACATTGTGTGTTTCAGTTCTTTCCTCTGAAGAACTCAGAGGCAATAATTACTTCTTAAACTTACTATAAAGATAAAGACAGGTAATGCGCGTAAAATTCCTACTACTTAATGACAGTACTTAGGACACGATTGCTATTCCATAAAGATTATCCCTCCGTCTGTTTCTTGGTCAGTGAAGAATAAGAGATGAGGATGCAAACGGCAACATCCTGGTATGCACACCCGGTTGCAGAAAAGCTTTCTGGGTGAAGGCCGTGTAGTGAGCAAATTGGACTCTCCTGGAAAAAGCAGAGGTTGACTTGAATGATGACAGATATCACAGAAGTGATAGAAAAGATGGGCTGGTTCCTGCAACCCCAGTGGCACTCACAATTTTATAGGAATGAAAGAGGGGTCAGGCTCACAAGGTGACTGATCAGTGTGTTAGGTGAGAAAAGGGCAGAGCAGATGGACATGCTCACTAGCATTTACTTTTAACCTGGAAATTACAGAAGGATGACTAGGAGCTGGCAAAGAAACACTTATCAAATATCCATAAGTGCACTTAACGTCACCAGCAATTTTCTACTGCATTTTGTGATGTGAGATTTTCCAGTAAGGGACATAAACTTCCTTCTGGGAGGAAATACAGAGAGAGCCAGTGCAGTGTTGTCACTTTACAGCCAAAGATGGCTTATGCATGCCCTTTCTCTCCCAGAACTGGAGGGTAAAGGGAAGAAAATAATGCTGGGAGTAATTAACTGTTTTCTCAAAATCCTTTTCTCCAAATACTGATGGGCAACGAAAAGAGGGCTTCAACTTTCTAAGGCTGGAGTCCAGCCCATGGAGAGGCTATGTGACTAGTAAAAACATCCTTCCATTTTAAACAAAGTAATATTATTTGAGTAAGTATTAATAGTGTCTTAATATTTTATATCTGGAGGCAAACTTATAATCATTATAAGATTACACATCCCTTGACCAAAGTGCCCACGGGCCTGGTAGGCCTTCATTTGAAAGCCCTTGCTGGACTCTGGAATAGGTCTCTCCAAAATAGCAAATACATCAGACCAGGATCACCCAGAAAGTGGAGTGGGTCGATGGTTTCATTTTATGGCATCAGGAGACTGAAACCTATTTGTTATAAGTGGATGGATGAAACCAATGACATCAAAGGCAACAACAGCATTAACAGTTACCAAGGAGTAGTTTTTGGCCAGAAATTAAAACACACACACACACACACACACACACACCCCTTTGCCTCAAAACCCTCTAAAAGGTTTGCAGCTGAATGTGGGTTTCCTCATAAACAGACCCTTCCTTAGCTTAGAACTTGAACTTAAGACACTTGCTGAGAGATACAAGGAAAAAGTGTAGTACTGGGAAGAAAAGCAAGGCAGCCACCAAGGTCCAGGTACGCTCTTTGTAAAATTTCCTCCACTAAATGCTCCCCTCAGCTAGGCTCTAGCAAAAATAATATAATAAAACACTTTACATCATAGAGAGATGTTGCATATTCAATCAGTCTTCCTGTGTGTTATCTTACTATCATCATGAAGGATCAGCACAGGAGGAGACTGAGTTAGAGAAGTTAGGGCATGCCAAGGGTCACACATTGAACTTCTTACTTAGAATCTCAGTCAGCAACATCATGTCACCTCTAAAGTAGCATATCGTTTTTTAAGAAACATGCTTCAACAGTAAACTTTAACGTTTTTATTACATATATTAAGTATACAAATAATATATGTTTATTATATAAAAATTTTAAATAACAACAATAAAATATATCTTGTTTGTAGCAAGCTCTTCACCTAGCTTCTATGGACCTATCAATGTTTTGTTATTATTGTTGTTTTTTTTCTAATGAATGCCATTTGTAACCTCAATCCACAAATGAAAAGATTGTTTCAGATAATCCATATTACATCTTGTCTTTAGAGAGATTATCCAATAGTCAATTTTTAGCATTTCATGACTGTTCTTTAATGTTATTCATTTCCCTCACATTTCTGTGCAGAGTTGATGTATTTAAATGCATGGAGCTTTCTGATGAAGTTTTATTATTAAATTTAGATTTATCCTGCTGTGGTCAGAAAATCTGAATTGCTCTCTTTCTACTTTTTGTCATTTGTTACTTTTCTTGATGCCCCAATTCAGCAAGTTGTCTTGGTCTTGATTGAATTAGAATTAACACTTTTTTGTTTTTTTCATTTTCTACTTATTTTCATAATGTGATAATGACAAAATAATGAAACATTCAAATAAACTCTCCAACACTACTGTAAAATAAGACACTGACATCATGGGCCATTTTGCCTGACAAGCAGCACCACATCACGAAGGAGCAAAGTCACTGCTCATCATCTGATAGTTTAAAGTTAATATTCAAGTTAGAAAAGACTAGTGCTATATATAATATGTAAAACTAAGAACCAAGTGAAGTTGTGCATTTCTGTATATAAATATATAAGTATTTTGCCATATATTATTCAATATGAAAAGTTTATAGCACTGCTCAGATTATGCCTTTCCAAAACAACAAATAACAAATAAAAAAATAAGTAGACAAATAAAAATTCAACTCTTCCTTTACTGCTTATACTTTTGGATTTTTTTGATGAAATATCTCACACACACAACACAAATACACTCCCCTTTTTAATTAATTAATTAATTATTGCTCACAGTTGTCCCACCCTTTGCCCTGTTGCTGTTGTTTTCCCCTGCCCCATTCCCTCCACCTGCTCCCACAGTCAATCCCCATCTCATTGTCCATACCCATGAGTCCTCTATTTATGTTCCTTGACTTGCCCCTTCCCCCCACCCCTCTGATCACTGTCAGTTTATTCTTTATTTCCCTATCCCTGGTTCTATTTTTCTCATTGAAAATATGCTCAACATCACTAGCCATCAGAGAATGCAAATTAAAACCACAATGAGATATCACTTCACACTGGTCAGAATGGCCATCATTAATAAATCAACAAACAACAAATGCAGGGGAGGTTGTGGAGAAAAGAGAACCCTAGTACATTGTTGGTGGGAATGCAGACTGGTGCAACCACTGTGGCAAACAGTATGAAATTTCCTCAAAAAATGAAAGATGGAACTACTTTTTGATTCAGCAATCCCACTACTGGGACTATACCCTAAGAATCCTGAAACATCAATTCAAAAGAACCTCTGCACCCAGTCTTCATAGCAGCACAATTTACCATAGCCAAGTGCTGGAAACAGCCTAAGTGCCAAACAATAAATGTGTGGATCAAAAAACTGTGGTACATTTTCACAATGAAATACTACACAGCAGAAATAAAGAAGGAACCCCTACCCTTAGCAACAGCATGGATGGAATTGGAGAGCATTATGCTAAGTGAAATAAACCAGGCTGTGAGGGACAAATACCACATGATCTCACCTATAAGTGGAACTTAATCAACAAAACAAACAAATGAGCAAAATATGCCCCCCTTTTTAATTGTGTTGTATTATTTTCAGGTTTTTTAAAATTAATTTTAATTTTCAATTTTTCTTTATTATAATGTGTGCTTCTTGTCTTTGTTATTTATGTGAATCTAAGATGATTTTCCTTTTAATGGGTGAGTTTATAACTTTTATATTTATCATTCTAACAGATATGTTTGAATTGCTTTATGTCTTCTCTTCTTTGTGTGTCCTTTATTTTCCCTGCCCTTCAGTCCAATGTTTATTACATTCATTTTGTAGCAGACCATTTTTTTCTTGCTCACAGCAAGGTTTTTTACTCCATGGGTTGAGATTTTCTTTTGGTTTGAGATAAACTATCATCTTTGTGGATATTTTCCTGTGTATATGAATAGTTCTCTTTTATTTAGGAATACAAATTATTATATATCAATTGCCTTTTTGTTATGTTGAATGTTTTATCTCCTGTTTTTAATCTCATGACTTTGGTTCTACATCTTTGTGTTCTACATGGTTTATACAATCTGTTCCATTTTTGACTATTTGCATGGTTGATTATATACTTTATTATTTTTAATGATATTTAACTATATAATTAGTTTCTTACTTATTTTCTCAACTCTAGCAAGCCCTTTTCATTGCTTTCTATTTTATCTTTTCTGGTAGAGTCAAAATTATATAAGTACATGTATGTTTTTGTTTGTGTGTGTGTATTTGTTGAATCTGTATTGTCTTTTATTTCTTATTGTCTTCTATTATTAAGCAAGCAAAACAGTTGCCATCTAAATGTTGTTCTGCTTCATGGAGTATTCATCTAAAATTATGCACTAATTTTACTTTTCATATGTAGGCTTATTTTCTTCTTTTGTTTATATTTCAGAATTTTTCTCTCTCAATTCTGTTTATTTATCTTGAAATGATAGGTCCATCCAACCTACTATTTGCCCTAAGTATTGTCAGGTGGGTTGTCCCTGGGACCCTTTCTGTTTGCCTGAGAACACATTGAATCTTCACCGTTGAGCCGATCTATCTTTCTTGTAGGTTTAGAGCCCTGAGCTAGGAAAGTTTTCTGTCTCTTAAAATCATATCTTCCTGGGTCTTGATGACCCCAAAACTTAGGATGAACTGATTGTCTTGCAAAAATGTGGGTTAGAGTAAAGCCCATAACAGGCTTCCTGTTTGTGAAATTTTCCCTCCTAAAAACCTCTCATTCTTAATTCTCCCAACCCACATCAGCTGTTCTTGCTGATATTGGTCTGAAGAGGGAAAAAAAAGTCAAATTCACTGGTTTCTGTTTCTCTGAAGTTCCTTCCCTTCAGATGGACACTACTCTGTGATCGAGTGATCAGAGGTTTTCCATCCACAAGGTCAGTCTTAATTTACCCTAAGGCCACAGGGTCTCTATATGTATATTTTAATTTTATGTATTTATTTTTAGAAAGAGGGGAAAGGAAGGAGAAAGAGAGGGAAACTGCAATCGGTTGCCTCCCTCATGATCCCATTTGAGGACCCCACCCACAACCCAGGACTGTACCCTGTCTGGGAATTGAACCGCTAACCCTTGGTCCATAAGCTGGGGCTCAATCCACTGAGCTGCACAAGCTCTGGAGTCCATGGATTTGTTTCTCAATCCTAATTTCAAGTGTGTGTGAATGCAGACTTAATAAAGGCTGCTGAAGGAGTGTGACCTATGGAATGTTTCTCTAGCACAGGCATAAAATGTAATTTATCATTTTTACCCATGGACAATAAACATTATTTCTCTGTGCCTTTCCTTTCCTTATCTGAAAAAACAGGTGCAATATACTGTGTCTCATAGGGGTGTAAAGAGGATTAATGATTTTCCAAGGACTTAAGTCAGTAGTTGGCATAAGTACTACAGAAACAGTTGCTCATATACAGTCTAACTCCTTCATTTTACAGATGGGAAGCTAAGGCCCAGGGTCACAAATCTAGAATTAGATCTAATTTCACACACTGAGGTCAGCACATAAAGGAGTAAAATTAATCTTAATGTATCTTCTTGTGTGTGTATTTGTTTCTGCATCATATATTCACATGTACCCCTATAATACAACCAAAATACAAATAGAAAGTTTTATTTGTATTTTATTGCCAGTCACTAGGGAGAAAAGAACTAATTTATTCTGTTTTAACATGGGCTTCATACTTAGGATGGCTCCTGACCTTTTTCTTCATTATTCCATATGAAACCTCCTTTTAAGCTAACTTTTCTGCTTCTTTAATAGCATCACCAAAAAGAGAGCAAAAGTATTTATAACCTAAAATCAGAGTCTTTTTTTTTTGTGGCCCATTCCAACTTACTAATTATGATATCTTCACTTTAGAGGAAATGGAGGCATGTTAAGATTGGCCCATCTCTGAGAGATTACTTGTGGAGGTATCCAATGAGGGAAGTAGGCAGCAACAGGGCTGTTTTGATGAAAAGGATGAAGTTTGAAATACTCTGGGAGAAACCAGCCCTGATAGAATTCAACAATTCTGTTCTTATGCTGGCCCAGTTTGCAATCAGTCATACAGAATTCATAACAAACAACATTACTTCTGCTGAAAGAAAGAAGCCTGTCCAAGGGGTAGTCCTCAAAATGTTGGGTTGGCCAAAATGTGTCTGTTATTTCTCTTCCATTAAAATAAGACACCTTTTTTTCATTTTCACCAATAACTTTAATGATGTGGATATTTTGAGGATGCTTGCTGTCTGCTGGTATGGGCTTCTAGTGGGTAGAGGCTAAGAGGTGAAGCTCACCCTCTTCCAATGCATAAGACAGCCCATAGCAAAGAATTATTTGGCCAAAATGTCAATATCAATAGTATAAGAAACCTCACAAACCATCTTTGACATGTTTGATTAGGGGGCTTTCTCATACACTGCATAAATCTTTGTGTGTGTGTGTGTGTTTGGCTTTCTTGAAATAATAAAGCATAATACACCAAAAATGTTGTGTATTTTCTTACATCTTCAATATCAAAATGGCTTCACAAAAATTCACCAATTTTAATAAGTTTTTAAAAAATGCACACTGATATGACAGCTGTCACAATACAATCTAACAAAATTGTTTCCAATGAAGTTAAAGACAACTAAGCACTTCTGGAGCCATTGTATGAAAAAAAATGTTACAGACTTTCTGGCCAACCCAGTAATTAATATTTTCCTTGAACACACTGGGGTAGGAGGTTCTAATACATAAACCAAGGTTGCATAATAATAACCCATCATCTGAATTTTAAAAAAATTCCAGATTTGTAGAAGACACATCATAAAGAGAATCAGGATTTTTTGAGGGGAGAGTCTGAGATTCCAGATTTTTAAATAATTCTGTTAAACTTTTGATTTTTAAAAGGAAGTATAAAAAGGTTTGTACATTGAAGTGAAGACATAGATCAGCAGCATCAGGATCACCTGGGAACTTACCAGAACTGCAAAATCTCAGGTCTTGCCCCAGACTTACTGAATGAGAATCTGCATTTTAACAAGATCCATAGGTCATTCATATGTACATTGACATGTGAAAAAACTGGTCTACTGTATTGTTTAATTAACCTTGGGTGCAACCAGAATTACCTGAAGTACTTTTAAAGAGTGATGCCTAAGCTCGCCACCACAGACTGATTTAATTGTTTGAAATAGGGCCAGAACATCAGTATTGTTAAAAATTTCATCACCTGATTCTAGTACCTACCTGTGAGTAAGAACTACAGGTTTTGGCCCTGGCTGGTGTGGCTCAGTGGATTAAGTGCTGGCCTGCTAATGAAAGGGTCACCAGTTTAATTCCCAGTCACGGCACATGCCTGGGTTGTGGGGCAGGTCCCCAGTAGGGGGTGTGCGAGAGGTAGCCACACATTGATGTTTCACTTCTGTCTTTCTCCTTTCCTTCTCCTTTGTCTAAAACAAATAAACAAAATCTTAATAAAAAAAAAAAGAACTAGAGGCTTAACGGTGTGATAGCAGACAGTGGATGATGTCAGAGCTCTTTGTGCTGGTTTTAGCCCAAAGCGGTATATATCAGCATTTCATTTGCATCCAGATCAGAGAATAGGTTGAATTTCTTATCTCAAATTTGGCAGCCAGCAGAGTCCTATCGGGCCCTACTGTGATGGGGTAGTTCTTGGCTAGAGGAGAAGATAGCCACACCAAAGGCTATCTCACATCCATAGTGCTTACCTAAGGGTTGCTATCCAGTGCATTTCAAAGGGCAGAGGAATAGAAGTTGTCATCTTCTTAACATCCTCTAATTGTGTCTGAAGCATTTATAATTGTGTCTGAACTTTGATTTGCCTTATGTCACTTTTCCCCACAGTAATGACACTGTCAGAAAAGTCTTCTCTCTCCAAGACCATCTTCAGTTGCATAGAAAAAAAAATCACTGACTGATTAAACTTTTTAACTGCTTTGCTTCAAATTCACGATGGGAATGGCTACACAAAGAACAATGCAATTTTGAAATTTGAAATAAAATAGCATAAATTGAGCTCTTTTTAATTATATAGATTTGGCTTCATATATAGCTCAGTCTTTCTTGATGTCAGAAAAAACCACTTTCATGTTTCAAAATACATAGTCTGTAAAGCCTCTCAGTATCCCATATGAAAGAATCTTTTCTTCCATGAATTCCTATAAAATGTGCTTACACAGATTTATTTAATCAATAATAATGAACTGAGAGTATTTCTTTTGTAGGTCTTCTATACTATTTAAATTTTGCAATTTCACTTTTTATACACTTAAGGCTAAATAGGTCATAACCTCAATGAAGGCAGGGGATATACCTCATATTTATTGGTACCTTTCCACTGTGGACAGAGAGTTATTTTTTTCACACATCTGATGTAAAATTTAACATGTTTGGGCAATTTGGCTATTTGACCTTATGATGATTTTCTTATTTTTTATATATTTATGTCTAGATATATGATATATCAGTCATCTTCTTAATGTTAGTTGTGTGATATTAAAACATTCCACACATAATGAATAAACTCTGGCTCTTTTAGTAACTCTCAAGTTTAGACATTAGTGGAAAAAAATATGTTCATCTTAATAAGCAATAGTCTACTCCTCAGGATTCAGATATGACCACATAACAAAAGGCAGGCCCTCATGCTGAGGAATGACACTCTAAAACGGGTTCCTCTGACAGGTCTATGCTGCATTCCACATAACAAGATAGATTGTGTTGTGAAAATCTATGCTTGCTCATGCATTGTGCATGAAAAGGCACACAAGATAAGGTATACAACATTACTGAATGGACTATACAGATTCCAATCATTCTATAAAACTGATGCCTTTATATTTAGAATGATAAAAAATGATTTTGTCCTTGAAGAGTTATCCATGACATTCAGATCTCAATAAGGTCAAATAATATTCCTTCTGCATATTTTTCTTGAATTGCAAGTCCCCAAGTAACAGGAAGTTTTTACATGTGGTTCTAAAGAGGGGGAAAGACTCATATATATATATGAGACAGAGAGGGTTGGATTGAAGAGAAATATAAAAGCAGCAAGTATATGTCACATATATTAGACATATACATGTGATATAATTAGAGGGCTTCCAGGAGACTCAGACTATTATTCCCATTGTGCTAGGGCTGTGTCAGGCATCCACTCTTGAACTGGGCCATACAGCATCTGAGCACTCTGTTCACAAACTCATTGAGAAAACAGTGGGCCTATTGGTCCGTGTATGTATGACCTTAACTGGTATTCACCAGCTACTCTGGCCCCACATAATTTTGTTCTTTATACTTTATTAATCTAAGCATTATCTTAATTTTCACCTTTTCCATGAGACTTTTAATAATGTTCTTTGTTGAAATTTGTCTAGCTTTCTTTGACATTTTTTCTTTCCTATGTATCTCTGTTATAATATTGGTCATGTTTTCCCTTGTGTTCTATTTGAAGTATATGTTTCTTGAACATACTATTTCATCTTTTATTTTCAGAGCCCTGGCATATTTTCTTGTGAAAATTGGATACTCAATAAATAAATGCTCTTTGAATTAAACAGTTATTTTCCTCTCATTTTAAATTAGTTCATTATATGTATTGACTATCATATATTAAAGTCTGAGGATTACAGGATAGTAATCACAGGAGTTGTGAATGAATGGTACCACATCTGAAAAAAAAATCCCTTGGAATTTTAAAAAGCCAAAAGTAATATAAAAACAGTGAACATTAGGTAAATGGGGTAGTTGAAAGAGACAGGAATGATGGATGTCCAAGACCTTGGACTACTTCATGATTTTCAATGGGAATATAACTGTCTACAATTGATTTTCTACATGCATATAGAAGTTTATTGAAATTGTTTAAAGAAATTATGACTATGAACATTTGTGTGTATGTGTATGAAAGAAAGATACAGTTTAATCTCCCTAAGGATTTGTCTTCACTATTTCACTCTAGATTGCTATCTGAAATCTCCTAAGTGTTATTGTAATTTCCTCTTTGTCTCTGCACCCATCTCAACCTACATAATTTAAGCCATTGATCTTAATCCTGTCTCTGGATTTTGATAAAATTTATTTAAAAGCTCTTCTATCTTTTTGCACATTTCTGATGAGAGTCACTTTAATCAAGTTGTATTCATGGGAAATAAATCCTGTAATTCTTCCCTAGTTAGAACTCAGTTAAGTGTCGCGGGGCTCTTTAAGCAGCTGATAGGCACACTCCTTCAAAATGAAGGGCTCCTTTGACACTGGACAGCAGGGTTAGAGCAGCCATTAGTCTAGAATTTAATTCCTTGGATACCTTTGTGAACTCGTCAGAGACTTTACCTACTTCAGTAGCAAATATTAACAACCCAGAAAAAAAGGTGTCTTTGCTCTGTCTTGGTAAATCCTTAGTCATTTTTTATAATTTAAATTTTAATATCATTACATATAATTTTATATCATTACATGTAATTTACATTTACTTTTTAATATCATTATATGTAATTTCATAATATATTATATATTGATATTATAAGATATACATATATATTTTACGGTACCTGCTTTACATAAACTTTATATTTTGAAATCTGTCAGGCATTTCCAGATATAGTATTTGACTAAATAATGGATACAGTTAATTTGCAATAGCTAGCCTAGAATTATATGTTTAATTACATGAATCTGTCTCATTACTTTGGCATAATTTGATTGCCAACACAGAGATTTTAAAGTTTGACAGATGATCCTGAAAATGACTATTATATTTATATCTATATCTCTATGTCTATCTCTCTGTCTAAAACTATCTATCGGATAATAGCTTTATTCTTAAGTGTCTAGAGACAGTGATAGACACAACAGTGTCTGGCTCAAAAAGTGTAACACTTAAACCAAATCAGCATGTACAAAATGGATTGTAGAGTCCCTGTCTTTCCTTTCCTTTCTATTTTGCTTCCATGAAAGCTGTATGTATGACGGAGACCTGTTGCTATTTCGGTTTCATTTCAATGCAGTTCTCAAGGTCCATGCTACCAAACCCAAGTCTGACTCTGAGCTATGTCCATATTTGAGGACAAATGTCTTAGAACAGTCCTTCCTGTGTCTTCCAGTCAAAGTGCTTACTCATTTAGAAGATTTGAGACTCTTTCCCATTTACATTCCCTAGTGCCATTATTATTTATTATGTGCCACTATCTCTTTTTTTCAAATTACACCTCTACTTGCTTATTTTTTCTCTTTACAAAAAGAGTAATTTGAGTATTGATTCTAAAAATAATCTAACGTGAAAGAAATCATAAGCATTATTGAGAGAAAATATTTTGTTGTTGTTGTTTTTAATGCTGGAAAAACTATGAAGGCGAATTAAATATCCAACAGTAAAGGAATGGTATTTCACCTTGAGAAGAAAGAGTTATTCCCAACCTCCAAACTCATAGTTTGAGCTAGAGTAATGTATGAAAGTCATCTTATAAAATGGCAACATGAAGACATGATGAAGCATTTTATTGTCTACTGTTTTTATTAGACTCCCAACCCTTTATAGAACATTTCAAATACAACTTGGCCCAAACATTTGATTATTTATTGGAAAGTCTTATGGATTTACTTAAGTTCCTTTCCCAGTGAGATAAGCCTAGTGTAGGCAGATATCTTTTGTGTCAATCAAAGCCATACTTGCCTATAATTCTTTCCTATTTCCTGTTATCTAATTCATTCTTCAACTGCCACCAAAAAAAAAAAAAAATACCCCTGAAAAAATCCTTTACAGAGAAGTAGCCTGTCTGTATAAGCACTAACACTCATAGTGGATATTTTTAACTAAAAATAAACAGTATAACATCTTGTCACACAAATATATAAGAAAACTGAAGAATGGTTTTCTGATTTTACATAAAACCTATTTATTTACTCTGATATCCTCACCACCAAATTTTTCCTGAACTCTCAGCTCACTGACGAATACTTCCTTTATTCTTCCACTGGACCCTGGAAAGTTTACCTTCTCTAATTCCATTCATTTAAATATTAAAGAACATACAATGCAAGTATATGTAGCAGAATAAATTAAACTTAGCTACATTACCCAGAAAAACAGTGGATATAATTTAGTACTTGCCTGATAATATATATACTCATTCTAATTTACATTTTCCAGGAAAGGATAATGGTTTATTTTCTAAGAATTTGTGATATGGATTTTTAATTCCAGCATAAAATGGATAAAGGTATTGCATTTTGCAATCTACACAGTAACAGGAATTTAATGTGTGTGGACAGTCTGCTCATTTACTAGAATAATACATCCCAAATGGCTTCGATGTGTTCATAGACAGCGAACACTGAAAGCAGTAATTGAAAAAATACATCACCAGTCCAAATGTTTTTGCAGTCCTGTATTGGAGTCTGATGATCCTCTTGAATTCTTTGTTCAGTCAGGAGAGAGGATTCTGGAATTGCTGACCGAGATTCGCATTCCAAGTAGTGTAATCTATAAAGATACAAAGAATGTAGATGAACCAACCCATAGTTTAGTTAAAATGAACAAAAAAAAATCATAAAATTTCTTAAATTCACATGTTTACTTTGTATATGTTATTCAACCAAAAAATGATCTGGATGAGTTACATTACAGAACTATAAAGTTAGAATTTCTACCAATAAGTAAAAATGCATAGGTAATAATCATGGAACATTGAAGCAACTGTAATGAAGTGTTTTGTTTTAGGATTAGAGTATTTTTATCCTGATGATTTTGACATATTAAAACTATAAACATCATGAAAATCTGAGTGTATTAGTTAGAAAATGATAACTGTTACGATAAAGAAAGACCGGAAACTCATGGCTTAAAACCATAGAACAGCGATTTTCAACCTATGTGCCATAACATGCTGAGGTGCAGCAAAAGTTTTTAAAATATGTAGTACCTGACTGTTTAGTCAGGAGCAATGACTTCTTTTCTTTTAGATTGTCAAATAAAAAATGACCAATGATAACTGTCTGGAATGCATAAATTAAAATTATACCTGTTTTTTTGTCAGATCAGCAAAAACGTATATTTTCTGGTTTGCCACAGAATTTTAGTAATTAGTTTATGGGTGCCATGAGAGGAAAATGATTGAAAATTGCCACCATAGAAGATTATATCTTGCTTAGAAAAAGACCAAAGCAGCTGTTTCTCAATGCTGGTAGAAGGGATTTTGCTCCATTCAGCCCTGCGTGTAGTTAGATTGCAGAGGCTCTGCCATGTTCATGTGTGACTACCAGTGTTTCTCTGGAGCTTGTAACATTGAGACTCATTAAGACTGTCAGGCTATCCATGAGGGAATGCATATACACTGCATAAGACTCAGCAACTTGCAGCTCCCGTGCAAAGTATCTTGCTTCAGTCTGAAACTGAGAAGCACTTGTGAAGTAATCCAAACCTTGATGACAATCAGAATCCTGCTAGAATGAATGCTGCCATTGGGTTGAAATGTATAAAGTGCACAGAGAATGGTGAAATGTAGAAGATGTGAATGGCTATCATTGGGGATGTCTTTTCATTGTTGGACACCTGTCTATTTAATGTAGTTGATGCACCATAGTAAGACAATAAAATGGAGCAAGAAGTATATGACCAAATGACCCAATCAATACCAGGTTGACTGTGCTCAAGCTTTCTTTACTGTCTGGGATACTACTTTCACTGTCTTCAGAGAAGTGCCCTCCTTTGCTGTCCCTGACTCTCCTGAAACGCTTCTTAACACTACTGCCCACATCCCCTAATGGAAAGCACCACATATAAATCAAAAGAAGAAAGGAAGTAACCCTGGTTGGGAAGAATAGAGAATGGACGCAGAAATATTTCCTGGTCAGTTAGGAGGAAAGATTGTAAAAGGTTTTAAGATCCAAGTTTCCAACAAGTGCATATCACTTTTGTTCACATTCCATTGGCTGCAATAGTCACATGGTCACAACTAACTGCAAAGGAGGATGGGAAATAGAAGTCTAGTTGTGTGATAATAAAGAAGAGACAAATAGTTGGGTGATTAGCAATCACTGCTATATAGCCTATCAACAGAATATCATTATGTGGCAAAATTGCATTTATAACTTTAGTTATTGTATTTGCATGCAAATATGTATATATGTACAGAAATGTTATAATTGCTACTTTTATAAGCAATTAAAATTAAAACAAATTTAAGTCTAAAAGTATTATTGATATAATATTACAATTTCTTTAATTTCTATAAAGTTCTTAACCATGTTGAAACAGAATACATGCAAGAAACATTTCCTTGCTCATTTGAAATACTTAGATTTTTACTTTCTTTTAGAATCCTTCCTTGTATTTAAGAATAAACATTTGAAGTTAATGATAATACCTACTATTAATTTAACTCTTGCTATGTGCCAGACCCTATTCCAAATATATAGCTTATTTAATCCTTGTATGATTACAGTCATAAAGTGGATAATGTTTCTTATATGCATTATTACCAATGAGATAAGTAAAGATCAAAGAATTTATGTAACTTCTCTAGTAATATTTTGAATATAAAACTCAGTCTCAGATCCTTCAGATTCAAATTCAGAGCTCATAGTCAGTATGAGGAAAAAAGACAAAGATCCTAAGAACTTTAGGGCTGGTTTGCTAAAATGCTTTGTAAAACTATGTTCTAGTGAATAGAGTTTCTATGTATAAGATATGGTGAAATTTAAATTCACATCGTCTGTACGCACATATTTTTAGACTCATTGTGATAATCCCAATGGGTGGCAATGACTAATTTAAAATAAATTCTTTTGGCTGGGGTAGTTCAGTGAATTGAGCACCAGTCTGGGAACCAAAGGGTCGCTGCTTCAATTCCCAGTCAGGGAATAAACGTGGGACAGGCTGTGGGCTAGGTCCCCAGTGGGGGCTGTAGGAGAGGCAACCACACATAGATGTTTCTCTCTCTCTCTCTCTCTTCCTATCTCAAAAATAAACAAAATCTTAAAAAATAAATTCCTTTAAATACCAACACATTTATTTTCTACTTAAACTTATCATATTGTGAAGTTATAAACTCATTGCTAATGATTTACCAGGACTTACTAAGGTAGCTTTTAAATTATATTTCACAACCCTTCATCATTTCCATCTGCAACCTTTCACACCAGTTCCACTCTCCTTCACTACATTATCTCCCAGATATTTACCTGGCTCTTTTGGGGAATGTTAAGTAGAGCATTTTAAAAACCTTTCATTATAAATGCCGGATTTACTGGATGCTATGCTGCTATAATTCAACAAAAAATGCAGTCTTTATTGTTTTGGCATCTTTGCTTCCAATAAGGAAGAGAACACGTTTCTAGCCCAGAGTCATTGGAAGTACTGGTTGTCTTTAATTAATTCATTCTCCTCTGTATATATCAACTTGTTTTTGTCAGGTCTTACTCTGGGCACTGTACTAAGTGCTTTTGACTCATTGCTTTGTTTAGTCCTTATAAAAACTCTATGTGTTTATATTATTTTTATCTCCAGAAGCTGAAATTAAGGCTTAGAGTAGTTAAATTTCATGATGTTAGTGAAGAAGCCAGGTTTGAACCTAGAAAATCTAACTCCAAAAATAATAATTGTTCTACTGACTCCCATGTCTGATTCCACACTTAAATCATGTGCTATTTCACACTCATTTCACCTTTTTAATGTTCATCTTTTTGTGGTGCCTATGTTATGCATACCAGTTCTCTCTGAAGTCATTGCTTACTTTACAGTTCAGGGAGTGAGCTAGGATTTAGGTGGTTCAGAGAATAGTGATGTGGATCATGAAAGGAAATATCCAGCAGTTTCCATGTGCCAAGCTCTGGGTGAAGCACTTTATTTAAAATGTATAATATCAAGCCTCAAAGTTACTGAGTAGATGGTATTATCACTATTTTACAAATGAGGAAACTGAATCTCAGAAATGATAACTTCCTTTCAATAACTTTGCTCAGGAGTGCTGGGCTATGATACAACCTGAGGTTTGACCCTCATGCACAGACTCTTAGCTATTAAACTAAGAATCTTCCTGAAGCACTAAATAAATACTGATTCTTGAACATAAATTACCTAATTTTATTATCACTGCAGCTCAATGTAGTAGGGGATACTAATACAGAGACAAGGATAATTTAAATAAACACACTGGTAATAAATATTGGGGCTAATATCAACACCCAGAGTGTATGTCTGCATACAGACAGAATTTTCCTCCAGGCCTTGTCCCCAGAACTAACATTACCCTATTCATTCATTCACCCAGTGCATATTTATTGTGTACCCACCTTTTCTAGACACTGTCTTGGGCACTATGGACAATAGTGGTTAAAACAGTTACTCTGCCTTGGGACTTTGGTCTAATGAGGGAAAGAAATATTACTCAACTTGTACAAATACATAATTGGAAATTGTAATCAAAGACTGGTGTATTTCAAGTAGACGGATTTGTGAAACCTATCCCAGGGGAGCATTATTTTAGCTGAGATGTGAAATGTGAGTAGAAGTTTACTAAATAGGGCCCATAGGATGCAGAAAGAGACTGTGCAAAGCATTGCAAAGAGATTTTCCTATTAACTCCTGAACAAGGATTTATACAGTCATCTTCGCTGTCTAAGGAAGCTTGATTTGTTAGTGAAATTTCTTTAAAAATACCATTATATATATATATATATATACACACACACATACATGTATATATATACACACAATATTTTATACACACACTATATATATATGTGTGTGTGTGTATATACATACATATATATGTGTATGTGTGTATATACATACATATATATATATAGCTATATAAGCATCTAGTAATTCGAGGTATGACTTTTCTTATTCAATGTTCACTTATCCAACAGTCTCAAGTATCTGAAACACACTTCCCAATTAGAAAAAAAAATCAGAATTTATATCATTCATAAAGGAGTCAGTGGTATTAAAGTATAAAATGTAGCCTCTGGAACTTGAAAAGTACATCCATATATTAACCATTAAATAATAGAAGCAAATAGCCCTTCACATTTTAAGACATATTGGCATATTAATCTCTAGTGAAACAATTAACATTTATTTGATAGCCCTGAATCACCAACCATGTTGAATATCATGTTGAATATATTTGCATAAGGAATTAGATAAATATATATTATATGCATTATAAATATACATATATTATATTCAACTAACCTTTTAGATCACAGATTTTTTTATGTACAAAATTCATTTGTATACCAGTTCTAGATAAATGAAGTATTATTATTCTAGGAAAGATAATTTCTGTTTACATTTGTTATATTTACTCATATTTCCTGACATAAAAGTATTTTACATGAGAGTGATCCATAATCCTTCAGTGTGATACTGCATGTGATTCAGAGTAAAATTCTCACAATATATTTAAGGAAAATTTGAAACATGATCTTGATGTTGCAGAATTTTTTTCCCAAATACATAGAACTAAACATACAGAAGGATATTCATCTTCCTAAAGTTCAAAAATAAGCAAAAGATTCTCATAGATATCTTAAGGAGCTATTTGACATCAACATCCTATTATAAACAAACTAGTATTTAATTTGTCATGGAAGATGTCACCCTTAATCGGCCGTGAAACTCCACACAGGTGCACAGAGCAGGGGGAGCTCTGAAGCAGACAAGTTAAGATGACCACAGTGATGAGGCCTTGGTAAAGGTCATACCATGATGCAAAGTGCAAAGCTCATTGCATAGCCAACAAAGGAGCTTTGCTGTGGATCCCCGAATTATATGTGATGCTTGTCTAACAGGCATGCTTATTTTATTTTCCAAATATGCATGTTTCAGACATTTTCTGAAAGTATATTAAAGAATATATGTTTTCATATTGCTATTAATACCTGTGTCATAAACCTTCAAATTACACGCTACTTTGTTACTTGTTAAGGAGATAATCTTTCTTATATTCAAGGTTCTCTTTGGCTTACTTGGAAATGTGAACTGTGTTTACTTGAAATAGGGAAAGTTAAAAAATATATTGAGGACATTTCATTCAGTCTTTATTCCTGACTTCTTATTTTCATTTATTTGATTCTTCTTAATAGTGAATGATTTCAGTACGATTTGCATTGCAGCAGTTTCTCAGTGAGGCATATTCTTCCAAGACTCCATTTTCCAAGTGTGTATTTCAGTTGGGCTTCCATGTGGCTGTAGAAGAGGATCTCCTGGTTGTCTCTTTCTGTATTTTATAATTCTCAGCACGGATGGTTTCTGCTGCACTACTTTTTCTTCCCACCTGACACTATCTCAACAATAAATACTGATACAACCCCCTGAGATAGTCATTCATCTCTCAGGCCTCCAAACAGACCAGGCAGCCTCTCATGATTGGAAAGAGTGATGGCAGAAGGACAAGATCATTACAAGACACTCAAGATGATCTAGTCACAACTCTTGGAAATTGGAAATAGACAATGCAAGAAAGAAATGGACCATGTCTGTCTATAGTTTTCTCTTTTTTTTTAATTCCTCAGAATGGAGAGTGAGATGGGATAAGAATATATAGAATACTTTAAAAGACTCTCAGGAATATGTACATTTCAGAAGGGTTGATGCAAAATGTGGAAGAAACTGTGGATTGTTAGGGAAATTTATACATTTACCTAAAGGTCAATGGGTAAATATTGACCCTGGAAAGCATCATGAAGCCTGACTATGCCCCATTCTCTGCCTCTCTTTATTTCTTTCAATATGTACCACACCATCAGGGTCCAACCAAGTTAACTGGCTGGAAGATATATTGATTTTATGAGACACGTTAATGTTTATTTTGTTCATTCAACAAACATGAATTTTTCACTCATTTTTTGTTAAGTGCTGAGGATATAGGAATGCAGTGGTAAGCAAAAATGCAGTCACCATGTATGAATTTTTCATAACAAATCATCACACTGTATGAATTAGTAATTGCAAACCAAAATAAATATAGCCCTGGCTGGTGTGGCTCAGTAGATTGAGTGCTGGCCTGTGTACCAAAGGGTCACAGGTTCAATTCCCAGTCAGGGCACATGCCTGTGTTGCAGGCCAGGTCCCCAGTGTGGGGGTGTGCAAAAGGCAACTACATGTTGATGTCTCTCTCACTCTCTTTCTCCCTCCCTTCCCCTCTCTCTAAAAATAAATAAATAAAATCTTAAAAAAACCCACAAAATATATATTATAAAAAAAGATGATTTGTTTCTATGAGAACATGTGGTCGAGGATTGTACCCTAGAGTGGAGAAAGGTGATTAAGTAGGTCTTTCATTCCTGAAATCTTAAAGGTAAGTGGAATAAACTATGTGTATTTAGTTTGGGATGGGGGATTGGGAAGGTATTTTAGATAGAAGAACCCTTAAAGACAAATGTTTGTATAAGAGGGAAATAAAGTCATGATGGATGGTCCACCATCAGGGCTGATAGTTTGAGAACCTAAAAATTAAGCAAGGTGAAAGTGCTTCTTATGAGTATGCTCCAAGTCAAAATATGTTAGATATATGATACAGAAATGGGAGGCTACAAGAGTGACAAGTCCTAAAACACCATAGAACTTCAAAGAAAGGGGTTATTTACCTGGACAGATTTCAGTAAGAAAAATTTGGTTTATTTTTTGGGGGGAAAATAAGGAATAGAAGGCATATCATAAAGACAAGAGTCATCCTGGTTTTAAAGCTTCAAATGCTTGACTTAAATTTTTACCTGGTAAAAGTGAACTTGAAAATTTAAAATAATTAATCTGGTTTTGTCGGGCTGACTACCTGTACTTTGAGAAGATAATCTCTGAAAATCTAAATTTTAGTAGTACTAATTTTTTGAATATTCTGTCCCCTCACTTTATCTCTGAGTATGAAAGCTATTATCATCAGAATAAGCTGACTTAAAAAACATCTTTATGCTTGAACATATCCCTGGGTATTTGTCTTTTCTGAATGATTATCATTCCACTGCCTTTGTTATTTCTGTGATCTTTAAACCCTCTCCGGTTTTAAACTCATGGACCATTTTGTGCTTTTAGAATCACTGTTGAAACCAACCTTGAGAAAGTCAGATAGTACCATAGAAAAAAACATAAACTGACATTGAGACACTTTAGGAAGAACTAGTATGTCTTCAAAGACACAAATATATATGATGCTTCCCAACACAGGGTTATAAAAACTAACATTAATGGATATGGAGTTACTTATGCCCTCAGTTGTAAATGATTTTGCTGTTGATAAAAGCTAGAGTTCAGTGTATTGTGTAAGAACTTGAAAGTCACCATCTTGTTCTAACAAGTAAAAATCTGAACAAATTGAAAAACCAACAACTTTTCTTAAATTTATCAGAGAGATGAAGTGGTTTTGAAACCACTGTATCAAAAATTGGAGAGAGAGGCTGGATGCAGAGAATCACTTCTTAATGGAGCAGGAGCCCATGTGCAGAAACTCTCTGGGAACCGGTCCTGGGGTAGGAAAGGCTGAACTGTATTTGATGAATATCTGGAATCTCAGTAGAGACAAATCTGAGAGATAAAAACTCCAGAGGGCCAGTCATCGAGGGGCCACGACTCTTGTGAGCTTTACCTCCAGGAGTGGTACCAGATCCCCACAGTGAAGACTGTTGGAATATACCTCTGTGTCTCAGGCAGGGGAGTGTGGGGAAATTGTCTTTTAAAAATAGACCTTCCTTCAAAAGAAACTGTTTTACTAGAGTCTAACTGACTGGGGTTTTATTAGATCCCAGCTAACATGGGGAAAGGGAAATACCCAACTCCCTCCACCCCAGTGGAGCTGTTTTGTCCTACTTAATGGAGACTGAGAGTGAGAAGCTTGTGAAGTTCACAGTCCAAGAACGCAAGCTCACTAAAAGGCTGCGATCTAATCACAGAACACTGCTCCTTCCTCCACACTTTTCCACCACTTCACTAAAGACCTGCTTACTGCAGTTTCTTTTACTAGGTACATCATGTTTGACTATCAAGAAAAAGCTATAATCAAGCCCTGGCTAGTGTAGCTCAGTGGATTGAGCGCGGGCTGCGATCCAGGCATCGCAGGTTCGATTCCCAGTCAGGGCACATGCCTAGGTTGCAGGCCATGTCTCCCAGCAACCGCACATTGATGTCTCTCTCTCTCTCTCTCTCTCTCTCTCTCTCTCTCTCTCCCTCCCTCCTTTCCCTCTCTAAAAATAAATGAATAAAATCTTTAAAAAAATGCATATTTAAAAGAAAAAAGAAAAAGCTATAATCCACTGAAAGGCAAAAACACAGTTTGCAAAAACTTATCAAACATCAGAACCAGAGTTAGATGTGGCAAAATGTTGGAATTATTGGACAAGAAATTTTTAAAAATGCATGATTAAGATGCTAATGATGAACAAAATAAATATGCAAAAACAGATGAGTAATGTGAGCAGAGAGATGGAAAGTGAAGATAAAATAAAAACTTTTATCTTTCATCTTAATTGATCTAACAGATGATTTTTTTTTCAAAATAAATAGAGCAAAATGTATTTAGTGACTATAGCTTTTTCAAGTGACATGAATGACAAAAGCATAGGGAGAGAATTAAGAATATTTTGTTAAATATTATAAAATAATTATACTATCTATGAAATATAATAGTGTTAATTGAAAGTAGAGTTGGAGTTACTGTAAATGACTTTGTAAATGCAAACTCTAGGGCAAAAAATGGGGGATAAAAAGAGAAATATAATTGATAACTAAGAAAGGAGAAAATGGAATTAAAAAATGTTTAACATCCTTCAATCAGAAATAGGCAAATTCAACAGGCAGAAAACCAGAAAGGACATAGTTGAATTCAAAGTCAAAGTCATTCACTGGATATAATTGATATCTATAGGCTGCTTCTTCAACAACAGAATACATATTTTTCTCAAGCTTATGTAGAAGGTTCACCAAGAGCGTTCACATTTGGACTCATAAAACATATTTTTATAAATTTAAAAGAGTAGGAATCATGCAGTGAGTCCTTATAGATGAGAGTAGAATTAAACTATAAATGAAGAACATAAAGATACCTGGGGAATTCCGGTATACATGGAAAATAAACCACATATTTCTAAACAGTAAATAGGGCAAAAGAAATCTCAAGAAAAATGTTAAAATATTTCCCACTAAATCCAAAAATAGTACAACTAATTAAAATTTGCAGGATGCAGCAAAAGCAATGCATGGGGGTAATTTATAGCACTGAATGCATATTTTTAAAAAACAAGAACAACTTGAAAGCAGAAAACCAATAGAGAAAAACAACAAAAACACAAGTTGATTCTCTGAGAAGATCATGTTAAAGAAGAAAAGTCACACTATCTTATTAATAGAATCAGAAAAATAATTTGACAAAATCCAACACCTATTTATCACAAAAATTTTCAGCAAACTAAGCTAAAGGGGGACTTTTTAAAAATTGATTAAGAACCCTAAAACTCTTATTATACTTAATGTTGAGAAACTTGAAGTTTTCCCACTAAGATTAGAAGAAAATGCAAAAGAAGTCCCCTTTTACCATTCCTTTTCAACAGCATGCTTTATTTGCAGATGGTATGATAATCTATGTAGAAAATCTAAAAGAATTAATAAATAAATGATTATAGTAAGATTGCAGGATATACATATATCAATCTTTATACAAGCAAAGAACAAGTAAAATTTGAAATTACAGACAGTGCCATTTATGCTAACAAAACCCAAAATACTTATGTATATATTTAACAAAATATATGTAGGAACTCTATGAGGAAAACCATAAAACTAATGAATGAAATTAAAGAACTAAATAAATGGACAAATATTCCATGCTCAGGGACTGGAAGTCTCAATATTGTTGAGATGTCACTTCTTCCCAACTTTATCTATGATTTCCATGTAATCCCAATGAAAATCCCAGCAAGACTTTTTGTTAGTATTGACAAACTGATTCTAAAGTGTACATGGAGAAGCAAAACTACCAGAATAGCCAAAAACAGTATTGAAGGAGAAGAAAAAATTGGGAGTACTGATACTACCTTACTTCAGTATTAAGCTACAGTAATCAACACACCATGGTATTGGTCAAAGAAGAGACAATAGATCAATAGAGTAGAATGAACAGAAATAGACCCACATAAACACAGTCAACTGATCTTTGATGAAGGCATGACATTGGAGAGAAGATGGTCTCTTTAATCAATGGTACTGCATCAACGTGCAAAATAAAGGAATGTAGTCACGGATTAACTCAAAATGGATTATAGACATAAAAGTAAAATACAAAACTATAAAACTACTAAAATAGCATAGGAGAAAATTTAGATGACCTGGATATGGCCATGACCTGTTAGGTATAACATCAAAGGTATGAACCATGAAAGAAAGAATTGATAATGTTAAAATTAGAAAATTCTGCTCTGCAAAAGATGACTGTTGGAAAATGAAAGGTCTTTGGTAGACAGTTTGGTATTTTCTTACCAAACTAAACATATTCTTACTATATAATCTAGCAATTGTGTTTTTTGATATCTACCTAAATGAGTTAAAAAGTTATGTTCACAGAAACACCTGTTCATCAGTATCTACAGCAACTCAATTCATAATTTCTAAAACTTGTAAGCAACCAAGATATCATTCAGTAGGTTATTGCATAAATAAACTGTGGTACATCTAGACCATGGAATACTATTCAGTGTTAAAAAGAAATGAGATATCAAGTCATGAAAAGACATGGGAGAACCTTAAATACATATTAATAAGTGAAAGAAGTCAATCTGGAAATACTAGATATTGTATGATTCCAATATGTATGACATTCTGAAAAAGGTAAAACTACAGAGACAGAAAAAAAAAAGTCAGTCAGTGGTTGTCAGTTGCTAAGAGGAAGGGAGGAATGAATAGTAAGAATACAAAAGGTTTTTAGGGCCAGAAAAAACTATTCTGCATGATTCTATTGTACTTGTCATTATACATTTACCAATATCCATAGAATGCATGCCACCAAGAGTGAAACAATGTAAAGTTTGGACTTTGGTTGAT
The DNA here is from genome assembly GCA_004024845.1 of Tonatia bakeri. Lineage (NCBI taxonomy): Eukaryota > Metazoa > Chordata > Mammalia > Chiroptera > Phyllostomidae > Tonatia > Tonatia bakeri. The sequence continues at coordinate 212,029 of PVIA01001155.1, read as the reverse complement.
AATTATGTTCCCTGATTGTAACAAATGTAACACTTGTGCAGAATGTTGATAGACTTGTGAGGGCGAGGTTGGCAAAGGGTGTATGGGAATAGTCAGCATTTTCCACTCAACTTTGCTGTGAACTTAGAAGTACTCTAAAAAATAAAATAAAATCTTTTCAATAGACTGACACTGTCCCTTGTGGAGCTTGTCAAAGAATGTGACCTAGAAGATTTCAGTATGTTACTAAATATTCAGGCTTAGAGCTCAACTAAACATACTCCTAATAAACCTGACACCACAGACGTTTGGAAATGTTACTGAATTAAGAACAGGTTGAATCACATTAAACATTTAATATTTTATCCATATTTTGGATTTCTAGTTCTATTGAAAAGGTATGATAATTTTTTGAATGACAAAATCCTAATATAGAGATGTATGTGGGACATGTGCAAGTGGCTTATTAAAATATATGTGGGTTATTATAAATACCTAAACAATGAACATTGAATAGCCATGGTGTAAATGTTTTTGGAATGATTTTAATCAGGTGGGAATAAAGCATGAAGAGCTAGAGTTCAGTTAATTACTGTCCCGGATTTTCATGGAGTTTTACCTTCATTAATTTATACACATTGGTTAAGAATATCATGTTTTTTTGGCATTGCAAATGTATTAGCTTATGAGGAGGATTTCTGAGTCTAAGTAGGTCATAAATAGGGCCACTTTTCTATAGAGATTTAACTAATTTCTAATTTTCTATACTGATCAACAAAGCCTTCACTGATTTTGAGAGAAATTTGCATCCAGATTTCATGTGTATTTTTTAAGCTTAAGTTATTAAAACCAAGCTATGGAATGGTCTAGAAAACAAAGTTGTATGCCACTTTGTAATAAATAATGTTGTATTTTATTTAAAGTCAAGGAAATCTTATAAAGTACTGCAGCAATAAGAAGTACCCTGCAGTTTTCTAAGCTGATTTTCATTTACAGTTCACTTGCTGATGTGGATTCCACTAACAAAAGCCCGTCAGGAACTACAGCGAGGATGAAATGTGACTTCTTAACATATCTTAGATATGCTACTGTGATTTTCTTTAATGGTATTTTACTTCAGTTAAATGCGGGCAAGTATGTTTCACAGCACTTTTTCCAAGATAACAACTTGGATTATTTTTTGAAAGAACTGAGTGAGATGAAATATAGTTTGGAAAGAGGTGGTACTGATTTTAACAACCCTTAAAACTCGAGGATTCTTCATAATACAGTTTGAAAAAATATTCTAAGTTGCAGGTAAAATGATGTTTTTCAAAGTAGACTTTATTGTACAAGGTAAAATTCCATTTTTTTTTTAAATTATACTCAGCCCCCTAACTGCGCAATACATCTAACCAGTGCCAAGAAGATACGCTGACCAGAAATGCTGGGCTACTGTGACACAATGAGCAAAGAGGAAGCAAGTCCAGACATGACACCAGGAAGAAGAGGAAATAAGAGCAGAACCAGGAATCATTATCTTATATTGAGGTCCCTGATTTTAAATTGAATTTCCACTCTACTTGCCTTGTGAGTTCACATGGAGCTTTAATCAGTTCAGAAATAAAAGGACTAGACAGAAATACTTCATTTTTCATAATATTTTGAAAGCCTGTGACACTCCACTTCTGAATCTCAAAAGATGAAGTATGGAGATTATATAGATAGCCTTTGAATTCCCATGAGAATAAAGTGAATAATAATAATAAACTCAGAGATACTGCAAATAAGGGGATAATGGAGGAAAATTGACCATGTGAGGAATAAAAATTTGATCATGTTATTTTTTATAATGCAAAGTCTATATTGTTTCTGACAAGAGAAATTCAGCCTCCTTAGCTCATCATAATTCCTTTTCAGTGAAGCTAAACATTTAATTGTTTAAACAGCTTTTCTGATGGGACATTAAAAATGTCTAGCTTCCTACTACCTATCAGCATCTTTGAATCCCACTTACATGCATTGGTGATTCTCTAGTCTGGACTTCCAATGTACCTCATTTCTGCCTATATATGGACTGTTACTCCTTCTGTCCCAATATTATCAATCTATTAATTTGACTTCTCTTAGGGCATAACCTCACTGAAAATAGGCTCTATTCATTGTGTTAATACATAGGTTTTCCTGATTCCTATTATGTTCTCAGAAATAAATTCATTCATTCATTTGTGAATAAACAACAGTAAATCAACTTGAAGCTGCATTACAGACTTCTAATTTAAGACGTTAACTGCAGGTTTGAAATGCATGTAAAATGTTCTTCCACATTGAGTAAATTTGCTTTTTCTTTGGAAATTCTTGTTCATGTGTAACTTCGGATACACTCATTTTGGCATAATGGAAATAATTACCTGCGGTTCCCATGCTTCCACTCACTACAAGCTCTGTAAAGAAGACCGTCTCTCAACTGGGGCATCAGACCATGGCAAATGGACAGTGAAGAATCTTGGTATGTATATTTGCTACAAATGATTCAGTGGCAAAGTAGTGTTTTAATAGGCAACTAAGAGCAGAAGGATAGAAAAATTTCTGGTAGCTTAGTGTAGCTTTGGAAAAAACTAACAACTAAAGATAAAGCAGCTAATATCTGAAGGAAGTTAGTGGTTTACATTAGGCAAAGAAAAAGAGATTGATAGGTTCACAATTAAAGAAGAAAAATGTCTCTTTCTATTATATTTTAAATCAAATTGTTTTTAGGAAATCACAATATGCATAACATAAAGAAAACAAATACTAATATCAAGTGGATAATATTGTTATTTTTATTGAAATGAATCAAGTAGTTCCTTCTTCAAACCAAAATATAAACTTTAAAAAAAAAACACTATCCATTGGTCAAGTTATATCTTTATATTTTAATTTCAAAAAAAATCTGATTCAGAAGTTTATGTTTTTTAAAGCAATATCCTTTCACTTACCAGATGCTGCATACTGTTTTGCAATTTGCTCTTGCAAAACAACAGTATTCCATTTATTCAATAGTATTGGAAACTATACAGTATTATATTGTGTGGAAGTACTACAATCTACTTCACTGCTCACTTACTGACAAGGACATAGATTATTTCCTCAAAGTCACTATTATAAACCATTGAAAATGTATTTCTTTCCATTATTTGATTGTTTGCCTGCTATCTATCCATTTACCTATTTATTAATGCATTCATGTTCATATTTTCCTAAAATACATTTCTGAAGGGGAATTGGCTGGTTTAACTTTAAAAAGTTAACAGGTATTGACAAAGTATTCCATAAAGTGATATAGATTTTTATTTATATGGATTTAGATATTTATATACATGGGTTTGTATCCACAAAATAGATGTATGGGCCTATTTATGGATACCAATCTTTATCAGGAGGGCATTTGAGTACCTAATTTTCTGTCCCTTTGCACAAACTGGATATCATCATTACATAAAACATTAATGCCAATATGACGTGCATATCAATGAAAAATGCTGGTGTGGCTCAGTTGGTTGGATAATTATCTCCATAAATGAAAGGTTGTGGTCTCAGACCCAGTCAGGGCACATGCCTAAGTTGTGGGACATATGGGCAGCAACCAATCAATGTCTCTCTCTCTCTCTCTCTCTCTCTCTCTCTCTCCGCCCCCCCTCTCTTTCTCCCTCTCGCCCCCTCCCTCCCTCCTTCCTTCTCTTCTTCTTACTCTAAGAAGTAATGAAGAAATGCCCTTGGGTGAGAAAAATAAATAAATAAATAAATTTCAGTTTATTTGACATGTAGTAAAGTTGAATATTTTTTCATATATTTATTGCTTAATGAAGTAACATTGGGGTGAATGTAATTATTTTTGGCAACTCAATGACATCTGTTTCAATAGGGTTTGTCCTAAGTGAAGCCTGCCAATTATAAATAGCTCTGCTCACAATCGAGGCAATCATAACAAATTTGAAATGTCTTCATTTTCTAACCTTTTAAAAGAATGCTTGATTTTCTGCATCAGGATTTGGAACACACAGAGTGTGCAGAGAGTTCAGTGCGTACAGTTCACATTCAATAAATTTCCTAAGCTGTATAAAAATAGTAGGCATGATAAAGTCATGAAAACATATTGCAACAAGATAATATTTTATTTAATGTGAAATTGTGGCTTTCTTAGTGCCTATGAAAGTGAGTCATTATTTAGGCTCTAGCAGGTAAGAATCCAACTCATACATAATTCATGTGAAGCGTTGGCTACCTTGCTATTCTGTCTCTCATTGTTAGAGCCCCCAGCATCGTTGTTGATACAGTAAGAAAGATGGTTAAACATACAGTCTCTGAGCTGACTGCCGAGGTCTCACTCTAGTTCTCTATGCCATTACAATCTATGTCATTGTGGGCAAGTTATTTAACTTCTGTGTTGGATTTCTAATTTGAAAAAGCTGGAATAATAGTATCTACCTCATGGGGCCACTGCAAGAACTGTAGGAGTTGGTATACATGTAAAGATTTTAGATAGTGTAAATAAGCATCGTATGTCGTTATATGCATTGTTTTTATCAGGAAGTTCGTTGGGAGATAGGAAAGGCCTTTTGAGGTACAGCAATGAGGATACTTGTAGAAAATATGAATACAGATACATAAAGCAAATAGTAAAATGCTAAAGAATAGGTCATATATTTGAAAATGTGCCCATAAACAGAGCAATGCACAAGGAATTAAAAAGGAGATTCTTCCTTGTCTTTCTTCCTCTTTAATCCCAGGAAAAAGAATGCAGAATTTTACTGCTAATACTAATCTACTATAGTTTGATTAATAAATTAGATTAGAATACTGGCCTAGGACAATAATCCCCACTTTGCAATTTTTAATGAAAAAAAAGGGGGGGTTCCATATCCAAGCAACTGACTTATAAAAGATTTTTTAGGAAACCACCTATTCAGTTAAAAATTTTCTTGTCTAAGAATTCTTAACTAGCTATAGAATTTATAGCTAGAAACCATAATAACCTAATATTTTCACTAATTATCATTTTATAATATGCTCTAAATAGTAATGTACATGTGAATATTGATGTAGTTAGTGTATAATACCTGTTGGTAGGAATAAACTAGGAAAATGCCAAATTCTAAAAAGATTGTGTGTGTGTGTGACACACATCATACTAGTAAGATAATGTATCTATATACACATCTTATTAGTATGATGAAAAGAAGTTTATCAAACATTGATTCAGAGAAGTAAAAAGCATATTAAATTTATAAGAAGTAGCTATATAAAGAAGATATATATTCTATTCACAATCCTATCAACCTTTTCTAAGCCACAGTATTTATTTTTCCTAGTTCTAAAGGGCTATTGATATTAGACTGGCCTGGCATTTCAGAGCCATGTTCTGAATAAGAGCTAACATCAAGATAACATCCGGAGTAAGCTTGGTAAGAAGAATCCTAGAATCTGAAGTTAACACTGAAATACGAATAGACCTGACCAGCTGACTTAAGGGTACCTTTCTTTGTGCTTCCATTTCACCTTGTAAATGTCTCTGGTAGAATAATTATTATATTTCACAATCTATTGCTAAATCTGTGTCACTATAATGTTGGTCTTTTAAAATCCTTCTACCTCGAGTGCCTAATAAAGTGTCGGATTGATTTCAAAAATGCAATAAATGTTTAATAATGATATTATTACATAAATGAACTACTAGTTATAGAGGTAAAAGTGAGAAATGGTACCAGATTTTAGGTATCTGAACATATTGGCTTTAAATAGTATATGTTCTTGAGCTATATAGTAAATTTTGGGGATTATCTTCTCAGCAAGACAGAGCTATAATTTATTGATGTTTTTCCTGCTAACATTAAGAGCATTATCAACTCTTAGTGTTGGTACCTAGGAATTGATATGAGGATATCATAGTGCAAATATTAGTTATTATAAAGCATTATTCACTTAACAATTTTGCACTTTGTTCCATTCCATTCCAGAGTTAAGCTAGTGGTACAGAAAACAGGTTTTGGAGGTGATGGGGGCTGAGTTCAGATACCATGTCTAGGACTTATTACATGTCTTTGATTTGAAGTTTCCTCATACATTTTAGCCTCAGTTTTGTAATTTGTTAGAATTAATAACAACTTACTTATGTGTTCTCAATAAATTGCATTATAAAATATGTAATCTGTATCTATGCTCTGGCACATAGTAAGAATTCAATAAATTCTAGGTGTTGGTGCTACTATTGTTATGTATCCCTATTATTATGCAAGCTTTCAAAATCCCTTTTGTTAAAACATGACTTGGAGATGTGAACCACCTTCATGAATAATAGGCTCATTCATTATATAGATGTCAGACACAAGTTAGACAAAATTCCCAAGATCATTAATATATAAAAGTTTTAAATGTTTTAGTATATAGATGTATTGCCTTTTCTTAAGAAACATTTTCTCCTCAGTTTCCTAAGGCTATGGTATAGAGGTTAAGCAAAATATTCTATTGGTGATTAAGACATAAGGTTTTGCTTACATATGGAGAATAGAGGCTATAGGGAAAAAGAAAAGTCAATTTTTGATTCAATACAGTCAAGGTCAGTAATGGATGCATTACTTAAATGCATTTGCAGTGATGTGGGAAGTAATGAAAAAGTATAAAGTCCATGAATACTTCTGTTTCCACAAATCAATTTTACCAAAGGATTAGCTATCATGAAAATAACTTGGCAAAATTAGTACATTTATATGTGATTTGAGAATATGAAGAATTTGAGGGTGAAATGACATCTTGTGAATTAAATTTTAGCAAAATGACCTGATTCCATCATGAATGTCCACCAGCCTCTCTTGATAACCATTGAACTTTATTTTTATTAGAGAACAATTATTTTATTTGAAAGCAGTCTTTTCAAATCAACTTACACAGAAGCCTATCTTTCCTCATAGATGCTGTTGGGTTGACACTGTGTTAAGTGTATAGCTGGGTTTTCTCCGAGCACCATCAACATGTCCCTCCACAACGTCATCTGTATTCAACCCTGCTTTTATCTGTTCTATATATTGAACTATCTTTTTAGCATTATCTCTAATAATGTTTTGGCTAGTGAGACATATTTGAAAAACATCATGTGATGGTAGTATATCTTATATTTCTCTATTAAGATGCAAATAGAATCAAGCTATTATGGTCTTTTAACTCTTAGGAGTCAAATGGCACATAGAGCGTGAAGGGTTGTGAGGTATGTAAAAGGGCCATTGTCAGGAAGAGTGAGAGATATTTCAGGACTAAGGAATTTAAAGAGTGGAAAGAGATATAGTGGAAGAGAAAGAACAGTGAAAGAGGTAGTAATTTCCAAGGCAAAGTCTGTCTTCTTATTTTATAGTTTTCATAAGATCTCTTCTAGAAATAACTTTGAAAAATATTTGCAAAACTATTCATGAAAGGAAAAGAAATTGCTCTAGAAACAGACTGACAATTTTCCTGGTGGGAAATAATGAAGACCTGTCCCAGGTCAACGGCAGTCAGGAAGGCATGAAAGGATAAAAATCATCAACTGACATGTCAGGGAATTGGGTCTGATGACTAATTGACTGACCAGGGAGGTTTGGAGGATTGGGTGATGGTACTACCAGGCATGAGTGATAGATACTGTCTTATACTGATATACATTATATGTGTGTTCTGTTGCTACCTAACCAATTGGCATTCATTTAGCAGTTTAAAACTGTGTTTCACCTATCTTTATCTCACAGTTTCTGTGAGTCAGCAGTCTGGGTTCAGCTTAGGTGGGTCCTCTGCTCAGGGTCTTCCAACTCTTTAAAAAAATACAGGCTGACCTTTGTTCTTAGCTGGAGGCCAAATTGGGGGAGTGCCATGTCCAAGCTCACTCAGTTGATTACAGATTCATTTTCTTTTTCTTTTTAAATTAATTGTTGTGTAAGTAAAGTTGTTTCCATTTTCCTCCCCCCACACCCCCCACCCCAACCATCCCCATCTCCCACCCTTGATCCCACCTGACTTTGACCTTGTCCATGTGTCCTGTATACACGTTCCTGACAACCTTTCCCCCCATTATCCCCTCCCACCTCCCCTGTGGTTACTGTCAGTTTGTTATTAATTTCAATGTCTCTGGTTTGTAGTTGTAGGATTCAAGGCCCTGGCTTTTTTCTGGTTGTAACTGGAGGCTATCCTAAGCCTCTGTTTCTTGCCCTCAGCTCCTACAGACAACTCACATCACTGAAACACTGTTCCTTGCCCTGTGGGCTTTCCTAGTAGGCCTGCCTACTTATCAAGGCAGCAAGTGACTAGAACAGCCTAGAGAAAGCCAAATGCAAGACAGATTGTTACATAATTATGGAAGACATCTGATATCCCATCAACTTTGCCATATTCTGTCAGACTCAAATCATAAGTCCTACCCATAATCAAAGAAAAATAATTTTTCAAGGGCACAGACACCAGCTGATAAGAATCATGGGAGGCCAACTTGAAGTATATCTACCACACAGGTGGAGGGCAAAATGAGCTAAGGGCATAAAGAAAGTCAGATAAAGCACAATGGGATTGTGTGTGCACAGATTTTTGTATAATAATATCAATGAAACCAAGAATCAAACCTAAAATGTGGCTTTTGTGAGTACTTGCACAGCGTACCATGAAGCTGATTTACAGTAGAGTTTCCTCTTTTATTTTGCTCGCTTAGTAGTTTGCACATGTATTATTATATCTGTGTGCTTGTATTTAGTTGTGTTGACAATAAATTAATGTTGTAATTAGTTCTCATTGTTTAAGTGAGTTTATTTTTAAATAAGAAACATACCTTTGGGGCTCTTGAATGGAAGATACACTTGCATCCTTTTTCAGCCCATTTCCCTTAGTGAAAGCCTGTCACCTGAAGCAGCACTGCTTTCTCATTGAAAGGAGTATGGTTACAGATAACTTCCACAGCATGAGGTTTTAGGTCTAGAAAAAGCCTGAGGCACAGAGATTATGTTTAGGCACCAAAAAAAAAAAAAAAAAAAAAATACAGGCACATTATTCAGTGTGTGCCCAAGCAAGCTAATTTATTCTAAACCTGTGAAGCTTTGTTTTGACAACTTCTGGGCTTGTTCTCCTCTCAGTGCACGTTTGACTGAGAAGTCTTTCCTTCTAAGTGCTCCCTTTTGTCAGGACAAATGCTATTTATGGAACTAATGAGCTGAGATCATAAAGTGAATCCTTAAAGGAGTTAAAGGAGTTGAATAGGGTCGCTGTGATACTATGCGGTTGGTATTGTATTTCCGCTTTACAGTGTTCACTACAGCCTGCGGCAGTTGCTCACGTGAAGGTTCAGTTTCCACTCCATGTACAGTTATAGAAACGAGCATACAGCTGTTTTAAGGGATGAGGGCTGGTTCAAAATGTCAGGAGACTGTTCAAAGTTAACTGTAATTTTTACAAGGTTTCAACCCATTTACCTTTTTCATGCTTTATGCAGCTAACACTTTTTCTTTTTCCTATTCTCTGAGTTCATTTTGACAGCTGTAACCTGGCAGCTTTTCAATTTGTGGATTGTGGTACAATCATTATTTTATCTTACTACAATAAAACTAAGTTATTGTATAAACCTGTTTCAATGAACAATAAAATAGAATTTGCATCAAAATATTGAATGAGAGTCATACCTTGTACATTTTCACTTCAATCAACCAAAATATACAAAACCCATCATAATCGTTAGGTCATTTGCATACCCAGTAATTTAGTTTGAGCCTGCATTGATTTATTGTATCCATAGGCAAAGAACATGCAAAGATTAACATAATACATCAAGCAATAAGCACATTGTGGAGTAAGACATGTGAGAGAGAAGAAGAGAGGAAGGATGAATGATCTACAAATGTTCATTCAAATGAGTAGTGAGGGAAGATGACTCTCACGAACAGCTCTCTTTTTTTTGGGGAGAGATATTACAGAAGAGCCTCTGGCACAGTATTCATGATAGCTTCTGTTTCTCATAATTTCCACCCTTAGCATTTAAAAAATGACCAAGGGATTTCACTTGACAGGGCTATTTATGTATATTATTTGAAACTTCAATCATGACATTGAAAATTAACTTCAAGTCCATCTTAGTTATGGTGAAAATGAAGCCCTGCCCTTGTAAAAGGCAGTAGTAAGATATATTCAAGAAAGTAAAAGTTCCACCTAGTACTTATCATTCTTAATTCTCCCTCATATAAAGCTGTGCTCAGCCCTAAATATGAGATTATGTTGTCTAGGGTATAAATAAAATCAGTATTTTTCAGCCTATTAGTTTGCCCACTTCCACGGATAGTTTATTTGTGGGTTACAATGTTTCCTTTTAATCCAATTTTATTTTTTTCATCATTGTCCAGGTATAGTTTTGTCATCTCATTTACTTGTCTTCCTCTATATGCTCACTAATATAAGTACCTTGAAAATTAGTGTAATGCCTCACCCCTGTTAAGTTGAATACTTACTACAAGTGTGACACAATTTGAAATAGTAGATACTTTAAAGATTTTTTCTTATTTTCAATTTGGATTCCACTGTTTTAGAATTAGCTAAATGGACTATGGATGTTCACATATTTGTATAACTGGGAATGATTATTAAAATTTGTTCCTATATAATCTAAGCCACAGAAAACAAAGGGGCTGAAAGGAATATTCCAGCTAGTTTAACTTATCAGACAAAAAAGTTCAGTGGGTGTGAAACATCATTTGGAGGCTTGTTATTGTCTCCAGAGAATAGTAATAAAGAATAGGATTAGGTCTAGAATTTGACTATTCAATACAGATAAAAAGCAGAGTCCAAGATTGATTGTCAGATGTTTTGCTTGCTGCTTATATATATGTGTGTGTAGTTTGAAAAAAAGTCCCAAGATTCTACTTTATGAAATAAAATCTTACTTGAGGACTTTTGAATATAGATACAAATTTCTAACTGATGCTTGAGCCAAACATTTGTACTATTAGTGTTCAGGCCAATTTTGAGTTATTAAAGGCAAAAAAAACAAAAGTTTTCTATTTTAATGAGCTTTTTTTGCTCTTAGAAATTTTAAAATGTTGGTTTAATCAATACTATGTATAGTACCGGAGCCTTTGGGCATTTAAAATGTCAGTTGTTTAATTTTGAAGAATGAGTATTACCCTTACAAAATCATCTGGTCAAGCATTTACATTATATTACACTTAGCACCGAAACTTACATTGTATTTAGAATGTCTTCATCAATTACATCAAGGAGATAGATGTAAGGCTTGAGAATCCTTGTATGTGATATCCAACATCCGGTTCTCAAGGTCTGATTAATTTTCCCAAGTTTTTCTCCATATGATCAATAAAATGGCAGAAAGAAAATTATGTTGCTATAAAACTGTCTGATTTATATTGCTAAAACTTGTCATTATTGATTCTCTTTCCATAACCCCTTCCCTCATACATGTGCACATAGATAATACTTCATTATGCAGCCACACAGTACCTACATTGATGAATTCTAGCACACAGGCCTGACTTTTAGTACTAAATCTATGCATAATGGTGTGAGTGGTTATAACAGAATTTGAGGAACGATAAAGCAATCAGTACCTGTAGACTTATATGCCCCACCCCCGACACACACACTCACACAACATATAAAATAAATAGCTTAAAGATTTGTTATCAAATCTGTAAAGCATCTTTGGGATCTTTGACTTAGAATATAACTGAATATATAGTTGTATATTCTATATAACTATAGAATATAACTGACTTAGAATATAACTTAAAGTGAATATAAAATTCACTTTAAGGAGTTTAAGGAGCACCTCCATGACAAGGGGGGTCATTCTCCAAAATTTATAAAACTCAGAAATAATGAAAAGTCTATGTGAAATTTAATTACTGGAAAGAAAGTTTATGATATGATTCCAAAAATAGATAAATATAATAGATTTCAAGTAAAATTTCCAAAAGGAGCATCACAATCACAGATTTTTGTCATAAGTAACTCTATGCTATATAATGCCTTAAAAAACAGAAATGTAGTAAATGACAACTAAAGATTCTCCTTGGATGGATATTGATTTTTTAAATATTATATTAAGGGTGGCTAATAGATAAAATTATCAATTGAGCAGTTATTACTTACCAACCATGGTGCTTTGACTTTCCATAAGTTAATGCATATTTTATAGCATAAGTCTTCATTTGAAACTGAATATGATTCACTGAGTTTAAATAGCTTACGACAATTACACAGGAGGAGAGCCGTAGAGTTGAGATTCAGACTCACGTCTTCCTGATAGTTAACCTCTGTGCCTTCTTGTGCTCTTCCCCAAGGTCCCATAGACTCTAAAATTTCATATCAGGGATTCTTGTCTTTTAATTAATAATAATTGATCCCTTATTTAAAAAAAAGATACATCATGGGAAGAATCACACTTAATATCACTTGCTTATTCCTGTGAATTACTTCATGAGAATCTTGTCTCTTTTAGACAAGAGAACTTGTGGGGACAAGATGGAACAATGATATTTGAAAAGAAAAGCAAGATTAAAAATAATAATGTAAGAATGAAAAAGATAAACTTTAAAGAACCTAGTGTAGACTGAAACTAGCTGTTTAAAATTTACTCTATGTAGAAAAGAAGATTACGATAACTTAAGTGATGCAGAAATTTGTTTTAAAATATAAAAGCCAGAAAACTGACAGAGAAGCAAATGTTTAATACATCTTGATATGAATTAAATGATATTTGACCTTATGTGATAAATGGTTGCAGAGAGAGGGAAAAGGAAAGATAAAAAGAAATGCAGTACTATGTGATGAGTATTTTATATGAGTACTACATATGAATACTATGTAATACTATGTACTAGGCACTTAGTTTCTCCCACACTGTCTCTATTCACAGCAGAAGGGACTTAGACATGTTTGCCATATGACTGAATAACCAACTTTCTTGGTAAGGCTTGACTGCATTCTACATCAGACTTTTTCATGCTGCTCGTATCATACACAGGATTATTTCATTTAGCAAATAATTATTGAGCCCTGGCTATGTGATAGGCACCAGGATAGAAGCAGAGTAAGTTACAGTTTGTGATTAATAGTTCAACATTGTATAAACAGATCATTATAATGTGATAAATGTAATAATAGAGGCATGTTTCAGATTTCTTGGGAGCACAGAGAAGGGGATGGGCAACATTCATAATGTTTGGGGTAGAAGGGCTTATAAAGCTTGACTTAAGAAAGATACTTAGGGAAATTTATTTAAAAATCTTCATGATTTTTTTTATTAAAAAAAAAAGAACAGTGGAAGGTCATTTTCAGCAGAAGAAAGCACAGTGCAATGCCAGGCAGGTGTCAGAGATGTGCACATCCAGGGATCAGTATGCCGTTCCCAGAAGCAGGACTGGAACAAAACCTGGCTGTGTATTTAGGTAGGCTCATTTACCTTGCTTGGTGGTGATTTCCTAGAACTGGGAGAAGGGTTATATGTCTTCAGAAACTTCTTTCAGGCTTTAGGTTAATTAACAGCAATAAGACATAGTAATAGCACACTGATTTAATATGAAATTTTGGTAAAGCAGTGGGCAACACTTGGGACATATCATTAGAAAATACATTGCAAAATACATACATAAATACTTGCTTCTTTGTTTTAGCAAGCAAGCGAAATATAGCCAGAGACACTGAATTTAAGAATGAACTGACAATAACCAGAAGGGAGGTGGGAGGGGATAATGGTGGGGAAGAGGGGAGGATTGTCAGGAACATGTAGAAAGGACACATGGACAAAGCCAAAGGAGTGTAGGATCAAGAGTGGGAAGTGGAGGTGGCCGGGGTAGGGGGGAGTGATGGTGGGGGAAAACGGAGACAACTGTAGCTGAACAACAATTTGAAAATGTAAAAAAAAAATTTTAATTAAAAAATTTTAAATTCCATATCAAAAAAAGAGAAAATAATGCATAAAAGCTATAAATTCTGGAGCATACCAGATACTTTTTCAGAAGACATGTTTTAAAACTAAGTGAACAGGTATTTGGAAACTTTGAATTCAATTTTCCCTTTATTCCTCAGGTTCAAATAGCTACAGTATCAAGGTCATTTCCAAAGTCATGATTGAAAAAGGCCAAGTGTAATTATCATTTATAAAATAAAAATACCAGAAATAAATTATAGTATGTTTAGCTATGGGGATGAGTTCTTTTTATTATTATCTCAGGACAGCAGGAGTTGGTAATATTCAAAATCATTCTTTGTAGCTGTTCTCCAATTTTTATCACTCTACCAATTAACTGTAAAATTTATATCAGAGAATATATATTTTAATACCCTTAATTTAAAAATATTTTATTGTAAATTTGGTTAAAATTTGAATATTTAATTCCTGTGTTTTAGCATAGGAATAGAATCAGCTTTCCATAATTAAGTTTTAATTTAAAACTATTGCTATTATTTATTCTATATGACTTCTTGTTAAATATATTCAAAACAATCTAAAAATTCTTCAATAATAATAATTAACATAGTTCCATAAATACATATAAATTATTTTAAATATGTGGTGATGCATTTAGAATGACCAGCATTTCCCTAATATTTTATTAACTTGAAGTCATATTGCTGTGAAGTACAGAATTACATCCATAATAGTGAAACTGTCTTATAAAAGCATTTGCAAAATGAATAATGATGTAAAGAAATGTTTCAGGAAAGTAAATTAAAATTTCCTCAAGATCCCTAAACAGTATCGTGTATTTATAAGAACTATGTAAAAAGCCTAAAAGATGACCTATAAAAATTGAATCTGGACTTTGGTTTTGACTCTTTCAGTAACAGATTACTTTCCAAGAACTAAAAATTTAAAGCAAAGATTTGACAAGGCCGCAGATGTGCAAGTAAGACACAGTCCAGTGAATATGAAACAAAATCAGGAAAGGCCAGTGCAGTTGGGATCCATGAGCCCCATTCTCCTGCTGTTAAGTCATTCCCGGGGTTGAATAATGTCCTAGTGTTTAGATGAGTGAGCAGCATCACTGAGCAAGACTGTCATGAGTTCACAAGACCATTTGTTAACAAAGGGTTGCATCTCCTTTCCTGAGCAGCATACAGGATCAGGGATCAGCCATCTCAGGAAGGAGCTGAATAGAAACCTAACCACTATCCGGAGCCTCAGTAATAGTGTCTTCTGAGGGAGAGAGAAGTCAGAGAACACTCACAAGATCTGGAGACCCAGGTTCTGATCCCAGCTCAGCTTGTTACCAGCAAGTCACTCAGTTCCTCTGGATCTTTACTTCCCTGATAGGTTCAAATATCATTTGAGATCAGATTATTTTATTGTCTTTCTAGACTAATAGTATTTTATGGAGGGCTGAGTCATAAACATTCACTGATCTTATTTTTTTTCAACTTCCTATATCTCTACTTCCTAATCTCTATAGATTTTTCTTTCAAAGTTATTCAGATACTGCTTAGGCTAGCTATAATAACTATAATAGTTAAAGGAATGCATTTTGGGAAGAATCTAATGGAATGGGATAAAATGCTTCTGCAGAGATGTGACTATGAGTCAGGGGCTGATTCATCCAGTGTAGGTCTGGCTCTCCAAGTACAGATCCTCAGCACTAGCAGCAAAATGTCTCTTTCCTTATGCAGGTGTCTCTGCATCCCTCTTCCTCCCTGCTTTCCTTTTTCATTTTTATTTTTATTTTTATTTTAAGTATATTTTATTGATTATGCTACTGAAGTTGTCCCAATTTTTTTCACCCCTTTATCCCCCTCCTCCCTGTACCACGACCCCACCCTCCCTAATACCCTGCCACCCTTTACTTCATGTCCATGGGTTGTACATATAAGTTCTTTGGTTTCTCCATTTCCCACACTACTCTTAACCTCTCTCTGTTTATCTTGTGCCTACTTACTATGCTTCTTATTCCCTGTACCTTGCCCTGGATTCTCCTGCTTCTTCTCCCCACTGACAACCCTCCATGTCATCTCCATTTCTGTGATTCTCTTCCTGTTTTAGTTGTTTGCTTAGTTAATTTTTTTGTTTTTATTATTAGGTTCAATTGTTGATAGTTGTGAGTTTTTTTGTCATTTTATAGCTCATAGTCTTTGATATTCTATTTCTTAGATAAGATCCTTTGACATTTTGTGTAATAAGGGCTTGATGATGATGAACTCCTTTAACTTGACCTTGTCTGGGAAGCACTTTACCTGCCCTTCCATTCTAAATGATAGCTTTGCTGGATGAAGTACTCTTGGATATAGGTCCTTGCCTTTCATGACGTCAAATACTTCTTTCCAGCCCCTTCTTGCCTGCAAGGTTTCTTTCAAGAAATCAGCTCATAGCCTTATGGAAACTCCTCTGTAGGTAACTGTCTCCTTTTCTCTTGCTGCTTTTAAGATTCTCTCCTTATCTTTAACCTTGGGTAATGTAATTATATATGCCTTGGTGTGTGGATCCAACATTTTGGGGACTCTCTGGGCTTCTTGGACTTCCTGAAAGTCTATTTTCTTTGCCAGATTGGGGAAGTTTTTCTTCATTATTAGATTAATTTATTATTAAATAAATTTTAAATATCTGACTCTTCCTTTTTTCCTTCCTTCAAGCCCATGATTCAGATGTTAGAATCCTAAAGTTGTTCCAGAGATTCCTAAGCCTATCCTCATTTGTTTGCTTCAGTCTTGTTTCTTCATTGTGTTCTACTTGGATGCTTATCTTTTCCTTTTGTTCCAAATCATTGTTTTGAGTCCCTGTTTCCTTCCCTTCACTGTTGGTTCCTTGTATATTTTCCCTTGTTTCACTTTGTGTAGCTTGCATTTCTTCCTTTGTTTTGCAACCAAGCTCAATCAATTCTGTGAGTATCCTCATTACCAGTGTTTTGAACTCTGCATCACATGGGTTGTCTATCTCCTTGTCGCTTAGTTCTTTTTCTGGAGTTTTGATCTGTTCTTTCACTTGAACCATATTTCTTTATCTGGGTGCACCTGTTATGTTGTAAGGGTGGAGCCTTAGATATTCACCAGCATGGGGCAACCCTCTTTGCTGTGTTGTGGTGCTGTCTGCGGGGGAAGGGTCAGACAGGGAACAATCAGGATTGCTCTGCTATTGTCCCACTTTCCCTCACTTCCTTTGCTTCCCACAAGCAGAATGTGCTCTTCCAGGTGCTAATTTGCATGTGGGTGGGTTTATGTACCTTCTAGGACACTGTGGGTCCCTTCAGTGAACTCTCCTGTGAGACTGGGAGTTTCTCCCACCACCACAACCCCCACAGATTTTTTCAGCCAAGGGTTTTGAGTCTTTAGTTTCCCGTGCTGAAATCCTGAATTTTGTGGTCTGTCTTGCTCCACCATTGCTCCTCCCAGAGTACATGTGGGTGAATATGTTGAATAAGGGATCGCCTGCACAGCCCACCACATTGCCTGGTCCTCTCCATTCTGGCAGGCCATCTCTAAACCTTGTACCACTCCGGATGAATGTTTCTTTAACTCCTTGGTTGTTGGACTTAGATGCAAATGATTTTCTGGCAATTCTGGTTGTTCTTTGTTTTTAAATTAGTTGTTGTCCTTCTTTTGGTTGTGGGAAGAAGCAAAATGGTTCTGCCTACTCCTCCAACTTGTCTGGAACAACTGCCTGCTATTTTTACATTATCCTTTTCTGTCTTTCCTTTCTCTGACCTCTGTAAAAGGGCCAATACAGTAGTGTTAAGGTACAGATACATGGCACAGCTATCTGGATGCCTATCCTGAGAACACCACTGGATGGGGTTAAATTCTGTTATCTTGCCCCTTTCCCAGAGGAAGGAATTAAAAGGAGATGTTTCTTCCAATCTCCTGATTACTAGACTTCTGTCAGCTTCATCAAAGAAGTTGTTAATTTTAGAAGAAGACAGACTAAGTAAAAAAGTGACGTTTTTTAAAACTCAGAACTTGTTTTTTAGAGTAAATACAAAATTTTTGAATTTACTAATGAAGTACAATGACAAAAATAGGATGTTATAAAACAAGCGCCCAAGAATTGTTTCAGGTGTTTTATTTAATTTTCAAATGACTTTGAATTGAAAAACAGATGAATGGGTACAATATTAAGATTTTCTTTAGATCCAGTCAACTTTCCAAACACATGAAACTGACCACCACATATGATCCCCAAGCCTATATTTTATGTAAAATTTTATGAACATCACAAACTCACCAGCCAATAGATGGTTGATTCATATTATTTTCTCTTTTTTCAAGTTTTTTATTCTATACATTCATTGAGTTATAATTTATTCAACTGATTTCTTCAATAACTATTTATTGAGATTTTCCTAAGCTATATGTTGTAAGAGGTACCAGGTTTGTAGTGGTAAAAATATAATTTTGGTTTTTGCTCATTTTGAGTTTGCATGTTTATGAGAATGACAAACTATCAAATAAATACAGAGATAAATATAATTCCGCTGAATGGTAATAGCTCACATTTATTATTAACGTGCCAGGCACTGTTCTGTGTGCTTATAGGTATTAACTCAGTCTTGACAACCACCCTATTAAGTAAATAATATCATACCTCATCAATAAGGAAATTGGAACATAGCAAGGATAAAGAGCTTCTCCAATGTCATACAAATTAGCAAGTGGTGCATTCAGGATTCGAACTCAGTAAGTGTGGGTATAAATCTGGTGTTCAGAACAACTACATTATTCTGAGAAATGACAGGGAAGAAAACTTGGGGAAGCCACATCAGTGGGGACTCCCATTTATAATGGAGTACACATTCAGAAGTGACATTTAAGCTGAAACCTAAGGTGCGACGGAAATGGCTAGACAAAGAGTGGGAACAGGATTGCTCTAACAGAGGAAGAGTGCATGTTAGAGTCTTGAAATGGTGCTAAATTTTCAGCACAGGTGGAGCCAGGAGGTAGGATTGGAGAGGTCAGCTATGGTTAGAAAGGGAAAGAAAGATATAGGAAGAGGGAGGGAGGAAATGGGAGAGCAAGAATGAGATCAAGAGAGAGAATGAATAGGGAAAGAAAAAAAAAAAACATAAGGTCTCCAAAGTGTGAAGGGAAGTCATTTATAGAGAGACATGATCCAACTGACATTTTAAGATAATTTTGGCTGGAATATAGAGAATGGATTGGAAGGGAAAGAGGATAGGTAGAAAGACTAGTTAGGAGGCAATGAGAGTAATCTGGGAGACAGGTAATGGCTGGCTTGCACAAGGGATGGCAATAAAGATGATAACAAGTAAGGCAATTTAATATGCACCTAAGAAATTGAGGGAAGAGAAACCCAGGACAATGATAGGATATTGTCTTCTGGGTTTGGTTTTATGACCTGTGGTATTATCGCCTGATCTTTTCATGATTAGAATTATTATTCTGATTAATGATATTTCTCTCAAAAGCCTCAATTAAAACATACCAGTATTACCTAGAAGCACATTTTTTCATTAGTTTATTAAATGAACATAACATAGAGCAAGAACACAAAGAATATGAATTTAGGCAGTTGTGAATGGAACACAGGTTAATGGAGCTGACGAGAGTATGTGCGAGTACTGGATGGTAGGGTTGAAGGTGAGGAATGGGAGGTGTGGACCCGATGAAGGTGTGTACCAAATTCAGACTAGTCTGCTTGTTGCGGTGTTTGGAGCTGGCACTTCCACCTGGATTTTGCAGAAACATCAATGCTCACATAAGTTTCTTCATACATGTTAATTTACTTATGCAACAGATTTATTGATTGGTTTTCAATAGGTTTGGTACTGTACCAGAGATTGTGAATATTCTGTAAACTAAGCGGGGATGACCCATGCCTTCAGAGAAGTTTAACACTGTTATTTTCAACAAAACTGTTCCTGTCACCTTATATGTACTTCTATGATTTGATATTTTTAGTTTGAGTGTGGTTAAGATGATAAAGGACTATTTTTGTGTGTATTGTTATCAGAATGCCAGTATTAGTATCTTTTAATCAGAGGTAGCACTATATGATTGTTAATAGCTCCAGGTCTGGAGTTATGCTGCCTTAGTTTAAATTCCAGCCTTATTAATTGCTTGATTAGTTAATATCTCTGTGCCTCAATTCTCTATTTTTCAATTGTGATAAAAATAGTATCAATCAGCTGTTGTGAGAATTAAGTTGTAAAATACTTAGAACAGTGCTTGGCTTAGGGATAGCATCTGGTATATATGAATTATTATTATTATGTTAATGTATAAAAGACACAAAATTGTTCTTTATATGTGTGTAATTTAAAAATAAATATTTTAGAAATGTATCTTTTAAGACCAAATAAAATATATGTTTCACTTGCAGTCATGGTAGAATTTCAACTTTTTAAATGTTTAACTGCAAAGAAAACTTTCACTTGATTGACCTAATAAAAGGTGAGAGTGTGTTTCTTTCACTGTCAGGTTTTGAGGATTAAAGCAAATGAAAATGCTGATATCTCTACCAGTTACATCTCTAAGAAAATCAAGAACAAAAGGAAATGTAAGCCACCAAAGCAATCCAGAGTGAAGTCCTTGCCATTCTTTTGGGAACCACCAAAGACATTTAAAATCAGGCAACTTAAATTAGAAAAGAATAAAAATTCCTTTAAAAAAATACTGTTGTTCTTGCCCGAAGAATAAGCGATGTGCATTTCATACTAAAATAGGTTTGGTGAGTTCAAGATTTTCTTTCAGCATGGTTGGGCAATATGTTATTTTTAAAATAACTGTAGAGTGATTCAGTCAAGTAATACTATGTCTGTGTTTTTTTTCTTCAACTTGGAAAAATATTTACTTTAATATTAAAAGAGTTCTAGTGAATACCAGGGTCCAAATTGCTCAGTGAAACTATTTCTCCCGTTTCTCGACAGTCCCTTTGTTACAGTCAATAGTAGAGCCAATTCACTATAATAGAGTTATGAATTATATAGCTTAATTCTTAGTATTTGTCTAGCTATTTTGTGATATTACAATTAATAATCATATAGCTACTTTGTTATATTAGAATTAAGATTCAATGAGTAGTTTATTCTATGTTTCTACCCTAATGGTAAAGTAATGTTGAGTAAATATGTTTTCAGGAAATGTCATTTATATTATGTAAAGTTTTTTTGCATCTTATTGCCTGTACCTTTTCCTCTGTTCTGCCCACTCCACCTCCCTGCTGATAACCCTCCATATGATCTCCATTTCTGTAATTCTGTTCCTGTTCTAGATGTTTGCTTAGTTTGTTCTTGTTTCTGTTTTTTTAGATCCAGTTGTGAATAGTTGTGAATTTGTTATCATTTTATTGTTATATTTTTTATCATCTTTTTTCTTAGATAAGTCCTGTTAACATTTCATATAATAATGGTTTGGTAATGGTGAACTCCCTTAACTTGACCTTATCTGAGAAGCACTTTAGCCGTCCTTCCATTCTAAATGATAGCTTTGCTGGATAGTATAATCTTGGATGTAGGTCCTTGATTTTCATGACTTTGAATACTTCTTTCCAGCCCTTTCTTGCCTGCCAGGTATCTTTTGAGAAATCAGCTGATAGCCTTATGGGTACTCCTTTATAGGTAACTGTCTCCTTTTCTGACGCTGCTTTTAAGATTTTCTCCTTATCTTTAACCTTGGCTAATGTAATTATGATGTGCCTTAGTGTGTGCTTCCTTGGATCTGACTTCTTTGGGACTCTCTGAGCTTCCTGGACTTCCTGGAAGTCTATTTCCTTTGCCAGATTGGGGAAGTTCTCCTTCATTATTTTTTCAACTAAATTTTCAGTATCTGACTCTTCCTCTTCTCTGTCTGGCACACTTATGATTCAGATGTTGGAATGTTTAATGTTGTCCTAAGTTCCTAAACCTCTCCTCATTTTTTTTTTTTGATTTCTTATTTCTTTATTGTGTTCTGGTTGAATGTTTATTTCTTCCTTCTGGTCCAGACCATTGATTTGAGTCCTGGTTTCCTTCCCATCACTGTTCGTTCCCTGTACATTTTCTTTTATTTCATTCTGAATAGCCTTCACTTTTCCCTCTATTTTGTGACCATACTCAAATGATTTCTGTGAGCATCCTGATTACCAGTGTTTTGAACTGTGCATCTGATACGTTGGCCATCTCTTTGTTGCTTGGTTGTATTTTTCTGGAGCTTTGATCTGTTCTTTCATTTAGGCCATTTTTTTTTTTTTTTGTCTCGGCATACCTGTTACATAGTAAGGGGTGGAGCCTTAGGTATTAGCCAGAGCAGGGCAACCCAGGTTGCTGCTTTGTGGCTCTGTATGTGGGGAGGGGTCCTAGAGAAAACAGTGCCATTTGTTCAGTTCTCTGCCTGCTTTCAGTCACATCCTCTGCTATCCACAAGCAAATTGGGCCCTTTTGGTGCTGATTCTTGGGTAGGTAGGTTTTATGTATGTTCTAGGACCCTGTGGGTCTCTCCAGTGAACTCTCCTGTGAGGCTAGAAGTTTCTCCTGCTGCCTTAACCCCCACAGGTGTTTTCAGTCAGATGTTTTGAGGCTTTATTTCCCTGAGCTGGGACCTTGGGTTGCATGGTCTATCTTGCTCCAGTTGTTCCTTCTGGTTTATCTGATCACAATGTGGTACTTCCTGCTCCACCAGCCGCAGCTCGTCCCAGTCCTCCAACCACCACCTTGCCGTGAGTCCTCTCCATCCGGCTACCCATCTGTGCCCCTCCTACTGATCTGGATGAATGTTTCTTCTTTAACTCCTTGGGTGTCAGACTTCCATACAGTTTGATATTCTGGCAGTTCTTGTTGTTTTTGTTTTTAAATTTGTTGTGGTCCTTTTTTTGGTTGTGCGAGGAGGCACAGTGTGTCTACATATGCCTCCATCTTGGCCAGGAGTCAAGGTTCTTTAAATGGATTTAACTATAGGTTCTTCAATATAGCAATAGAGAATTAAGTTGCACAGAGCCCACACACCACTGTGTACTAAGTGTTGATAGTAGCAAATAAAAAAATTAGTGAGAGAATTACTTTTCTTTAAGTAGAAAATGCTGTAATACTGTGTATTTCCTCTGGGAAAAAAACTTTTCTCAATATTTCCCCACTTCAAAATAAAGAATGGGAATCACTAAAATATATGACAGGAAAGAGAGAGAAATGATAAAAACCTCTACCCTTTTAGTTAAAACAGACATTTTTCTCCTAAACTCTAAAGGTCAGATGTAAATTCTTAACTAGAAGGTATTTAGGCACAGAAATATTCATGGTGTAGGTGTCTATTTTTTCATCTAAAATATCATAGGAGGCCCAGGAAGACTGATATTTTTTCCATTTGTTTTCAATTATTCACTAGCACACCACTGTAAACCGAAAGAATACACTTATCCCAGTTTGACTTAATTTTAAAATATTGCTTCTCTTGGAGATCATTGTAATCATTGTCCAAAGAATTAAATAAAGCAACAATTATTATTTTCAAATTACATTGCACATTTCTAACCTTCAAGTTCAAGTTGCTTGTTTGAGTAGGGATTAAATCAGCTTTGGTTTGGTTTTAAAAATATTAATCCCTCTAAAATTACTGCTAGAGCATGTTCATTGACCCTCTTTAACATTTTTTCTTTTGTCACCACTATCTTCCTCTCACTTATATTTTCTCTCATTGTATAGATAATAATAGAACAATACCAGCTGTCATTTAATCAGTCATGAAATGCTGGGGACTGGGATAAGTGCATTATACTTTAATCCCTCCTTTAATGCAGTGCTGCACTTAGAGTCATTATCTGCTTAGTGTTATATATACTCTTGGGATTCAAGTATAATATATAATGACCTTATTATAGAAAGACACTAGAAATAGTAGTGAAAAGGGAAGTAAATTGAAAGTCAGAAGGTGTATATTATCTCTGCCAGTAATTGGTCATGTGATCTTGGGGGGGGGAAACAACAGTATATATACTGCTAAGGTAAAAAAAAAAAAGTTTGTGTATATTTTATGAACTTCTTTCTGGTTGGGTCTAATTTTGTTTTATTAGGTATGCTGCCGGCTTTAGGTGTGACTTTATTGAACATCCTAAGCCTGTGGGCAGATTTTTTATTTTTACATGTGGCCTACACTATCTTTTGTCTACTAAATACTTTGCAAATACACACTCCTCACTTTTCTATGTTTTGCATTCTAGACATCACTTACCTCTAATTATATGTCTCAGTCAAAATGTTGAGGGCAGCCCTAATGGGTATGGCTCAGTGGGTTGGGCATCACCCCACAAGGTGAGTAAATGGCCAGTTTGATTCCTGGTCAGGGCACCATGCCTGGGTTGCAGGCTTGGTCCTGGGTCAAGGCACCTCAAGAGGCAACAGATCAATTTTTGTCTCTCACATTCATGTTTCTCTCCCTCTGTTTTTCCCTCCCTTCTGCATTTCTTTTCTCCAATATTCCATTAATAACCCAGCAAACTCTGAGGGAATTTGTACTGAGAGAGCTGTACTCCTTCAACTCCTGTCAAAAGAAACACCCCACAGACACATAGACTTTCTTGGATATTACCAACAAATTTTTCGTATCTTCTTTCTCAACTACTTTATCTCCTCCTAACTTTGTTTTATATCTAATATTTTATATCCAGTTGCTTTTGCATTTATACAATTTACTTTGCCATCATAGCTCACTTTTCACTGGCCTCAAACAATATTTGGTCTTCATTAAAATGATCTTTCAGCAAAATTAGGAAATTCCAATAGTTGGGTTGGAGACATAATACACATTGCTTCTTCCTTAAAGATGTCATAAATATAATCCTTAAATGTGATTGTAAACAAAAGAACTTTTGAGTTTCCAGGATAAATCCCATCCTAATGGAAGGATAAAATGCAAATTTTGGATAACTAAATAATGGATTTTGTTTGATGATTTTTACATCTGTATACATTTTAACTATTCAATAAATATTTTTGTTATTTAGAAATATTTAAGCAAATTAAAGATATGGAACTTAAGACTTATAATTAGTAAGAAATACCTTTAAATTATGGAACATGCAGTTTCCAGTTTAGGATTTTTATCCTGAGATGTGTAATATAGAAGACAATGACAGCTGCCTGCAAAGTGTGATAATGTGTCTATCTTATTGACTAAGTGATATGCCCATCACAGCACTTGTCACAGTAAAACTTCAATAAAAGTTTCAGGTTGTTTATGACAGAATTTTAAATAACAAAACTTAAACAAGACAAACGATTGTGAATATGGAGTTATAAGATGATGGAGCGTTGGATTAGTTGATGTGTTTTTAGGAAATCAGGATAGTTCTGCAGTATGTCCAGAAATGCTATGCAGCCATCCCTGGTATTTCAGTATTTTTCTCTCTACTGTCCCACTATTCTCAACTTCAGAATACTCCGTTTCTTAGCAAAAATGGTTAATACTTTCTTTCAAAGTGTGTTTCTCCCTAATGTAAATGTAGCTTCTGATGTCTTTCTAGAATGTAATGGGATCCTCCTCATTATGCAGAATATATTTATTTGACTAGAAAGTGTCTTTACCTTAAAGTGAGTTTTAATAAAGAGCTCAGAAATAAACCCACGCATATATGGTCAATTCATATATGACAAAGGATGCAAGAGCATACAATAGGGTAAAGATAGTCTATTCAATAATAGGTGTTAGGAATACTGGACAGATACATGCAAAAAAATAAAACTAGACTAACTTTTTACACCACATATAAAATAAATTCAAAATGGATTAAGGATCTAACTGTAAGAATAAAAATTACAAAACTCCTGGAAAAAAACAGCAGTAACCTCCTTGACATCTCTCTTAGGAATATCTTTTTTTCTGACATACCTCCTCTGGCAAGGGAAACAAAAGAAAATAATAAACAAATTGAACTACATCAAACTATAAAAATATTTGTACAGTAAAGGAAACCATCAACAAAGCAAAATAATAACTTAATGAGTGGAAGAAGGTATTCACTAATCATACATTCAATAAGGGGTTAATGTCCAAAATTTATTTAAAAAACTCAAACAACTCAACATCAAAGAAACAAAGAATCCAATTTAATAAAGGGACAAGAATCTGAATAGACAGTTCTCTAAAGAGGACATACAGATGGCCAATAGACATATGAAAATATGTTCAATGTCACTAATCACCATAAAAATGCAAATTAAAACCATAATGAGATATCTCCTTACACATGTCAGAATGGTTATCATCAATAAATCAACAAACAAGTGTGCCTGAGAATGCGGAGCAAAGAGAACCCTTGTGTACAGCCACTGTGGAAAACATTATGGAGTTTCCTCAAAAAAGTAAAAGTGTAACTGCTTTATAACCCAGCTATTATATTACTGAGAATATATATGAAGAAACCCAAAATACTAATTCAAAAGAATATATCCACTCCTGTGTTCACTGAAGCATTATTTACAATAGCCAAGATGTGGAAACAACCCACGTGCCCACCAATAGACAAGTGGACAAAAAGGTGGTGGTACATATGTACAATAGAATTTCACTCAGCCATAAACAGAATAAAATCTTGCCATTTGCAATAATATGGATGGACTTAGATAGAAGGTATTATGCTAAGTGAAATAAGTTAGAGCAACACAAACATCATGTGATTTCACCTATGTGTAGAATCTAAAACAAACAAACAAAACAAAAACAGACTCATAGATGCAGAGAACTTACAGTTGCCAGAGTTAAGAGGGGTTGGGGGGCTGGATGAAAAAGGGAAAGGCATTAAGAAGCACAAATTGGTAGTTACAAAGTAGACACAGGGAGGTAAAGTACAGCAAAGAAAATATTGTCAATGACATTGAAAATATTGCAATACCTATGTGCTGTGCCAGGTAGGTACTTGAACTATTGGGGAAATCACTTCATAAATTATATAATAGTGTAAACACTATGTTGTACACCTGCAGCTAATATGAAATAATACTGAATGTCAAATGTAATTTAAAAATAAAATTAAAAAAACAAACATATAAAAAACACAAAGCAAGTTGTCATTCTCAAGAATAAAGAGATAAAGAAGCACAAACTGAAGCTACTAGTGTGTGTATATTTCTGTATGTGTGTATATATATTAGTATATAAATTTGTATAAGTACATACCTTTGAAGGGACATTCACTATTTGTATATATTAATATATATAGTTCATGATAATAGCTTCTAGAAACATTGAGTTGGAAATGTGATTTGTATGAACCTAACTCTTAAAGCAGGATCTTACACGATCCCTCTGCAGTGGGAAAAGAAGCAATGTATTTATGTTCTAACCTGCTACGTGAGCCTTGACAAAGATATGCTTTTCATTTATGAGCTTCCCATCATCTCTGCTCCTACCCCAGTCCTCTTTGCCATCTAACAGATTAGAGATTTTCAGAAAGGGGTAGGAGGTGGTGCACAGAAGTCTATGGTGCTGCTTCATTGAGATTTGTGCCTGGATTTAACAGTACATGCATGAGATTCGGGTCAAGATTTAGGAGAGGATTGTAACAGGCTCCTGTTCTACCTAATTAGGTTGTGTTTCTGTATGGGAAATATAGAGAGTTGCACTGGGCAACAACAAAGTACCTATATATCCTGTCTATCACTTTTTTTTTCTCTTTTAGAAAGTAGGTTGGGGGGGAATAATGATCTTAAAACTTTCTTCTACAGATAATTGAGGCAGGACATGAAAGCATCAGTTATTAATTTTTTACTATTTTTGTGTATATTACCCAGAAGGAGAAGTCACTTAAATATCTATGTATTACACATAAACTTATCAAATAGATGGCTGTCACTTCTCACATTTTATAAATTATATCCAGAAAAATTATGGGA
This sequence comes from Tonatia bakeri, assembly GCA_004024845.1. NCBI lineage: Eukaryota > Metazoa > Chordata > Mammalia > Chiroptera > Phyllostomidae > Tonatia > Tonatia bakeri. The sequence continues at coordinate 184,280 of PVIA01001155.1, read as the reverse complement.
CATAAAGTTAACAGTACTTGCTAAAATCTAGTAAAGAAGTCAGTAGTAAAAAAGTAAACAAAAAGCCAACACTCCCTATTACTTATAACGCGGTTGTATGGCTAGAAAAATGTTTATGTTGGTAATGTGTACATAATAAGAAACCAAATGGTTCAGTATTCTTAGTACAACAGTCTTTCTAAGTAAAATTACATGTGATTGAGTGGTTTTATTTGTTGTAGTGTTTCATAGTTTAGAGTCTCTTTATTGCCTTGAAAGTCCTGGAAAGACATATTCTTCATTGTTATATTGTGTATTTAGCAAACTCTATGACAGCAATATTTAAGGAAGTATTTTTAAATGGCAATGAGAAAAGATAATACAAGTTTCATAGCTAATCAGCATCATTGTACAAAGATATACATCATTCCAAATGTTCTTTTTTCACCTTTCTTATTTGTAGGAATTGAAAAGCGCACTGGAAAGCTGGGTCATGAGCTTCTGGGGACTCTAAAGTATCCAGTGGATTTTTAATCACAAGGTAAATACCCAATTTATTTTAATTATATTTCAGGGTGAAATGAATGCCATTTTTTTGGTCATAAGACTTATGACAAAGACTTGGCTTCTTTATATCAAGAAGTTAATGACATTTTATTTATTCTATATTTAATTAAGTAGTTCCATTGGTTTCTTAGCTCCAAAGTGACTAGAGGAAGTTATTGGCATATTGGCAATGCTGGGCATATATTTTTCTCTAAAACTATTATAAATGTTGTGTGTGATGTTTCAGATAGTCTGTACATAGCTTTTGTTTGATTATAATTATTTTTGTACTTTTAAATAATATTAATGGTTTTACATGGTTTATAACATATCAACTCATAACATGTAATAGCTAAAATATTTTCTTTATTAACACTTATGACATAGATGGTGATATTGGAGGTATATTATTCTTAACTTGAAGTGGAAGCTGAGTTACTCTGGGCTTTTTTATTTCATTATCCTTGGAGGGATAATGAAACCTTTACTCCCCATGTATTTGAAAAATTGCATTTGTAAGAGTACAGACTAACTCATATCTTCACAGGAGTTCTGTGTATGTGATATGGATGACTTTTTTTTTGGTCTTATTAGTTTTTCTATCTCTTTTTTCTTTGCTGGTAGTCCTTTAGCAAGCATGGCAACAGTATTTTTTTTGGTGGGGGTTGTTTTTTATTATTTTAATTTTTTGTTTTCAGTTGTTAGTAAATGAGGACATTTGTAATCATTGCTTTCTTTTCATCACATACAATTATCGAGGAAGGAATTAGGATTTGAGGGGCCCCAAGAAAGATAAGTCTTGGCCAGTAACTCTAAAGAAAGGCCTTATTAATGCAATTAAGTGAAGACATATGGGAATATATCTCTGTGTCCTCATGAAGACCAAGAAATGAAATAAATAACATTTCCTTCTGAAAATTAGCTTTCCTAGAAAAGGGATGTGACTGCTTCCAGTACCGTTCTCATGTCTAGTAGACCGACAATAATAGCAAAGAAGGAATGAAGTGCATGTAAATGGTCTACCACGTACAAATCATGGACACACACACACACACCAGTCTAAGATAGTGTTTTGGGATCCAAAGGAAACTCTGACTCTCCATGCATAGTTGTGTTGGCTTAAATAAAAAATAAAAAATAAAAAATAAAAAAAAGACATGTATTTCGCCCTGGCTGGCGTAGCTCAGTGGATTGAGCGCGGGCTGCGAACCAGGCATCGCAGGTTCGATTCCCAGTCAGGGCACATGCCTAGGTTGCGGGCCATGTCCCCCAGCAACCGCACATTGATGTTTCTCTCTCTCTCTCTCCCTCTCCTCTCTAAAAATAAATAAATAAAATATTTAAAAAAAAGACATGTATTTCAAGGTGTGATAGGAGAGAAATTAAATATTCATGGAATGTGTTGAATTGGTCAGATTTAAAAAATATATATATAAGGCATCATTGATAAAATTTAAATTATAAACTGTATGATGAGTCATATGGCTCACATTTTACAAGGTTCTCCATTATGTTCACGTGGATGAGATAATAGGGAAAAAGTAGATAGACAGTCATTTGAAGAGAATTAGAAGAAATTTCTCATTTGCACAGCACAAAACTATCTATCATTTACAGAGCTCTTACAATCAAAAAGAACCATTTGATGGCACTTAAAATATGATAAATTTGACATGATTTGAAGACACTGAAATATAATTACTTCTTTGAATATTTCTTAATATATTCTTGTATAGTTCCTTTAGCCAGTTTAAGTAATCCTGACAAATTAACCTCTTTTTTCTGCTTGAATTTATGTGAAGTTCTTCAATCTCTCTCTGATTGTAAACCTAACACTATCTTCAGATGTACCTTGATAGTAGATAGGAGGCGATTTTATTTTATCTGCAAAAAATGAAACACACACTATTAATTTATGAAATGACTAGAGGTTGTTTGAAAATTCATATTTCATTAACTTTGATGGAATTTTATAAAACATCAAAGCCATATGGGAATTTACCTGCACTAGGTTTCATTTTAACAAAAAATTAAAGCATATAACATAAACAGGATGAAAGGACAGGTTCTGTATCTTCTAGATTCTTGTTATGAAAATTAAGCTCATTTTCACCTCCATCCTCAGCCCCCTCTTCTTCCCACACTCCTTGTTTTTGCCTTTCTCATGGCAAAGAGGGGTTTTAACAATGGTCCACACACCTCTTCAGGTACTGATCTGTTTATCTATTTTTTATCGCTAATCTTTAGTTCCTTAAAACCTTTGGCAAGGCTCCAAAAATAATTTCTCCATTCTAAAACCATCAGAATTAAAAAAAAAAAACCATATTACTAAAGAGAGAAAAAAATTGTGACTATAGTTTAGACATTTTATGTTGTACAAAGAATCACTGATTCAAGTTTAAAAGGTAAATGTCACTGGTGTGATAACCAACATGCAAGTAGAGTGTGAATGGTATTAACATGGGTGTATTGGACAGAGAAAGGGCTGTAAACTAGGTCAGTACTTTGACCAGAACACTCATAAAACTGAAGCTGTGTCTACATGCTGAAGTGGGACATTGAAAACTCAAGGATAACTACCCAACACAAATGTGAAAGTGAGGAAATTTGAAGATTTGAAAATATTAGGTTTGCCCTATTTTGATAGAATGATGATAATTCTCTATAAATATAGGTAAGATGGATGGGAGTTTAGACTTTTATACCTGTGACTCAAATGATGTTCTGGGACATTTGGTTGTAATGTGATCCAATATGGCACATATTTTTTAAAAAATAGTATTATATGGGTTTAGTTTAAGTAAACAAAAAAAATACATGTGTAAAAAATTATAATTTCTCTCTGAATAGAATGGGCTACTGCATAAAGGGTGGAGAATCCTGCATCTGAACGTGGGTGGCATTTGGTGTGCTGGCTGGCCCACTGCTTCTTAGCAGGGATCATTATCAATCAGTGTTTGGAGAAATAATGTTTTGCATCTGACCCAAAGATTGTTTCTGGCTCCAAAAATTTATAAATTTGACCTATCTGGTGTAAGTTGCTAGTAGTGAAACAGAGGTTGCATGGTTGCAATCCCAGGTGCAGTGTCAGCATCCCTGTGTGGGTGCACACTCACTGCTTCTGGCACTTTGGGTATTTACATGGGGTCTTGGGGCTTAGTTTACTAGTCTGTGCAAAGAGGATGATATAACTACTGCTCACAATTTGATATCATTGAGGCTCATGTACTAAGGACAGTTAGAAAGAATGACTTAGGACCAACTGTTATGAACTGTATGTTTTGCAGTTTCACTGACCTTGAATTAAAGTCCCCAAATTATTTAGTTACGGATGAGTTTATTTTAAAGCATAAAGTTAAATATTTTATGGATAATATTTTAATGCTTTAGAATTATGACTACAGTAAGATATTCTTTCAATCAGACTTCTGTTCATGTATTGAATAAAACCAGAGTTTTTTTTTCTGAGGAACATACAGATACTGGCTATAGATATTCCCTTTTGTACTTCTCTGCATGGATACTAGTAACCTTTTTAGGTAAGTGTTCTGGTTAAGTATCTCAGCTTCTGAGCAGATGCCAAAATTATGCATGCTTTTAAATGAACGGTTATGTTCTTACTTAGTCTCACCACATATTTGTGGTTTGTTACTCATCATATAATACATACATCACGGTTCTGCCAGCTAGTATTAATCAGCAAAGCAGAAGCAAGATGCAATATTGAGGGAGGACTGCCTGAATGATATGAATTCTTGTCATTGATCTCTATAGCTTAAATTTTATGAATGGATTAAACAAGATTATTGCAATTTTTATATTTACTCTGTACAAGTGTTTTCACTCACCCACAGTTTGAATCAATGCAATTGCTTTACATTGATTTGTGTTTGAAGTGCTAGAAATCCATGCTTGCATTTGCTGTAGTAGTCTTATTTATGGTGCATTTCTGCATTCTTGATAAAGTTTCTCCATTAAGGAGATAATGGGATATGCCACCCTCTAGTCTCAGCACTCCAAATAGCAGTGCTCCTCTTGCCAACTTACTAATTTTCATCTTATGATTCCACTGGATCTTGCATTATATTTATTTGCATGTGTGTGTAGGGTACTAGGAAGCGCAGAACTTAATCTGTTGCACATCTGTCAAGTAAACAAATGATGATGTATGTGATAGTGAAGCACGTCTGCCCTGGGATCAGTCTAAGTGTGGATACTATCTCTTTTATTTAAATCAAGGTTAGTTTTGGTCAGGATGCCATCTCATTTTTCTTTACAGTGCTTATGTTGTAGTAGTGTTTTGAAGCAGTGTTATCAATAGTAAACTGAATAATCATTTAATATATTAACACATTCTTGGTAAATGTTAGCTATTGTCAATAATAAAGGTCTCAAGAAGGAACTCTTGTTTCCTACCTCAGTTCTTGGCCTACTGAAGCACAAATATATTGAGCACATATTATATTCAGTGCTTACTCATATGTGTATGAGTAAACAGTGTATGTAGTTGATCATTTAATGACTCAGCAGTTATCCTCAGTGCATAGCAGACAGAGAAAGGAAGCTAAAATTAAGAATACCTTTCAAAATGTTTTGTGTGTTCTTTCTATAGCCACAAGTACTTTTAGTGATCAGATTTTATTAGAAGAGGTTAAATTATTATTAATAGATATTTTGGATATTTGAAGGAGGAGGAGCTCATTTCAGTGTTTGATTCATATTATCTTTAGGGCCCTTCCTGTGCTTTGCTTAAAGTAAAAGTTGAATTGCACTGAACCGGGTTTGGATTTGCTACATGCCATTCCCACAGGGCAGGCGGAGGGTAAATCAAATTACAACTGCAGCTCGATGTGCTTGTAAAACAATGTTTGTCACCAGAAAAGAGGCTTGAAATTAATTTAAGTGTCCTCTTTTCTCTGACAGATATAGTTTCTACTCTATATTTATCTCCTTAACCCCCTAGTTATAGAACATAAGAAGAAAAAATAAATCTGTGAAGTTTCACACTCCTATTCTTGATATGTGATGCTCTATTAGTATTTTTGTGCTTCAACTCTGTAAAAGCTCTGTTATCTGAAGAAAGACTCATGTTCATTCAGAATGTTGGAAATCAAAATTTTTGTCCACTGAGCAATCAGAAGTTTTAATGGTGATGGATCTCAGTGGGAACAGAACATCATTTTTTTTTAAGATTTTATTTATTTATTTTTAGAGAGGGAAGGGAGAGGGAGAGAGAGAGAGAGAGAGAAACATCAATGTGCAGTTGCTGGGGGACATGGCCTGCAACCCAGGCATGTGCCCTGACTGGGAATCGAACCTGCGATGCCTGGTTCGCAGCCCGCACTCAATCCACTGAGCTATGCCAGCCAGGGTCAGAACATCATTTTTTATGTCAGTATTCATACAACAACTTCTAAACACTTGCCCTGTGCTGGGCACCATTTTAAGCACTTCACAATATTTCTCTATTAATCCCCATAACAGCCCTCTCAAATGAATATCAGCACTATCCATCCCTGTTCTGCCAATGAAGATATTGAGGGCTGAAGAGCTTACATAACTTGCCCAAGATCACACGACTGCTAAATCTGTTACATAACAAGGTGTACTTAGCACTGGAGGGCTACTACAAAAGAATATTTCTTGAGAGCATGTAGGCAGCAATGCTGGGGACATGGTCATTATGGAGTAGAAAATGATCCTCTCTATGCTGTCTTCAAAATCTTCTGTCATTTGATGGGTTAAATAAGGACAAATGACTTTAGAGATTGGTAAAAAGTGTGTAAATATGGTTTGTATAAAAAACTTTATAGAGCAATAAAAATATATCAATTCCTTTTGCTTGGAGCCTAAATAACTTTGCCACCAGTCTTAATTTTCAGAAAGAGAGATAAGATTAATCTCATCATGTCTCTAGTAAACCTGTTTTCATTGGGCTTCCCTCTGGATTGTGATGACATTTGGCCTTACTGTCGTGTGACATCTAGGATCCTTAATATCTTTTTATGACTCTGAATACATGCACCACATGTAATTTACAAGAACATTAAAAAAGTGCAACACCTAATTAATTCACTAATCAGCTGTCAGAGCCTGTGATCTTTTCCTAGTTCACTGTTCAGTTCCCTGCTGGGGGAGAATGTGTTCTGAGAGTGTCATTTCCATTATGCTGTGTGTGGTGTTAGGGCAGATACTAAGTTATGCTGCTTGTTCATGGAAAATATGCTATCCTCATGAGTGCCTTGATGACTTTGGTACAAATACATTCTGCTGCCCCATTCTCTTGTTCTCATGAGTCTGAAGACTGTGGCTCCAGAGTGCAGCAGGGTTTTCCCAGTGCTGTAAATTAAGACAAGGGAGATCAGCATATCTGTTTCGTACCTGTGATCTTCCCTTGAGTGTTTCTATTTTATCCTTAAGAAACTTTATTCTGTTTAATTTTTGAAAAGTAATTTAAAATCTGTTTTCTCAGATCTTATTATTTTTAAAGATTTTCTTGTCTAAAATATGCCAAATAAGGATCTTTTTATATAATAGAAGTGTTCATGGTTACTGTTTCATGGGTTTATAAAAATTAAAACCAGGTAAACATGTTTTATGAGAACTTTCAGAAAAAAAAAGAAAATAGGAAGAAAATAAATCGTCCTTGTAAAATTTTAGAATCAGTTTATTCATGATTCATAAGTGCTTTAAGATTACATGATTTTCTTTTTCTTTTTGGTTGAGTAATGAACTCTCTCAAAACACACTCACTTACAATTATTTGATTGTTTCTCACAGATCTGTGGGTCAAGGGACAGTGTTGGAAAGCCCAGGCTACACTGATTTCAGCTCAACTTACATATGCATATGAGGTCAGCAGTGAGTAGACCAGGGCTGGCTGGTTGACAGTGGTCTCACTCACTTACATTTTTCAGTTTTCTAACTACAGGCTAGTGACTGGGCCATATGTCTCTCACCATACAATTGATTAGTTTGAACAAATTCATGTAGTGGATGGCAGCGTTTCAAGACAAACCATTCAAGACTTCCCGCTGCCAATGCTTATAACTGGCCCATCACTGCTTTGGCTGCATTCTATTGGTTGAAGCAAGTCACAAGGCCAGTCCATATAGAAGAGCTGGACAAACAGATTCTACATCTGGATGAGAGTAGCTGCAAGGTAAGACTGCAAAGGCAGGTAATCCAGGCAGGAGTGAGGAATTGGGGCAATTTTGCTATCTACTGCACTTAGCTGTCTGTTTGAGCTTAATGGTCATCTAGATGTGACTCAGGTTAAGTTTTTGCACTCTTATCTAATCAGGCTGGTTTCCTCATCAAAAAAATCTCTCCTCCTCAATCTGATAGCACAACCTAGCACCAGAATAACAATACAATACAGCTAGATTCATCCAGAATCTTTTATTTGAGTTACCTCTTTTTAAAATTGGTTTTATTAAATACTTTGAGATAGGAAAGATGTTTAAAATGTGCACAAGGTGTAAATAAAACTAGAATGTGCATAATATCATGAACACCATCCATTGTAGAGCGGATGCTCTACATCTAATAAGTGGATGCTCCACCATCTAACCCTAATGTATCCTGAAGTGACCCATACATTCTTCCCTAATCAAATCTCTTTCCTTGTCAGAAGATAAGCTCTCTTCTGAATTTTGTTTATAACTTTTTTGCATTTCATTATGGTTTTGACACATATTAATAACAATATATATGAGTACTTGTGGGATATATAACATAATTTTTTTAAAAATTTACACAAATGGTATCATAATTGCCTACTTACAACAGCTAGCCATTATTTTGAATTATGTATTTTAGCTGAAATACTTAGTATATTTACATTTAATACAATACTAATATATTTTTACATCTTCAGTATTATTTTGAGTTTGTGTATTCATTCTTGTATATCTTTGTTTATTCCTTAATTATTTTAAATTGATTAGTTATTCTTATTTATCTTTCCCTCTGTTAGCTTAATACTTATGTTTTCTTTTCTAGTTTTTCATGATTATATGGGAAATGCTATCATCCATAGAGAAACTCACTAAAGTATGAAGTTCAATCTTCATGCTCTTTCTAAACAATATAAGAACTTGGAATAAATAACTACAATCCACCTCCTTTAATTTTATATGCAATTTCTATGTGTTTCAGTTCTGTTGTAATTTTTAATTTTAATGATAATTTTATTTTTGTTTTATATAAATACATTTGAATATTGCTCACTGTTTGCTTACCCTCCTTCTTGTATCTGAGATCATCCATCTGAGATTACTTTCTTCTGCTTGAATAACTACATTTAGACTATAATTTTAATTATTTATCGATAGGAATGCTCTGTTTTGTTTGCATATAATTGTCTTATTTCTTTTTTATTATTGGAATATATCTTGTTGAATATAATTCTAATTTGATGGTTATTTTAATTTAGCTCATTTCATCTATTACTACACAGACTATTGGTATACATGGTTGCTCTTTAGAAGTCAGATGTCAGGCTGTTGCTTTCTATAAAGACATCAGTCTTTCCTCTCCACTGCATTCAATATTTTTTTTCATTGTTACTTTGCAGCTTTACTACAATATATCTAGGTATTAATTCTTATAATTTCTTTTGTTCATTGTTTTTATTTTAGATTTCTTAATCTTGGTATTTTTTCATAATTATGGAAAATTCTCTGTTATTACCTCTATGCCTTTTTCTCTCTTCTTCTGGAAAACTATGAGGTAAAATTAGCTTCAGAGCTCTATTCAAATTTTGGTTTTTAATATGCTCTTAATTTTTGGTCTCTGAATTTTCTTTCCTTATTTTCTGTTTTTAGATGATTTTTAAATTATTGTTGTTATTCTATTACAGTTGTCCCAATTTCTCCCCCTTTTCTCTTGGTCCAGCCCACTCTCCCACTTCCACAGTCAATCCCTACACTGATGTCCATGTCTATAGGTCGTTCATGCACGTTCTTTGACTAGTCTCTTCCCCTTCTTTCCACCATTATCCCTCTTACCCACCCTCTCTGACAGCTGTCAGTTTGCCCCATGTTTCCATGCCTCTGGTTCTATTTTGCCCATTAGCTTATTTTGTTCATTAGATTCCTCTTACAAGTGAGATCATATGGTATTTGTCATTCACTGACTAGCTTATTTCATTTAGCATAATAATCTTCAGTTCTGACCATGCTGTTGCAAAAAGTAGGAATTCCTTCTTTCATTCCATTATGAAGTATTCCATTGTGTAAATGTACTACAGTTTTTAATCTCATCATCTACTGATGGACACTTAGGCTGTTTTTATCACTTGACTATTGTAATACAGCATAGGTTCTTTGGAACTGGTGTTTTGGGCTTCTTAGAGTACATTCCCAGCAGTAGAGTCACTGGCTCAAAAGGCAGTTCCATTTTTAATTTGTTGATGAAATTTCATCCTGCTTTCCACAGTGGCTGCACCATCTGTCTTCCCACCAATAGTGCTCTAGGGTTCCCTTTTCTCCACATCCTCTATAGCACTTGTTATTTGTTAATTTATTAATGTTAGCAATTTTGGCAGGTGTAAAGTAATATGTGACCTCAAGATATGAAAATCAATGAATGAAAAAGATCACATTAACAAAATGAAGGGGGGGAAGCACAGGATTATCTCAATTGATGAAGAAAAAACATTTGATAAAATTCAACTCTTTCATGATATAAAACATCCAACAAATTTGAAATAAAAAAGCTATCTCAAATAATTAAGGTCATATATGAAAAACTCATAGCTAACATCATACTCAATGGTGAAAGATTAAAAGCTTTTCTTCTAAGATCAAGAAAAAAACAATGATAACCACTTTTGTTCCTTCTATTCAATATTGTACTGGAAGTCCTAGACAGGACAGGACAAGTAGGCAAGAAAAAACATATATATTTGGAAAGGAATGACATGATGACATGATATATGTAAAAACCCCTAAGATTTCATAAGAAAACTTTGTCAGAGCTAATAGCAGAACTACAGAATGCAATTAACAAACAAAAATTAGTTGCATTAAAAATGAACAATCAGGAAAGGAAATTAACAAACAATTCAATTTAATAAAAAACAATTCAATCAAAAACAAAATCCTTAGTAACAAACTTAATCAAGGAGGCAAAGGACTATATACTGCAAGCTACAAAGATTTTTTAAAGAAATTCATAAATGAGAAGACATTCTATGTTTATGTCTTGAAAGAAAATAATATAATTTAGATGTCAGTACTACCCAAACAAGTCTACAATTTTCATGAAATTCTTATCAAAATTTCAATATTCTTTACAGAAATAGAAAAGTATATTCTAAAATTAATATAGAAACTCAAATGATTCTAAATAGTCAAAACAGTCTTGAAAAAGAACAAACTAGAAAATCTTATTATCCCACATTCACAACTTAATTATGACTCCACAGCAATCGGAGCAATATTGGTATAAACACAAACATATAGACCAATAGACTAGAATCAAGAACTGACCCCCTCCAAAAAAAAAACCCTAGCATAGATGGTCAAATGCTGTTTTGACAAGATAGCCAACACCATTTAATAGCCAAAAGGCAGTCTTTTCAACTGATTCTGGAAAACTGGATATCCTCATGCAAAAAAAAAAGTGTATGTAGTAAAACTCTTATTTTACACCACATAAAAATTAATTAAAATGAACCAAAGATATTCTATAAGAGCTAGAATTATAAAACTCTCAGAAGAAAGCACAAAACCTTCACAAGAATAGATTCAGGAATTATATTTTAGATATGACACCAAGCAGAGCTAATGAAGAGAAAATAGATTAATTGATTACATAACACTAAAATATTTTGTGCATTAAAGGATATTATTAACATAATAAAAGTGAGGACTCAAAAAGATTTGTGGGCACTCATGTTCATAGCAGTATTATTCACAATAGTTAAAAGTAGAAACAACCCAGTGTCTACTGATGGATGAATGGACAAATGAAATGTAGTATGTACATACAATGAAATATTAACCAGTCTTGAAATGAAAGAACATTCTCATATATATTACAACATAGATGAATTTTAAAGACATTATGCTGACTGAAATAAACCAGACATAAAAGGAAAAATACCGTATGATTCCAGTCATTTGAGATACCTAGAATAAAGACAAAAAATAAAATGGCAATTGTTAGGGATTTAGGGGAGGGGAAATGGGGAGTTATTGTATATTGCATAGAAAATCAGTTTTGCAGGATGAAAACAATTCTGAAGATGGTGTGATGGTAGCACAAGAATGTTGATGCACTTAATACTACTGCACTGTGCACTTAAAATAGTTTAAATGACCCTGACTGGTGTGGCTCAGTGGATTGAATGCCAGCCTGTGAGCCAAAGGGTCACAGGTTGGATTCCCAGTCAGGGCACACACCTGGGTTTTGGGCCAGGTCCCTAGTAGGGGGTTCTTGAGAGGCAACCACACATTGATGTTTCTCTCCCTCTCATTCTCCCTCCTTTCCCCTCTCTAAAAATAAATAAATAAAATCTAACAAAAATAGTTTAAATGGTAAATTTTGTATGTATATAATAGCAGCATCATTAAAGAAATTACACACAGATAAAACAGAACAAAATTTTCATTTTGTCACAGAGTGAATTAGTTGGATGGTTTTGGATCAGAATATCTATGTGGTTGTTGTCAAGGGCAGTCACATAAAGGCTTCTTGGGTTTGATGACCCATTTCTAAGAAGATACACTAACATAGCTTTTGGCTGAAGGCCTCAGTTCCTCACTAGGTCAACTTATCCACAGAGTTACCTGGTATCATCGAGATATAGTGGCAAACTATCTCAGAGTGGTCAGTCTCAGAGAGAAAACAAGGAGAAACCACAATGTCACTTTAGTCTTAGAAGTGACATAATTTGGTATTTATCCTTTACCAAAGATCTCATCTTTAAGTGGAACCTAAGCAACAAAAGAAATAAGCAAACAAAGTATAACAAGAGACATTGAAATTAAGAACAATCTGACAGTAACCAGAGGGGAAGTAGGAGAGGATAACGGGGGGAAGGGGAGAAAGGTTTTCAGGAACATCTATAAAGGACACATGGGCAAAACCAAGGTGGGGTGGAAGCAGGGGGGAGGGAGGTGGGAATGGCTGGGGTGGGTGGGGGAGTGGTGGTGGGTAAATGTAGACAACTGTACTTGAACAACAATAAAATATATTTTTTAAGTGGCATAATTTTATTTCCAGCACATTCTCTTAGAAATGAGTCACTGAGGAGAGCCAACATTCAATGAAAGAGGAATTAGGCTAAGATGAGCATTAAAGATTTGTGGATATATCTTAAAACCACAACTGACAATATTTTTTTCTCATTGTTCCAATAATGTTCTTTATAACAAAGAAAGTATAGGATCACATGTCTCTTCAGTGTCCTATAATCTCAGTCTTTGTCTCTCATGAATTGGCATTTCAGAAGAGTACAGCCATTTGTTTAATAGATTGTTTCTCAGTTTGGATGTTTGATGTTTTTTCATGACTAGATCCAGTTATGCATTTTGATAGGAATATTCAAAGATAATATTTTCATTGCTTCATGCAAGAAAGCTCATAATGTCAATCTCTCTCATTATTGGTGATATTAATTTAATCATTTGCTTAAGTTGGTTACTGCTGGTATCTATATCATATAATTACTAATATTTCTTTGTGATTAATAAAATACCTTCAAAATCTTATTTTTCTTTGTAATTAATAAGATACTTTGAGAATATGTAAATATTGTTATCAAAATATTCACTTAAATTTAACCTATTTGCTTTAGAATAAATATTTTTAAATTTCTTTCAGATCATTAGTGCATTTTTAAAATGTTTCATTTTTTTTCTCTTAATAATTTATCTAACATTTAGGTTATCTTCAACATGAGGATCAGAGAGGATATCTTTTCCACCAATTGCTAGAAAAGAAATGCTTCTTAATTTGATACCTATTTTTATATCTAATATTAAATTCTTTTCTTATCCTTCAAAACCTGGGCTATTTTCACTGATCATTGTGGTTATTGCTTACTTGGTAAAAATGGAATGTACCATCCATTAATTATTCATATTTTTTGGCTCCCCAAATTATCTTAAGCACCGTATCAACAGAGTTTATAGCCTCTTCCAAACTTTCTCCTAATAGTAGCTCAGTAAGTTGGGTCACCATTAAATGATAACATTTTCACATAGCAAAAATGCCTCATGATAATAATAACTATTGATACTTGAATGCTTGATATATTTCAACACTTTTTTAATACTCACCCAAGGACATCTTTTTCACTGCTTTTTGAGAGAGAGGAAGGGAGAAAGAAATATTGATGTGAGAGAGAAGCACCAACCCATTGCCCTCCATATGTGCCCCAGCTGGAGGTAGAATCCACAGCATAGGTATGTGCCCTAACTGAGAATCAGACCTGCAACTTTTCAATACGGGACAGTGCTCCAGATGACTGTGTCACACTGGCTACGACTGTTTCAACATTCTAGGTGTGTTTGCCAGTATTAACACATTTAATTTGCCCAGTCTTATGAATTGCATGCCATTGTTATTCCTGTTTTGCTGACTAGATATAAAATAACGGTAAAGCTGTAAGTCAAACCCAGGTAGTCTGTCTCCAGAGGTTGCCCTCTGAATTATTGTGCATCACTGTGATGAAGGGGATTGCCTCCTGAAAAGCTATGAGCCATTTGTAAACCTCTTTGTGAATGCAAAATCTCCAAGGCAAGGGAGGCTGCAGTCACAAGGGAATGTATAAAATGTTTCCTTTCTTCCAAGCTGAAGAAACTGAAGCTTGAAAAAACTCAGCTTCTTTACTACTTAAGAATAAGTTTCAGGCAAAATTTAGATCTCTTGATGTCCAATCAATCCAGTTCATTTTTATCATACTGTAAATGTCTGGTAAAATGAAAATAAACATCCTATACTGAATTATTCATCAAGAGCAACAATATAACTCTCCACTACCAACTTTAAAGTTGAATTCTTAAGTAAATATGTTAGCTAGGTCATGCATTAATTACGCATGAACTGCTTTTGCTTGCTTTCTTGGAACAGAAATGGGCTTTGGGGGAATGATTTAGATGACCCATGCATTTTTGTACAGATAATCTGGTTAGTTAAAAATTTTCTCTTGTCTTAAGCAAATATATTTGACATAATTTCTCTGCTCATTTGTTTAAAAGTAATCTTTGTATGTGCAAATTTTTAACAAGCTCTCGAAAACTCTTTTCTGGTTAGCAAGTAGATAAAGTGTGCAGTTATAAAGAGGGATCATTATATACATATTCATTTATCAAACCACTCAAGTTATGTATACTATTTAGTGTTGCTGTGAAAACCTGATAAACTTATAGAGTAGTGGGGGTATTTATTGACATAACCCTTTGATTTCCACAGATTGGTTGCCATGATATTTTTTATAATATTGTTTTATATTACATTGTTTTAAAATAGTTTTCAAGGCACCCCCATAATTAATGACTTCCCTGTAATTATTTGCAAAGAGTGATATTCAAAATCTTTAATAAATGGGTATGTCATGTGTTCTGATGATCCAAAAGGGGAACCAACCTTTCAAAATACATATCAGCCAAAAACAATGCCAGACAGGGTACATTGTGACAGTATGTAGATAAAGATGCCCTTGAGTTTTGCCTCTTCATTTGTGTTGCATTGATATTCTTGCACAGAGTTTTCTCCTCTTCACACATCTCCTCCTAGCAGCACAAACTTATTGAAAGAAAGATATACTGCAAAAAACAGAGCATAGAAACAGCATGGTGGTGGATGTCTATCGGTTGTTTGAATTTTTGTATCTCATGATGGAGCCTTCTGGTGTTCTCCCTTATTCAGCTTCCCTTAAGGTCCAGGCACACTGGAGATATATGCTTCTCCATCCCCTTGCTGTTGGGTTGGGCCATGTGCTTATGGTCATTATGATCCATGGGATCTGAGAAGAGTTGACTAAGTCATACCAAACCTAAGCATTCATTGCCAAATCCTCTAAAATTTCTTTCTTTTCTCTGATGACTGAGAAGGCCTCTGACTCCAGGTGGTCTAGTCCCAAGCTTATAGGGCTTCTGTTTGCTCGGAAACCTGAGTGATATATGAAGCCATTTCACATGGCATTTACACATGGGATATCTGGCATTAGTAAGAAATAAACTTTTGTTTTGGTAGGCCCCTGAGATTTGGGTTCTGTTTGTAACAATACCCTGGCTAACACATGTTCAATAAAGTGTTAATAAATATGTATCTATTAAATAATTAAACTTCTTAAAATCATCTAAGTAATTTTGAGGTTGATTTTAAATTGTAGATAATCCTTCTAAGTTTTACTTTGAGTTTTATTATACCCTTATTATATATACAATTGACATGTTCCCCTAAATTTAATATATATCTTAACCCTGATGCTTCAATCTCAAGATATGATGTTCTCACTGAGAAGCATTTGTCCCTAGCATACTGTGATTGTGGTCACACACAGACTTTATGAGTAAAGGATCAACTATTCCTTCTCTCTCTCCTTTCCTCCTTCCCTCAGAATGGATATCTTTAATCTCCTGAGAAGATGATGTTTTATTTTTGTCTAGAATTTTAGGAACATGCCTTCCTAGATAAAAAGGAAATGCCAAACTCATTTCCTAAAGAACCAGATATATTTTGTGTTCAATAATTCTATTGGATCTATAAGAAGAAACCAGGTATAGTTTTGCAGGAATACTCCCCACCTCATTTGAGAATGACAGTTCATCATACAATAAAAAGAATGAAAGTAATCTGCTTTCTCCATGTATCGGTAGCCCCAGCTTTTGAGTTTCACAAGCACTGTGAGCTTTAAATTAGACTTGTGGAAGCTGTAAAATCAAACAAGTGAACAAACAAATTAGATAATGTGTGGGCTTAACCAGTGTCAAACCTTTTAAGTAAGATTTTTGAACTTTCAGAAAATGTCAATTTAGTAGCTGGTGTTTTATAAATGAAAAAAGAGTCATAAAAATAATATATGCAAAACATTGACTTAACACAAATTAGTAAATTATTGTTAAACACCTGTATCCTCAGTAATATTACCTATTTTGGGAGAAGGACAAGTGGGAGAAGAAAGATATACACAGATAAAACATGTCATTGTGCTTAGAAATCAGTAGAGAAAAAGAACATATGCAGAAATTATCATGTATGAGAACATGTACTAACTTAGAAGTGAAGTTCTTGGATAATAAAGTATGAGTAAAATTTCTTATTTTAAAGATTTCATTTATTTATATTTAGAGAGAAGGGAAGGGAGGGATAAAAAAAGGGAGAGAAACATCAGTGTGTGGTTGCCTCTCACACGCTCCCTACTGGGGACCTGGCCTGCAACCCAGCATGTGCTCTGATTGGGAATTGAACCTGTCACCCTCTAGTTTGAAGGCCAGCACTAATTCCACTGAGCCACACCAGCTAGGGTGCAAAGTTGAATTAAAAAAAAAAAGGCTGAGGCTAGGTAACTGTGCATGGATTGGTAGTCTTCTGAGATTTGATTTTACAAATATATAAAATAAATTAAAAAGTGAAAGAATACATTATGAGTAAATAACATAAAATAGAAAATACTGGATTTGTTATAGGGATGATGAATTGTTAGAGGTTGGGAGACTGGAAAATAGAATGGGTTTGTCCATTTGGAAATGGATGAGTCTAGTAATACAGATTGGAAGTGCATCAGAAACATGTAATATACAAATTTGCTTTGAAACCAATGGGAAAAGAGCTCATTATAAATTTTAGAGTAGGAAACTAAAATGATGTAAATGTCTTTTACTTTTTGGAAAATGAGCTTAACTAAAACATATTAATAAGGTTATGGAAATCCTCACAGGTCTACAACGTCTACAAGTATAATTTTGCATCAGGGAGTGTTGAGTGGGACCTGATGACCTGGTCAAGTGCTCAGAGATCCCTGGTGAACATAGTGGTTGGCTTCCACAGAACACATTTACTGAGTTCTTTTTCCTTCATTTCCTTGCTGGTAAGCATAGTGGAGCAGGGTAGAATTACACTGGAACTCAGGAGGAAGCGGACAACCAAGCTTAGGCTAGCCTTGTCTTGCTCTTTATTAATCATGTGGCCCTGGTGGAGTCAGTCCCTAAGCCTATTGTAAAGCACCATTAGAACATACCCTGTGTGAGTAAGTTATGTCCACACACATATATACACATATACACATTTGTTTTTATTTTTGTTTTTCCTTTTCTTTTTCAATTGAGGAATAATCTAAGGAGCAAATAGCATTAGAGTATGGGTACCAAAGATTTGGGGAATGTACTTATTCTAATGTACTGTAAGAAAAAGAACAATTGCTTTCCTTTTAATTTATTAAAACATGATTGTATATGAAAATAAGATAAACAACATATTTTAGAGAATAGGTATAAACTCCCTATCAGAAGAATTTAGTCTCTTAGGCCATGAGATTGTTGCATGATTGTTATTGTACTTAATATGTAAATAATAGTATGTTTCAGAGTTTCATTATGTTCATTGGATTCCCTAAACCATATATATTGTGTGTAATAAGTGTTCCTTAAATGACAATACCTTATGAAAATGCATTGACCATTACTTAGAATAATGAGATAAGTTGGCAGTGTACAATGTGTGGTTTTCAGTTTTGTTAATTTAAGTTTGGTGTCAGAGTAATTACCAGAAGAGGCTATGTCCTTTCATTAAAGATTTGGAGCAACTGTGCAGGCAGAATTATATATTGAATGGATTATATAGTGTATTTTACAAAACATCATCTGAGAAAAGGGTGGAGGGGAAATGGTGAAAAGAAGGGGAAGGGATTAGTCATAGAACTTGTATGAATGACCCACGGACACGTACAACAGTTTGGGGATTGACTGTGGGAGTAGGGCAAAGGGGGAAAAATTGGGACAGCTGTAATAGAATAAACAAGAATTTAAAAAGTTATATGGACTGAATTCATGAGAAGCGTCCTTGTCTTACCATAGAAACCAGTCTCTCCATGTTTATATTTGAGATCACAAAGTACTGTCATCCTAGAGTAGAATTTTGCAGATATCATTTTGTGCTTTACACATGATCCAGGATCCTCTTCACTCTGTCTTGTCCTGTGCTCATGCATTTCACATGTGCATTTCCACTACTGTGAAGCTCTATGCTTAAAACACATTGTTCTACATCTTGGTTTCATTTTATTTAAATACTCTGCTGTGGTTGATTAACCACAAGCTATATAAGCAGTAAAAAAAAAACCAAAAAGAACAAATCACTACCAGAATCATTGTCAATAGAAGGTGACACAGGCTGAAGTAATAATAAAAGTTAAGTAGATAATATATCAAGTTAATGTATGGCATAATCACAAAATCCATGGAAGGTTTGGTTTATTGTGATATTAGGGGAAGCAGGCATAGCCTTGCAAGGCTAGTTATTTTTGAATTCATGAAGGACAAGATAACCTTTACATAAATGCAACCTACTGAGAAACTAAGAAGAAAAATTAGTATATCTGTATAAGTTTTGTAATGATTTTGTAACTTTCCCCATTCTTTATAATAAATATATGGAAGTATAGATTCAGGAATAAAACATGTCATTTTCTACTGTGGGGAACTAGTAAGAAATAAAGTATGTTATAAAGCATTATTTATAAAGCCATGTCCAGAAACAAAAAATAAATCTAAATCATTGACACTGACTATGTCAGTCACTCACAAAAAAACTCACTGAATATTACAGCCATCAATACAGCTATTAAAGGTCGTCAGAGCTAAATAAAAGAATATATTATTTGACTCAGTGGGAATAAACATAAGGGAACCATTATCGTAATAGTTAAGGCAGCCGCAAGTTATTATGGCAAGTGAAAGATGTTAGGCCCTACTCCCTAATATTTTGAATGTGATGGATTTGCAGGGTAATCAAACTTTCCAATATTATATCTCCGTATGTCATTTCTGAGTGGGATTAACAGCGTGAATGTGCATGGTGCTTTCCATCCTAGGCATCAATAATGGCAGTAGCAGGAGCAGTAGCAGTGGTATAGGCTGTCTCTGTCTCAGAGACAAATGTATACCTGTGTTTTTTTTCTCAGTTTTAGAAGTTATAATGAAGGGATACTGAAGTTAATCTAGGTAGGTCTTTGCTCAGTTGAGTCACAACATTCTGGAATTGTGTCTCTTAACTTTCTAGAATGAGCGATTGTATGTTCTTTGTGCATTCAGTGATCAACTTAGACATCTTTAACTTACTTACAAAGGCCTGGTAAATAAAGCAAAAATACTAATTAATGAATGAGAATTCCTTCCAATGTTTATAAGCCCTGCCAAGAGAAAAGTACTGTCTCCTAGTAACAAACTATGTAGGAAACCATCCTGCCCATCAGAAAGTTACTTTGGTGGTATCGAAAAGTATAAGAATAGTTTAAAGGTAATATTTCATAAAAATTATTCCCTATTCAAAATGGAGACCTGGCCTCATCAAGCCCTCTGAATCCTACACTATCTTTCTTGAATAATGATGAATGTTTGACATAAGGTAGTGCTCCTGGGTATCATGGATGAATTTCTTTTCTACCCGATCCTTTTTATTGGCATATATCACATTTGGATAATTAGTATCAGAATTTCTTAGAGACTTTTTGCTTGCCTAAGATTCCTGTTTTCATCTACTTTCTCAATTAGCCCAGCTTTATAAGTTCCTGAAGTTTTACTGTGCAAACATCAGCTTGAATAATATTTAAGACTCCAAACTCACCTACCTCACTCACAGTGATATGTGTGCCATAGAATGACTATCCCAAAATCTTTGCTTAATTTCTCTAATCTCTAAAGTTATTGTAGCCAATAAGTACCAGCAAAGCAGAGTTGTGGTTCTTTCAGTGGGCCTCTCACTTTGAGGAACATATGTAAGCATGGGGTCCTAGAGGACTTTGCTGGCTGTCCATGGAGAATTTCCTGACAAAGAATTAAAATGTTAATAGATGATTTGCTATGAACCACTCAATATTGCCAAGGGATTTACCTTCAGTTTCAAATTTGATCTTCACAACAATAGAATGTGATAGATATTATTAAATCCATTTTAAAATTAATAAATTGGAGCTCAGAAAAGTTAAAATAAATAGTTAAGGTTATTAAACTTAGTTACTGAGAGAACCAATATTTAACTCAGTTTTGCCTAGCTTTAAAGCTTGATACTCTAACCAGTCTGCATATCAACATCCAGATATTCCCTAATGAGGCTTGGGTCATGGTTTCATTCTGCCCTCCCAAAGTTACCTTGTGTCAGCCTTGTTTTATCTGTCTCATGTCACACTCTTGTCTGAGAATTTGATGGTGGTCTGGTATTACTCATTATTTTCACTAGTTGAGACTACATAGGTCTTATAAAATACTACAGAAGTCAGTATTTCTTCCTACAAACCATTTACCACTTTTTTATTTTGTCTTGGCAGTCAATATCCTCACATGATTTCTGTATAGTGTGCCTTTTAATAATATCTTTGTTCTCAAATGATAGACTGTATACCATGTTCTTACTGACCTTGAGCTGTTTGGTAACTATGATGTCAGTCACAGTGAAATAAGTGGGATACTATTACTAGGTCCAGATACTATACTGGCATCACGAAACAAATGCATAATTGGACTTTGTTTTTGGTTTGGAGCTTGATTTTTTAAATTATTGTTATTCTATTATAGTTGCCCTAATTTTTCTCCCTTTGCCTTCTTCTGCCCAGCCCCCTGCTCCCAAGGTCAATCCCCACAACCTTGTCCATGTCCATGGGTCATTTATATATGTTCATTGATCCTTTCCCCTTTTTTTCTTCATCGTCCTCCCTCCCCTCTCCCCTCTAGCAGCTATCAGTCTGTTCTATGTTTCCATGTCTCTGGTATTATATCAATCAGTTTATTTTGTTCATTAGATTCCTCTTATAAGTGAGATTATATGGTATTTGTCTTTCACAGACTGGTTTATTTCACTCAGCATAAAAGTTTCCAGTTCCAAATAAATTTGTGAAATATTTGTTCCAGATCTGAGAAATATGCCATTGATATTTTAACAGGAATTGCATTGAATCTATAAATTGCTTTGGGTAGTATAGATATTTTAATGATGCTAATTCTTCCAATCCATGAACAAGGTCCACATTTCCATTTGTTTGTATCTTCCTCACTTTCTTTCTTTAGCATTCTATAGTTTTCCAAATACATGTCTTTTACCTCCTTGGTTAAATTTGTTCTTAGGTACTTTATATGTATTGTTGCTATAATACATGGGATTTTTTCCCCTAGTCTCTCTTTCTGACAGTTCATTGCTGGTTTGCAAAAATGCAATTGATTTCTGAATACTGACTGTGTATCCAGCTATTTAGCCAAATTCACTTATTAGATCAAGTAGTTTTTTGGTGGAGTCTATAGGGTTTTCTATGTACCCTATCATGTCGTCTATGAATAGTGACAGTTTTACTTCCTCCTTTCCAATTTGGATGCCTTTTACTTCTTTTTCTTGTCTGATTACTGTAGCTAGACTTCCAGTACTATGTTGGAAAAAAGAAGTGAAAGTGCATACCCCCTTCTTGTTTCTGATCTTAGGAAAAAGTTTTTAGTTTGTGCTCATTGAATATGATACTGGCAGGAGGTTTCTTATATATGGTCCTTATTATATTAAGGAACGTTCCTTCTATTCCCATTTTGCTGAGCGTCTTTTTCATAAATGGGTGCTGGATTTTATTAAATGCTTTTCAGCATCTACTGATATGACCATGTGCTTTTTGCCCTTCATTTTTATGTGGTATATCACATTTATTGATTTTCACATATTGTACCATCCTTGCATCCCTAGGATATATCCCACTTGGTCGTGGTGTATGATCTTTTTACTATATTGCTGGATCTGGATTGCCAATGTTTTGCTGAAGATTTTAGCATCTATGTTCATCAGAGATATTGACCTGTAATTTTCTTTCTTTGTTGTGTCTTTACCTGGTTTGGGAATTAGGATAATACTGGCCTCATAAAAAAGACTTTGGGATTCTTCTCTCTTCTTGAATTATTTGAGGAGTTCTTCTTTGAATGTTTGGTAAAATTTGCCTATGAAGTCACCTGGTCCAGGGTATTTGTGTGCTTGGAGTTTTTTGATTACTTCTTCAATTTCTCAAGCTGTTATCAGTCTATTCAAGCTTTCTGCTTCTTCTTGATTCACTTTTGGAAAACTGTATGTTTCTAGATATTTATCAATTCCACCTAGGTTGTCTAATTTATTGGCATATAGTTGTTCCTAGCAATTTCTTACAATCCTTTGTACTTTTGTAGTATCAGTTGTTACTTCTCTTTCATTTCTGATTTCATTTCTCATTTTTTTTTCTTTATGAGTCTGGTTAAAGTTTTGTCAAGTTAGTTTATCTTTGCAAAGAACCAGAAGCACTCTCTTAATTATTATGTAGTGACTTTCTTTGTCTCTTGTTATGGCCTTTGTTTTGAAGTTTATTTTGTCTGATACAAGTATTGTTACTACAGCTTTTTTTTAAATGTCCATTTGCTTGACTATTTTTTTTCCATCTTTTTACTTTCAACCTGTATAGGTCTTTTGTCCTGAGGTAGGTTTCTTATACACAGCATATATGAGGGTCATGTTTTCTTACCCATTCAACAACCCTGTGTCTTTTGATTGGAGCATTTAATTCATCTATATTTAAGGTTATTATTGGTAGGCATTTACTTATTACCATATATCCCTTTTGTATCTCTCCTTCTGTCTCTCTTTCTTTATATTCTTAAAGTTGTCCCTTTAGCATCTCTTTGGTTTGCTGGATATGTGCTCTCTTAGTTTAGGGTTTTTGTTCATTCGTTTATTTGTTTTTTGTCTGGGAAACTCCTTATTTCACCTTCCATTTTAAATGAAAGCCTTGCTGGATAGAGTAGGTCTCAGTTGCAGGCATTTGCTTTTCATTACTTGGAATATTTTGTGTCAAGCCATTTCCTTTTGGCTGATAGTGTTTCTGTTGAGAAATCATTTGATAGCCTTATCAGAGCTCCATTGTATGTTACTAGCTTTCTTTCTTGCTGCCTTTAGGATTCTTTCTTTGTCTTTAAATTTTACCATTTTAATTATGATGTGTCTTGGAGTGGGCTTGTTTGGGTTCATCGTATCAGGACCCTTTGTGCTTCCTGAACTTTTTCTCTCAAGGTTAGGTAAGATTTTTGTCCTTATTTTTTCAAGCATGTTTTCTATCCCTTGCTCTGTTTCCACTCCTTCTGGTATCCCTATGATGTGAATGTTGTTACATTGCATGTTGTCCTGCAGCTCCCTTAAACTATCCTCATTCTTATTTAGTCTTTTTTTTTTTTTCATTTTATTGCTCTAACTGGGTGCTTTTTTTTTTCTATCTTGTCTTCTAACTCACTATTTCAACCCTGTGGTTCATTTAGCTTTATTGTTAATTCCTTCTAGTGTATTCTTCATTTTAGATATTGTATTTCTCATTTCTTCCTGGTTGTTGCTCATAGTTTCTAAGTCCTTTTTCATGCTGCTGTATTTCCCACTAAGTTCCTTGTAACTCCCATAAAGTTTCTTGCAGTTCTCACTGAGTTCCTTGAGCATCCTTATAACCATTACTTTGAACTCTATTTCTGATAGATTGTCTGCTTCAATTTCTTTTAGCAATCTTTATGGTGATTCCTCCTTTCCTTTCTTTGTCTCCCATTTTAGATGACTCTTTTTGTTTGTTTCTACATGTTTGATTAATCTGCTTTGACTCCCTGTCTTCAAGGTGTAGCCTTCTGTGGTAGGAGATGTGTGAGACCTAGTGATCCAGTCTCCAATGATCTCCTGAGCTGGATGTTCGAAGGATGACTTTTATGCAGATTATGTGGGGTCTCTTGTTATAATTGGGTTTTGATTGTTGTTGGCTTGTTCATTGCTGTGTTCTCCCCTCTGGCTGGCTGACTGAGATCCATAACATGCACCATATCTTGCATGTTTTTGTAGAGATGTTGCCAGAACAAAACAAAATGACCCAGTGAACAAAATCCACATCAGCAAAAATGTGCAACCACAATTTCAATATCAAGAAAAAATGAGGAAACATTGATAAAAGTAGAAAGAGAAAAAGAATATTACCAGATTAAAAAAATAATATGAGCTGACTAATGGAAAGAAAATGATTTTGAGAGTTGAGGGAAGAGTAATAACAAGGGTATGGAATATAAACAAGGCAAAGAAAGGGAGAAAATAAAATTTACAACATAAATACAAAAGGGAGAGAAAAGGGCAAAATGGAGTAAGAAAAGGGAAGAGTATAATATAAGGTTTGAAATTTTTTAAAAAGTGAAAAAAATAAAATAAGAACCAAATTAAAGAAAAACAACCACTGCAGCAATATCCATTACAAATGAGCAAAGATTACTAATGCTGAAAAGAAAATAAGAATATTATGAAAAAGAAAGAAAATAAAGGAATTAAAGAAAAAAGATTATGAGATGTCTGTAGTAAAGAAAAATGATTTTAAGAGGTTAGAGGTGAGAGAAATTATAAGTGTAAGGATTAGAAACCAGGCTAGGAAAGGGACAAAAAAAATTAAAATGAAGATAAGAAAGGGAAGGAGGAAAGCAAAATGGATTAGGAAAGGGGAAGAGTAAAGTATGAGATTTGAAATAAAAATATAGTGAACATCTAGGAACAGAATTGAAGAAATGCAACAACAACCACAATATCAACAACAAATGAGCAAAGATGAATAAAGGTGGGAAAGAGAATAAGGATATTATAAGGAAGGGAAAAAGAATATGAAAGGACTAATGAAAAGAATGTTTTTGAGAGAATGGAGGAAGGAGAAATGGTGAGACTAAGAAATAGATACGAGGCATAGAGAGGTAGAAAAATAAAATTTAAAATGAAAATGAAAAGGGGAAGGAAGAAAGTAAATTGGGTTAAGGGGAGGGAAGAGTAAAATATGAGATCTGAAATAAAACCAAGGTTAACAAAAATAGTATAATGTTAAGAACAAAACTGAAGAAGAAATGTTAAAAAGCTATGCAGGGAAAAAACATAATGGAACTAATAAAAAAAACAAGTTGGAATTTGTTTCAGCAGAGTTTATTGTTTGCCTCCTGTCTTATCCTTCTGAATCTGTTTCTGGTAATATCAGATGGTGTCCCAATCTAGCTTTAGGCAGCCTGTTTGAGGTTACAAGCAATCTACAGTCTATGACTATCTCCTTCAGGTTTGGCTGTTCTACCCTGCTGGCTTTTTATCAGCATAGAGTTCAGGGATGGTTCATCTAATGTCTGACAGCACTGTATGCACCACCTCTACCTGCCTCTGTAGGGTGCTTCTGGTACAATTGAGAAGGTGGGATCCCTGGTTCTCCCCTGGGAGGCTCTGTTCAGTGTTCGGGAAAGATGGTGGGTGTGTTCCCCAGCCCCTGCTCCACATGACTTTTCTGTCTTAGATTAATTCCAATAATGTATAGTTTCGGATGAATTAGCTGTCCATTTCATGTAAGGGACCAATCTGTGTAAAAGGGTCAGCTCTTTCCTGCTTAGTGCTGATTTCAGCTCTATATAAGAACTGAAGCTGGTCTGGGCCCTGAATAGCCCTTGCTGCACCAATTTCTAATCTCTCTGCTCTGCTGTTTTCAGTGGAATAGAGCCTGAGGAGGAAGCAGTGTAACTTGTCACATTTGATAAAAGTTCATAAAGGGCTCTTTTGGAGATTCTCTTTGTTTCCCCTGCAGATATGCACCCGGCAGGGGGTTCTTGAGCCTGGCTTACTTTCTTGTGGAGTTTGCAATCCTGAAGAGAGGAGGGTTGGGCACTCCATCCCCTTCCCAGAGCTTTGTTCTCCATGATGTGAAAAGACCTGCCTGGCTGCAAAGAATGTCAGGCACTTAATTCTTTCCCATCTACCTTCAGCCCCCTGCTCTCTCAGAAGTCTCTCCATTCTGTGCACAGCCCCAAACTCGTCAGCTGTGTTGGGTGGCTCAGCCTTCTAATCTTCCTGCCCAGATGGATTCTGTGGGTATGAACTGAGATGGCAATCTGGTTTCTTTGCTGGCAGAGCAGCTGAGTTTGTCCCTTCCCAGCCATGCTTCTGCCCCTTATTAAAAAGTCTAAGTGAGACACCCACACTGTAGTGACAAGTCATTGTCTAGTTGTCTGTGTACTCTACCTTCCAGAAAGCAAAAAGTCTCTCTCAGTCAGGACTGGCCTCAGCCTGCCAGTGCCACCGACAGTTTTAGGAGATAGAATTTCTCTCTGGAGCTCTCTCAGTTGGCATTGCATCTATGGATGTGCTGCTTTTTGTGTGTGTGCAGCCCGAGACTCCCAACTCCATATATGGTCCCAAGTTTCTCCCAATTAGGGTTGTAGGTTCGCTGTGCAGGACTGGGGCCTCTCCACTCTAGGAAGGGAGGGAGCTACCAAGCTGCATTTTTGGTTGGTCTGTTTTCTGTTGCAGGCATCTCACACAGGGTGTTTCCCCTTCAACTTACAAAATCTCTTACTGGATAGTGCACATCATTCCCTATATTCATTTTACTTCATAAACCTTATCAGCTCTTATTCCGTTGATTGTTCAGGTCACTTGTCAGAAGATCAGCTGAAAATCCATGCTGGTGGTACAAGAACGTGGGCTCAGCTTCCACCTACTAGGTTGTGTTCAATTGTCACTGCAAGTGACTGTAACTCAGTCCCTTTTTCTTCCATTAATTAATCAACATTAGCTGAAAAATACTGAATTAAAGGGTAGGATATAAATCCAGATATTAGATTTTGAAACTATCTGATTAGAGAAACTATCAATGTGTTAATTTTTGGCAAGATTGATACAAAGAGCTTTTACAAAACTAAGAGATACTCACCAAACCTAATTTAACAGGTGTTACAAATGTATACTACCTTCAAATTGGTCCCTAATTTAAAATCTTTTTGGATTTAAATGAAAGTCTGTTCTTTTATAGCTTATAGCAATGTTTCTTCCTTTGTAAAGTGCTCCAGCCTGCGGAGTGGTCAACGAGGGTCCCGAGCCTACCTGAAACGGATGAATAGGGATGGGAACAAGAGGCGCGAAGAAGGGCAGCAAGACAAAGGGTTCTGTTCAAGCTGCAAAATTTTATTTAAGCAGTGGGGGTTATAGAGGGACGGGAAAAGGGAAGTTGCTCTGATAGGTTGCCCCGGTGCGTGTTCAGCTTGTGCTCTTGTTAGTGATTGGTCAGTTAGGTGCGTGATCAGTACCTTGTTTGGTAGCTGGTTCGCGTGCTCTATGGATGCCCCCAGGGGGCAATGCTGGCTGCTCAGACCGCAATATGCTGTCTTGCTGGTGAGTGCAGCCTCTTGAGCTGACTGCATCAGCAAGCTAAGGCCCCAACAGTAAAGATTAGGAAGTTTGTGAAATGTTGAATATTTCCTCTCAAGATTAGCAATCATTCATTAATTTAATTATTGTATATATATATGTATACAGTAATTTTTAAACTTAATTTTTATTTTTAAATTATAGTTGGTATACAATATTATATTATTTTTTATGTATTAGGTAGCATTGCTACGTCACCTGGAGTTGGTAGTGTTGCCTTATATAGGAGGTGTCCTGTAGGGCCCAGTAATGCAGCCTCCATATCACCCAAGCTAGGCACTCCAGGTATAAACCCTGTGTGGGTTGTGTGCACTGTCCTTTAGTAGTTGAGCCTTGATTGCTCTTGATATGTCACTGAGAAAGACTGACCTTCAAGCTGATTGCTACAAGGACCAGCTGTGACTACAGTGGAAGAGCTGCTATGCAGGGGCCTACTGAGCAGTAGTACTTCTGCCCACTAAGCAGTACTTACTTCTGTGGAGATCTGGGCCCTCTGACTCTAACCCTTGAGTGTGTCCCTTGTGCAGGAGGCTTTGAGGGCTCTTAGGAGATACAAGCCAAGGTCAACCACCACCTGTGTCCTGCCTGGGACCAACCAACAACCTGCAGGTGGTTGCCACTTGGGCTAGGCTTGAAGGTGCCCAGGAGAAGCCAAGCTGCTTATCAAAGTCAGCTGCCACTAGTGCAAAACCACTTAATGAGAGGTATGGGGCAAGCCAAGGCCAAATACTGCTTGTATGGAAGATTTTTTAAAAGTTTGAAGTAAGAGAGGCCATGTGTATAGAAAAGCCACTGGATACAGCTTAGATGGGTCCTCAGGTTGGTTAGGGTGGGCTCTCAGGAAATCAGCAGCATGGAGCAAACAATGTGAGCTTGGCTGATGGAGATTTGGATAAAGCACCCACCTATTTACTCTGTGGAGAGGGCTCAGACAAGGAACAAGGCCTCTGCCAGCACTTCTCTTTGGGGAAAACTTGCTCCTTCAGCTCTCATCCAGTTGTCAGACAATTCAGTTCCTCCCTGTGTGTCCCTAGTGCTTTTGGAGCAGCTTCCTCAGAGATAAAGCTCAGAACAAATGAATCTGAGTTGGTCCATGCCTGGGCCTCTTAAGAGGAATTGCCTGGGACTCCAGAAGCCTCTGTTTTAGTCACAATTCTCATTGGTTCTCATAGCCAGAAGTTATAGTGACTTTTCTTCCCAGCACTGGAACACTGGGTTGGAGAGCCTTCTGTGGTTCTGGGAAACCCTGTGCCTCATGGGGGACCTCTGAGGCTGAGATATCCCTCCTGATTTTTAACAGCCACACTTGCGTTTGGAACCAGCCTGTTTCATGTCTCTGCCCCTCCTACCAATCTCAATGTGGCTTCTTCTTAATATCTTTAGGTATAGGGCTTTCATTCAGCTAGATTTCAAGTGATTCTTAATGATGCTTGTTCTGTAGTTTTAGTTGTAATTTTGATGTGGTTGTGGGAGGATTTGAGTAGCTAAGCTGACATCTTGACCATAATACCACTTTCAGTAATTTTATTTGGGAAAGCATACCTGGACACAAAAATCTGTCATATATTCAACAATACTTTACATGGTTTTATACTCTGCTGTTTGCAGCAGCAATTTTATATTTTATTAAATATATAAATATATCTTTCAACTTTATATAGATGAAAGGACTAATAGTTCGAATAAAACATGCCCAACACAATTAAAAAAATGAGTTCTCCCCAGAATTGTAGCAAAACGTATTTAGCAAAATGTATGTCATTGAAATTTGGAGATTCCTAAGGATATGTTTTTCACTTGTTCTATAAAAAAATATATTTTTTCATAATGAACTTTACAATATATTGAAGACATTTAACATGTTCACATGTCTGAATAAATGTGCTTATATATTAAAACTTATTTAAATGTAAGGATAGGTATCTATCTATTGCAGGTAGCTCAAGAAAACAGGACTTACTGCAAAAGCATTAGTGGAATGGGTGGGAGAAAAATTTCATGGACTCTATCAAGACCTAAACCTTCCAGGAATGGAGCCATCAGGGTCATTCTGAGATCAACTCTTAAGACCACAGCCCAGGAAGAAAACATTGACCTTTACTCTTATTCTTCACTATTAATATAATACTGCTAAAAATTGCATTCTCTTCCTTTCTCTTTCTACCAACTGAATTTGAATCCTTACACATAATTTGCTTTCCCACATGACTTTCTCTAACTCCTGATTCTGATTTTGACTTTGAAAATTTTTGTTCCAGATCTATCTTATGGTACCTTTTATTGTCATGTATGCTAATAACAAAAAAATCCATATTGTCCACTTCAATTGTGAAACCAGATCTAATTGTCTTATTTAGATTTTCCTCAGTATAAGTCATTTAGGCAAGAAGCAAAGGTCAACCACTCTTTCACATATTGGGTCACCTTGAGTTAGAGGCCCTTGCCATGGGTAATCAGCTTTAGCAATGGAAAACTGGGGCATGTGAGGGTTTCTATCTATGGTGCCATTCTTGGGGCCAGTTTTCTTTAGAAGGTGATGTTAGTGATACATACTCTGTAATACTTTTAATTTAATATAATTTCAGTGCAGAGGAGGTATCAGAAGATTCTTCTATAAAGCCTCTAAAATCTATTTGAAACAAAGATCATTTGAATAGAATTACATTTCTGACATATTTTAGTACCTTTATTTGTGGCATATTACTTTTATCCTTATAGATTTCTTTTGTCAAAATATTTATATTTTAACTTATATCATTTTGAACCCAAACTATACCTTACTTAGCCAAGGTTAGTGTGTTTCATAATATGAGTACCAGTTCTTGAGGGATTTTTTTTCTTTTTTGCTTCAATTTCTGTTTTTATTTCAATTGTTTGTTTCTATTGAATATGTTTTTATTCCATTCAAAATAAAATATCTAAAATGTTATTCTCCCTTAACATTTACTGAGTTGAACATGCTCTATACTTTTCCAATCTAATATCTTTAATATTAATGTATCCTTTAAGTTATGTTAACTTCCCATACCCCTATATGATATTTCTTATCATTAAAAAATATCAAATTAAAACCACAATGAGACACCACTTCACACTGGTCAGAATGGCCAATCAACAAACAACAAGTGCTAGTAAGGTTGTGGAGAAAAGGGATCCCTAGTACACTGTTGGTGGGAATGTGTACTGGTGCAACCACTGTGGTAAACAGTATGGAATTTCCTCAGAAAAACTAAAAATGGAACTTCCATTTGACCCAGCAATTCCACTGCTGGGACTATACCCTAAGAATCCCCAAACACCAATTCAAAACAACCTATGCACCCCAATGTTCATAGCACCACAATTTACAATAGTCAAGTGCTAGAAGCAGCCTAGGTGCCCATCAGTAAATGAATGGATCAAAAAACTGTGGTACATATACACAATGGAATTCTATGCAGCAGAAAGAAAGAAGGATCTCCTACCTTTGCAACAGCATGGATGGAACTAAAGAGCATTTTGTTAAGTGAAATAAGCCAGGGGGCAAAAGATAAATACCATATGATCTCACCCATAAGTGCAACCTAATCAACAAAGCAAACATACAAGCAAAATATAACCAAAGACATTGAAATTAAGAACAAACAGACAGTAACCAGAAGGGAGGGAGGGGAGAAATAATAGGGGAAAGAAGGGAAAGGGTCATCAAAGAACATGTATAAAGGACCCATGGACAAAGCCAAAAATGGGTAGGATTGAGAATGGGAGGTGGGGGTGAGGGGTGGGAGAAAATAATGGTGGGAAAATGGAGACAACTGTATTCAAACATTAATAAAAATGATTAAAAAACAAAAGCCATATTTTTCAAGGACAACTTCAAAATTCACAATGAGAGTATCAGTCTACTTCTGCTGCATGTCTTTACAAAACCACCCTTCTAATTTTCATCACTACATTTTGCATTTTGTTATAGTTACTGTAATAGTCTTTTTGGTTATAAATGACAGATAATTCAACAGGTGGACAATAACAACAGCAAATTTCATATACTGGTTTTACAATTAGAAATTTTAGTGGTGGGTTAATCCAGTTTCTCAAAAGTGGCACCATCTTGTTTGGGTTTTCTAGTGCTTGTTCCCTTCTGAGGCACACTCTTCCCTCTGGTGTCTCTGCAGCACCCCCAGGCTTACACCCTTACATTTTAATTTCTCTTCTCCAACAGTTTTAAGCAGACTCCCAGAATTAATATCTCTCCTTAGCTTGTCTTGCATCACATATCAAAAATCTATTATTGAGGCAAAGGGATGAAAAAAATATTTTCTATAAATAGGCCACATGCTTGTACCTTAAATCAAGAACAAAACTAATTCCACCAATATTACTAAGAGTGAAGAAGTTGTTCCAAAAGGAAAAATCAAGGTTCTGTTGTTAAAAGAAGAGAATGAGTGGGGGAAATTCTATTTGTCTGTGTTAAATATAACAAGGATTGTGCTGCATGTTTTAAGCCTTCCATAGCATCTAACATCCAGCCTAGAATAAATTTAAATTCTCATTGAATGAAGAGCATTTGTTCAGGTAAACAAAAGCAATTTCATAGCTGTAGAGTTAGAGTTTGATGTTGTCATTTGTGCATTTGCTTTTCTTAAGAGGAGCCCAACAGTCACTGCTGTGCTTCTTGCTGAACTGTTCCTCCCTCTTGTTCTTGTCCTTAGTCTTTCCTTATCAAACCATAGTCTCAGAAAGGGCAGGAAACAACATACTAAAGTGTGACAGAATAATAGTACCTTACAGTACTTACTCTCTCTGTGTGCCTTTCACATTAAATAAATCAAAGTTTTGAAGTAAAAAAAATAACCATTCACTTATTCAAAAAAACATTAATTGAGCACTCTGGCTTTGGGGATATCTGTTTTTCTAGCATCACACTAGAGAGAAATTACATTCCTAGGTGATATGTTAGTCTAAGCCAATGAGGGAAAAATATATTCTTAGTTTATTGTTGGAAGGAGTTTTATGGCTTTGTGGTCCATGTGAATGTCTCAGACATATTTATTCAGAATAGGGAATGAGTTAGGACTGTCACTGTTATTCCAGTTTTTTTTTTTCAAATGGATAGTTTTCTTTTATAAAATATACCTGTTACAGAAAGAAAATATAAATTTAAATGCAATTTGAAAGCTATTGCCTCAAAATCACCTCTTTATCGCAAATCATTAATGCCTTTTTTAATACAAAATTTATTTCTATAGTGTGGGAAATTTGTCATTTTTTGTTAGATATTTATTTAGCAAATCACATATCTGGGCCCTACTACACTTGCATTTTAATTTTACTTTCCATGCCTAGAATCAGTTCTCTTGAATAAAGGTAGTTCCTATGGCCCTTTTTGAAGCTCTTGTTTTTCCCTGCTCATTTTGTAGGCATCATCTTGTTCATGCTCAAGTTTGTGTAGAGTGAGACTGAGCAGTCAGAACCCCAGAATCCTCTCTTTGACTCCATAAGCAAATAGCTGTGGTTTACCTGCACACAGGAAATGTGTGTCTGTGTGTGATAATTGAGTCAGGACACTTCCTTTTCACAGTTATATTTTTTTTACTCTCTCCCACCCAACATAGTTCAGTCTCTTCCCATTGTAAATTTTAACACTTCCTTGAACTTGCTATGTGATTAACTTAATCAATGCTTTGTATGTATTTTATTATTTTATCTAGTCTACTTGATTAGTTCTCATTCATCCTTTAGAACACTGCTCAAAGATTACTCTGTGGCATTTTTTTCCTATCTCTAAATACAGCTGTGTTTTTTACTCTGG
Source organism: Tonatia bakeri (assembly GCA_004024845.1). Taxonomy (NCBI): domain Eukaryota; kingdom Metazoa; phylum Chordata; class Mammalia; order Chiroptera; family Phyllostomidae; genus Tonatia; species Tonatia bakeri. The sequence goes on along the minus strand of PVIA01001155.1, from coordinate 150,562 downwards.
GCAACACTGCATTGTTGAAGTTTACTTGCTATTCTATGCTCTGATGGGACTACATATCTGTTTACTAAATCTATGACCTCCTGTAGTGCACGACCCCTGTTTTAGTATCTCTTCATCTTTAACAATTAAAAAAGTCCCTGGCAAGTCAGGAGATTTCTGGCCAAGATGGAGGCATAGGTAGTAGACACACTGTGCCTCCTTGCACAACTAAAATAAGGACAACAACAATTTAGAAACAAGATAACAACCAGAACTGACAAAAATTGAACTGTATGGAAGTCAGACAACCAAGGAGTTAAAATAGACACATTCATCCGGAACAGTAGGAAGGGTGGAGTTGGGCAGCTGGGCAAAGAGGGGTCGAGACATACAAAGCAGTGGTACCGGGCATGCAAGACAGCAGTGGGTGGACACTGGGTGGGCAGGCAGTGGCTGGCAGACCCCGGGCCTGGGGTGACAATGGGCAGACCCAGGGAGGTGGCGTGCGCGCAAGGCAGCTGGCTGACCAGGCAGTCCCAGGGTCCCAGCACTGGGAAATAGAGCCTTAGGGCACTGATTGAAAACACCTGTGGGGGGTGAGGTGAAGGGAGGGACTCCCACCATCACAGGAGAGTTCCTTAGAGAGACCCCTGTGGTCCTAGAATGTGCATGAGCTCACCCACACAGGAATTAGCACCAGAAATGCCCAGTTTGCTTGGGGGAAGCAGCAGAAGGGACTGAAATCTGACAGAGAGTGGAGCAAGTACCATTGTTCCCTCTCCAACCCCACCCCCCCATATAGCATCATGACCGAGTGACTGAGTTGCCCTGCCCTGGTGAACACCTAGGGCTCTGCCCCTCAAACATAACTGGTGCTCCAAGACAAACAACAACAACAACAACAAAACCTGGCCCAAATGGAAGATGAGATCAAAGCTCCATGGTAAATACAACTAAGCAACCTAGAGATAGCCAACCTATCAGATGCACAGTTCAAAGCACTGGTGATCAGGGAGCTCACAGAATTGGTTGAATTTGATCACAAATTAGATGCAAAAAATGAAGGCTATGCTAACTAAAATGAAGGAAAATGCACAGGGAACCAATAATGATGGGGAGAAAACTGGGACTCAGATCAATAGAGTGGACCAGAAGGAAGAAAGAAACAAACAGAAGAGAATGAAGAACTGAGAATTCAAAAAAATGAGGAGAGGCCTAAAAACCTTCAGGACATTTTAAACATTCCAACACCCAAATTATAGAGGTACCAGAAGGGGAAGAGGAAGAGCAACAAATGGAAAAGTTATTTGGACAAATAATAAAGGATAACTTCCCCAATCTGGCAAAGGAAAGAGACTTCCAGGAAGTCCAGGAAGCTCAAAGAGTCCCAAAGAAGTTGGACCCAAGGAGGAACACACCAAGACACATCATAATTACATTAGCCAAGGTAGAACTGAAGGAGAGAATCCTAGAAGCAGCAAGAGACAAGGAGACAGTAACCTACAAAGGAGTTCCCAGCAGACTGTCAGCTGATTTCTCAAAATAGACCTTCCAGGCAAGAAGGAGCTGGAAAGAAGTATTCCAAGTCATGAAAGGCAAGGACCTACATCCCAGATTGCTCTATCCAGCAAAGCTCTCATTTAGAATGGAAGGGAAGAGAAAGTGTTTCTCAGATAAGGTCAAGTTAAAGGAGTTCATCATCACCAAGCCCTTAGTTTATGAAATGTTAAAGGGACTTATCTAAGAAAAAGAAAATAAAAAATATGTATAGGAAAATGACAGCAAACTCACAATTATTAACAACCACACCTAAAAGAAAAACAAAAACTAACTAAGCAAACAATTAAAATAGGAACAGAACCACAGAAATGGAGGTCACATGGAGGGTTAGCAATAGGGGAGTGGAAGGAGGAGAGAGGGGGAAAAGGTACAGAGAATAAGTAGCAGAGATGGTAGGTAGAAAATGGACAGGGGGAGGGCAAGAATAGTATGGAAAATGTAGAAGCTAAAGAACTTATGAAGCATGGACATGAACTAAAGGGGAGAATGTGAGTGGGAGAGGGTGTGCAGGGTAGAGAGGAATGAAGGGGGGAAATGGGACAACTGTAACAGCATAATCAATAAAATAAATTTTTTTAAAAAAGTTCCTGGCACATAGTATATGTTTAACTCATTTGTTGAATGGATTAACTCCTGGGACCAAAAGTATCCATTTCAGAAGGGACTTTTAGTTCATATCAGTAGCTGCCTAGAACAAAGTCTCAAGTAGGATCAGGAAACTGAGTGAACAAAGTTCATTATCCTGTGGTCATTCACCAGTGGTGGGTCGGGGGGCTATTGTGAGTATAACATGGAGTTTGGGGAGATGACAACACATATACCTCTGTTTGACATGTTTACCCAAAGGACTACTCAAAAATTTAAAAATATCTATTTTCTCTCTTCCTATTAAAATTTCAAGCATTTCCTTCAATAATATTCCTTCTCAAAAACAAAATAGGTTTCTTTACCATGTGTCTACTCATCATCCCGTATTTCCCAATAAACACAGCAACAGTCACAGGATCTTATTATATATGTGTGTATATATGTGTGTATAAATATATATATTTTTAATATATTTTAAATATATATGTATGGTCCCTGAGGGCCAGTATTTATATATGTGTTATGGCAACAGTAGATACAGAAGTCATAAATTATGAACATGTGAGAACAACTGAATAGGGTACATAAAGATTATTTATGAAATTTTACTTGGATTTCAAGTTTCTTACTAGTAAAATGAGGATGTTGATTTAAAATTTCTGAGATAATTTCTGGTTTCTCATACTAACCCAATTTAATAACCCATATTACAGTAGTTCTATATTTTAGTCTCATTGCTTAAACCATCAAAATATATATGATCAATTGACAATGAAAGAAAAAGAATAAAGGCACAAAGTAGGTGTGGAATAATTTATTATTGTTTCTATATCAATTCCTCTTATTTTATTAAATAGTATTATTCTAATAGCCTATTTCAATTGATAATGAATTGAAATAGTCACAAAATGACAATGCTAGAATGATTTCATGTATACCTTTTCCTTAAGGGTCTGTTTCTCATGTAATAAAACATCATTTATAGCAGATTGAAATGAAATTTTAAACTGATTTTATTATAGCTATAATGTAAAATGATAGTAATCTATTTTGAATATAGTATAATATCTATGTCCTTTTTTTCTTATGTGTTTTTCTGGAGATCCTAATGTTTTCCAAAATTTAAAATATTGTAGATAGAACATAAAATATTACTATAATATTATATGTATAAGTATATATTACATGAAAATATATACCATTTATAAAATATTATAATAAATGTATATGTCTCTATACAAAAAAATGAAGTTGAATAAGGTTTTTTGGAGCCCAAGAAGGATTGCCAAGGCAGTAAGTAAGAAATACATAGTGTTGGTGAGACATACTGAAGGTGATCAACAGCAAGAAGAGAAGGAATACAATGGCTATGTGGTGATGAGGAAACCAACACATATGTATGTGTACACACACAGACACTCACTTGCATGACCAAAATACAGAAATGCGGTAATAAGCATTTGTTTGGAGGAATATTAGTATCCGTGTCTCGGTTTTTACTAAATATTTCAAATTTCTTAATTGTTTCAGTGGAAATTATGATTTAAGGGCTTAAAACTATGTCATTAAGAGGCCTTTGGTATACTGTTTGTTATTTGGGGCTATGACTTTCAGTTATTAGTTCTTCTTTCTTTGTACCTCTTTATCTGGCTTTTCCAGACATCGGGAGTGAATTGGACTCCTGTCTTTTAGGATATGTACAAGCATGCGTTATTCACTTTTCCGTGCATTTATTTATTAGTTGAAATAATGTGCTGAGCAAATGGCAGACAGCAACAGGAAATTATAGAACAGACAGAATGGAGAAGCAAGAGTATTTGTCCCTCAACTCAACCTATTCTTTACTTGAGGCAGTATCTGAAACATCAACTGCATTTCTTAGTCACAAAGAAAATGAGGTAAACACATGAGGAAATTCAGTGCCATTTGTGAAAACACAATTTTACTGGTGTAATTTGATATTTTTCTCATTTACCAAAGCATCATATAAAATGGTTATACATTTTTGAGAATGTGGCATGCATTAATAATTAGTTCTTGCCCTGCCTGGTTAGCTCAGTTTGTTAGAGCTTCCTCCCCAAACACCAAGGTTGCAGTTTAGATTCCTGGTCAGGGCACACACAAGAATCAACCAATGACGCATCCATAAGTAGAACAACAAATCAATGTTTCCTCTCTCTCTCTCAAAAAAAGATAATAAAAAAGATAATTAATTCTTAATCACCTGAAGCTTAAAATAACTTCTAGAAATATTTAGAAAAACAGAGGTAGGAAAGGACAGCTTGAAACAGCATTGCAACAAAACTGCCCAAATTTGGTGAAGGCTCCAAAGTGTTGCCAATTTCAGTGTATCCATAATTCCTAATTACAGATAGGGGTCTAGCACTAAAATCCAGAATGCAACATGAACATAATTGCATCTCTGAGGTGTGAGTTAGAGTCAGTACTCTCCAGGAGGTATGTCGGCAACTTTACTGAGTGTCATAGATCCTGAGGTTTTGAAGAAAAACAAAAAAGAAGAAAAGAATAATTCTAAGGTAGAAGTGGTTTATGCATTTTTAGAAAGTTACATTGTTTTTCCATTCCAGTTCTACAATCTGGCTGTAAGCCTAGACTTTGCCAATCACTTTGACCTTGTTGTTGAGGGTAAATTCTTCAGAGAATAGCCAGAATACTCCCCTGAAGAGGAATAGTAAGCAGTGCTCTTAAGATGCTGCCAAAGGAATAAAGCTGGCAAGAAATAACTCTCTCCTGGGATATACAGCAAGCAGTTCAAATAATATACTCAACCACAGGGAATAAAAGGAATCAGTATTCTGTCCCCCATCTTAACTGAAACTTCTTTTAGAACCTACCATTTCTTATAGATGAAAAGTGAAGAAAGAAAAACATTGTATGTTTTTACTTCTTTAAGCATAATTATGTTTCACCAGTGTGCATTTTTAAGCTTTTTATTTTGTAATAATCTATAATTATTAATCTATAATTGTGTATGGTTTTGCAACATTCTATGTGCAAAATCATACAGAGAATTCCCATACAGTCTTCACCTACTTTTCCCCAATTATGACTTTTCTAACTGCAATATAACATCAAAACCATCAATGTATTCTTAAAAGATGCATATTTTATGCTATCCATTTTATGCTGCTTTTTAAAAAGTTTAGTTAAATGTATTAGTGTAACATTGGTTATTTACATTGCATAAATTTCAAGTGTACAGCCTCATAATATGACATATGTCACTTCATGTGCTTCCCACCCAAAGTTTCTTCCCCTTCTTTCATCATGTATTTGACCCCCTTTACCTTTTCTGTCCTCCCCCTAACCCTGTTTGTCTCTGATAACCACTATTCTGATGTCTGTATCCATGAGGGTTTTTTCTTGTTTCTAAAAGTTTATTTTATTTGCTTATTTTTGCCTTTTGTTTTATATCCAAAATACGAATGAAATCATAAGGTTCTTATTCTTGTTGTTCTTCCTTTATGGCATGAAATCTTAAGAGTGGGGATAGCTTTGGTTCTGAGCATTACTGAAAGTGGTCTGCACACTCTCACTATTTGTAGACCTAAACATGATATTTCCAAGTGCATTTTTGGTGCTCACAGTTGTTTGATTAATATTTTTCAAATATCTTTGCAAACTTTATGTGCTATTGTTTAATGATTCAGCATTAGTTTTGATTGTGATAAAAGCTTTACCACATTGGAAAGTAGAACAGAAAACAATTTGATAAATACTGATTGTGTTTAGTAGGATTTTCCTGATTCAGGAGCTGTAGTTGTAACATGTCTGATATTTACATAAACATAGCAAATGTAGGACTTTTTATACAGAATACTTTAAACAAAACTCAACAATAACAAACAATGATATTATTCTCAGACTGATCAATTTGTTGAGTGTATCTTCCAAGTAATAACTAATTACTTATGACTAATTAGATGGATTAATAATAAAAAACAAGATGAATCAATCAGAATTGAGTTAAACATGTAAGCCCTGGCTGGTGTGGCTCAGTGGATCGAGCACCCCCCTGTGAACCAAAGTGTCTGGTTGGATCCCCACTCAGGGCACATGCCTGGGTTGCAGGCCAGGTTCCCAGTAGGGGGAGCACCAAAAGCAAACACACAATGATGTTTTTCTCACTCCCTTTCTCCTTCCTTTCCCCTTTCTCTAAAAATAAACAAGTAAAATCTTTAAAAAATAAAGACTAGAGTTAAACATGTAATATAAGTCTGAGAGGCAAAATATTTATATGACCTGAAGAGAATAATGGGGGAAAATAGAAGAAGGGCCGTTAGTGAACATGTATAAAGGACACATGGACAAGGACAAAGTAGGGGTAGGTTGGAGGGTGGGAGGTGAGGGTGGGTAGGGCAGGGGGGTGTGGTTGGGGAAAATGGAAACAACTGCACTTGAACAATAATAAAAAATAAATAAATAAAATCTGAAAAAATATGTAGCTGCTGAAATATTCACTTGAATATTGAACATTTATAAAACTTTCTAAGTCGGTAGAAAATGTCTTCAATTTTCCCTCTCTGTATATTCCCAACATCTCTCCATCTGATACTTTCATTCATGGGCTCCACTAGTTAACTTACTATGTTCACTGTAAGGTTCATTTCTAATGCAATGCTAAAGAGTTTCCAAATTCATCAGCAGGAAGGTTTTTATATTTTCGTTTTGCTTTTTTGAGCCCATGTATATAGCTTTTCTTACATTATACCCTACTGCTGCCATCTGTGAAATTGGAAGCATACTGAGGACACAATCTGCATTTTACTTATTTTTATGTTCCAACCAGCAGACTGAACTTCTTAGATTTGGGCTTTGTGTTTGATAAATGGCATTGAATTTAACTTCTCATTTTTTTTTTTGTTAGATATTTGGCTATCAATGGAAATAACATAAAATTGGCCCATGCAGACTCTACCATGAAACAACCTACATGTACCACCAAGAAAACTCACCCCTTTCTCCTAAAAGTAAAGGAATACATAACTACACAAACATTAATTTTGCAAAGAAGAGGGAAGAGGAAAGCAATGTGTTGGTTGTTTGTTTTTCGATTCATGTGATGTAAGCAAACTTGTCAAGTGCCTCAGCACCATTTATCATTCATTCTCCATATCCGGGAAACTGTCAAGAGGCTCCCCTCAATTTTCAAGATGGTTTTAGGAATCACTGGGGTTTGAGCAGAATCTGTGTATCATCCACCAGCTCCCATGTCAATGTGGCTATTTTTTCAATGGCATCAACCATGCTACCCACACTCCCATCCAAAGGGGTGCACACTGTCCTCCTATGGTCTTATACAAGTTCAATTTTATGACTGCTGGAGAGATTGTTGTGCCAGTAAGGTAGAGTGTACATAAAACATTAGCATAATGCCTGCCACATAGTAAATATTCAGTAAATGCTACTTATTATATAAAATAAGGTAATGAACCTATGCTTATATCAGTGGAAAAGGTATTTGGGCTCTGGAAATCTGCAGAGAAATCTGCAGAGATTTATCCACTAACCTGATGAGCTAGTTAAGGATCTATACACACTAGCACCTCTGAAAAGAGGCATTAGTTGATACCACACTTTCAGCTATTAGTATAAAATCACCACATTACTGGTGGCTCATTGCTGCTGAGGAAGATAATTGCAGAAACTAATTTTATTGAAAAAAATTTTATTGTGCAGAAATAAAATATTCAGCTGAGTTTATGAAAGCAGAAATCAGAAGACAGGATGCCGGGTGGATAAGGTAGATACTAAGCGATGATGCATTATTGTCACCCCTCTGTCATTAAATGCCACTCACATTTCAAATGAATATGTGTGTTTGGAATACCTACTCCCTAAAAAAACTTACCTTTGGAGGATCAGGCACACTTAGGACAGGAAATATGAGTTTGCTAAGTATAAGCTACTGAAATACCATCTCTGTAAATCAGCACACTACAGTGCATAGACCTGAAATACACACCACCTATGTTTTTTTCTCTATAAGTAGCATTTTTTTATCATTATGTGAATTTATTGTCTGCAAACTATGCCAGTCTCAGAAACAGAGCTCCCACATTTATCTATAGAAGAACATGGTGATAATCTCAACCCTGTCTTCAAAGATATATTATATTCCTCTTTGTACAAAAGGAAGGAAATGTATTTCCTATGCTAGTTAAGCTTTGGTCTCCCTGGTCTATAAAATGTCAAGAGGTATGAATTGTACTAAAACCTGCAGCATGATTTTGAGACGATTCCTCTGTACACTGGAGATTTGGCTTTGAAGACAACATTCTTTTTCTGCTTGGGTACCCAGCCTGCATTTCTCATAACTCCACAAATAAACACTAGTACTGTAGTTGCAAAAAATGACGTTATTGAGATAGGCACAGGAAGCACATAACAATTATTTTAAACAAACTAGAAAGTAGTACTAAAAAAGTTAACCCATCATATTTATATAAAATTTAAAATGATGTTTTCCCTAGGTCAAAATTTCTAATGCCTAACAAGAATAGGAAAATAAAAAATATGCTATTGTACCTCAATATTAGCTTATAGCATCATCTTTACTTCGGGCCAAGATACAAAATGAAAAATTTTTAATTATAAAATTATTTAACGTACCTGATGGACAATTTTGAAGGAAAAAATATGTTTGTATAATTAAGAACTCCCAGCCCTGGTCATGTTAATGAAACTGGAACTAGACTTACCTTTCTATGTTAAACAGTCAGAGCACTGGGAAAGTATCCTATACATTTGATTCCAGACATTCCACAAAGGCCAACAGTAGACTGAGATTCAGGAGAGAATTGAAAAGAACCACAGGAGATTTCCAGTCACCCTGGAATTCTGCCTGGAGACATATTCCAGATTACAGTGTGGGGAGGAGGAACATAAGAGAAGCATTGATCATTTGAAAAAATGGTGATGAAAATACGGGAAGATGAAGCAGGCAGTATTTGCACAGCAGGAGGTAAGCAGGGAAAGAGTTTTAAAAAATCCACGTATGGGTTCTGTGGAGCCTGTTACTGGAAACTAAACTATGCCTATGTATGATGAAGTTCTACAAGGCTAAGAACAGATCAGCTGGAGAGCTGCAAAGTGAATAATCCCTGAATTTGCTCAAGACTAGATTTGGGAGGTCTGTCCAGCCAGAGCACAGAGTCCCTTACAAACCCCAGAGACATTCTAGAGACTGGAGATATGCCTCACCTTTATGAAAAGGCTAAACTGTAATTAAGGGAAAGTCTGCTCTATACCAGCCTTGGAAGGATAAAGGTCATGCCAAATTTTCTTAATTGCCTATAGAAACAAAGTTTGGTAATTTTTAAAGAAAAACAAAAAAATCAAAACTCAAAAATATTAAAAAATTTTACTAGAAATGAAAAGAAGTCAAAAAAATGTGACCTACAACTAAGAGAAGATCATCAGCTAATAGAAACAGATTCATAAATGACAAAGATGGTATAATTAGAAGATAAGAATTTTAAACAACTACTATAAATATACTCAAAAAACATGAAATTAATGAGATAAATGGAAGATATTAAAAATAAAACTAAATAAAGCTTCTAGAGCTGAAAAATACAATACATCAAATGAAAAAATCGATTACATGGCATTTAGATCAGAGAATATATTACAGAAAAAATCAATTAACTTAAATACCATTAAAAACTATTTCAAATGGAACACAAGGAGAAAAATACTGACAGAACAGTGTGATAATGTCTTGAGAACAATATATAAGTGGTCATTAATTATTGACAAAAGCATGAAAATGATTCAATAGAAAGGGAAAGTTTTTCAACCAGTAATGCTGGAACTTAATATCCATATCAAAGAATGAACCTAAAACTTTAACTTATAGTATTTACATAACAAAAGTGGCTTAGTTTCATGACCTTGAGCAGGTACACAAAGCATAAATAATAAAGAAAACAAATTAACTTTGGTCTTTATCAGAATGAAAAACTTCTTTTAAAAATACCTAAGAAGTTGAGAATGCCATTTTCAACATAACTAGTCATTAGAGAGATACAAATTAAAACCACAGGGAGATACCACATCACATAGGTCAGAATGGCCATCATAAATATATCAACAAATAATAAGTGCTAGTGAGACTGTGGAAAAAAGTGAACCACAGTGCAATGTTGGTGGGAATCCAGACTAGTGTAGCACTGTGGAAAACAGTATGAAATTTCCTCAAAAATTTAAAGATAGAAGTGCCTTTCACTATAGCAATCCCTCTGCTGGGATTATGCCCTAAGAATCCAAATCCACCAATTCAAAAGAACCTATGCACCCCAATGTTCAGAGCAGCATGATTACAATAGCCAAGTGCTAGAAACAGTCTAAGTGCCCATCAGTAAAGGATTGGATCAGAAAACTATGGTACTTTCACAAAATGGAATACAAAACAGCAGAAAGAAAGAAGAAGCTCCTACCCTTCTTGACAGCGTGAATGGAACTGGAGAGCATTATGCTAAGTGATATAAAACAGGTGGTAAAAAGACAAATACCATATGATCTCACCTATAAGTGGAAACTATTCAACAAAACAAACCAATGAGCAAAATAGACCCAGAGGCATGGAAACAAGGAACAGACTGACAGTGACCAGAGGGGAGGGGAGAGGAGAATAATAGGGGAAAGATGAGGAAGGGGCAAACTAAGGAACAGAAATAGAGGATTTATTTGCATGGACAATGGCAGGGACTGACTGTGGAAGTGGGAGGATGAGGCAGGGGAGAGCAATGGGGGAAAAGGTGGGGCAACTGTAACTGAACAACAATTAAAAAAAAAAGAAATTGAAAATGCAAGCCACAAATTGAAAAAATAGAATACCCATCTTGTATGCAGAATATATAACAATACAACTCAGCAATCAGACAAATAGCCCAATTTAAAATATGCAGACACTTTATACAAAAATAATGGCTAACGAGCATGTGAAAGGATATTTAACATCTTTAGTTATCAAGGAAATGCAAATTGAAACCCAGTGAGATACCACTTCACAATAACTAAAATGATTAAAATTAAAAACTTGCTAATACCCAATTTTGGCATTTGTGAAACAAGTGGGATTCTCAAATGTTACCACTGCTTTGAAGATAGTTGAGAAGTTTGTGTATATGCGTTTCTATATATTTAGTCCATGCAGAATTTATCTAGCCACATAATATGAAAAATTGAGACATTTATTGAAGGAGATACAAGATACAAGAAACATTGTACATAGTACAATGACCCCACAGTCCCCTTCAAAGAAGACACCACAGGACCTCACACAGTTTCCAAGTGTCTCTTCTGGTGTTCAAAACACTCCACAAAATCCTTTGTTAGAATCACCATCAGAGGCCCTGTCATATTTTCCTAAATCTCATTGATGTTCTGAAGTCTTTACCCTTTCATAGGTGATTTTCTTTTTGGGAAAAGCCAAAGGTCCCAGAGCACCAAATCTGGGCTGTGCGAGGACCTGAGTCACCTGGGTGATCTGATGTTTCACCAAAAACTTTGCATGAGACATGATGCACGAGGGGGCACATTGTCATGATGAAACTGCCAGTCACCAGTTGCCCATAGCTGTGGCCATTATTGTTGTATTGTATCTCTCAACCAATGAGGAACATTGAGGTAGTACTCCTTATTGTTTGGCCTGGAGGGGCATACTCAAAATGGACAACACTTTTCCCAATCAAATAACACAGTTAACATGGTCTTGATCTTGCTGTGACTTTGCCGCACCCTCTTCAGGCTTGCAGAACCAGGCAACTTCCATTAGGACAACTGGGCCTTCATTTCTGAATCATAGTCATAGACCCATAACTCATCTCTGGTTATGACCTTCTTGAGGAAATCTAGTTCATTGGTAGCAGTTTGACTCAAATCATTAGCAACTGAAGCACCAACTGAAGCACGATATTCTTTCTGCTCTGATAGCAGAAGCCTCAGAACAAATTTTGCCACAACACATTTCATGTCAAGATTCTGCATCAAAATCTCAGACAAAGTAATTTTAGGAATCCCCAGATCAGCTTCTAGTTCTCATGTGCCAGTTGCCAATCTTTGCTGATTGCAGCTTGTACACATTCAGCATTTTCAGGAGTTCCAGGCCTTCCAGAACGTGGAAACACTGGAAACAACCCAAATACTCATCAAAAGACAAAACAATAAACAAATATCATCAAATAATAAAGTACTTCTCAGCCTACTCAGCAATACAAAGGAACAAACTAACATATTCAACAACATATTTAACAACCTTTTTTAAAAAAGGATTTTATTTATTTATTTTTAGAGAGAGGGTAAGGGAAGGAGAAAGAGAGGGAGAGAAATATCAATGTGTGGTTACCTCTTGCACATCCCCACTTGGGGACCTGTCCTACAACCAGGCATGTGCCCTGATTGGGAATCGAACTGGCAATCCTTTGGGTCACAGCCTGCACTCAATCCACCAAGCTACACCAGCCTGGGCCATATGCAACAACCTTGATACATCTCAGATACTAGCTGAGTGATAAGGACCCATGCCAATAAAAACAGTGACATTGATACACTCAAAAAATGTGCTGGGTGAGCCCTGGCCTGGTGGCTTGACTGGCTGGAGTGTATGTAGTCCTGTGCACCGAAGGGTTGCGAGCTCAATCCTTGACTGGGGCTTGTACAGGAGGCAGCTGACTGATTTCTCTCTCTCTCTCCCTCACTTTATCTCTCCTTTGCTCTCTCTCTAAAATCAGTACACACATCCTCAGGTGAGGATTTTTTTAAAAAAAGGAATGCACTCTGTGAAATAATAGTCCCTATATGAAAGTGGTAATATTATTTATATAAAATTTTAGAATATGCAAAACTAATCTATAGTGAAAGAAAGCAAATCCCTGGTGCCAGTTAGGGTTGTAGTTTTTACAAAGAGGCAGGAAGGACATTTTTGGAGTGACAGAAATGTTCTATATCTTACATATGGTGTGGTTATCTTTGTCAAAAATCATTGAAAATTTCACTTAAAGAAGTGTACACTTATTTTATGTTCATTATACCTCAGTATATTAATCCACCCATAATACTATACCTAGTGGTAATCACCATTAGTGCTTTATATATTCCCATTCAAATCAATATAAATACATACATTTAATATCATATATTTGAAAGTATTCCTTAAAGAGAATAATTTGTTTTAAGTATTATCTGATTTTGAGCATCCTCCTTTAGAATAAAGCCTTAGTAATGAAATTACTGAGCCAAAGAGTTTTGAAGAATTTTAACATTCTTAACACATATATCCAAATTGATTTTTAGAAATTCACTGCAATTTACATTTAATAGGTCTTATATTTTTAATAAAAAATTATATACATCATTTATGTCTGTGTTCTCCCTGCCCAATAATAGATCTTAAGAAAACTTTAGACAAAGGGTAAATGAAGAGATGGAGATCAAAGTGTGCACAATTTCATTTATAGAAAGAATAAGTTCTAATATCTAATGTGCAGCATGGTGACCATAGTTAGTAATATGGTATTGTATACTTGAAAATTCCTGAAAGTACACTTTAAGCATCGCTAGCATACATGCACAAAAATGTGAGGTGACTGATGCATTAATTAGTTTGTTCTTGGTAATCATTCCACAATGTATATTTATGATAAATCATTATTTTGTATACATTAAGTACATGCAATTATATTTTCAATTATTCATCAGCAATCCTGGGAGATTTGATTATTCCTCAAAAATCTTGGGAGAGAAAAGGAAACAAGAAGAAGAAAACGTTGGTCCCTGGCTTGATTTGATGCTATGTTACAAATTGCAACTGCTTCCCTAGGTCCCCTCTAGGGACTGTGTTGTTGTGCACATCATTTTCAATATAACTGCCTGTGTCTTATGCATTAGATCTGAGTGATGATATGCTTAAGAAGATATGAAGCATAAACATGCTTCAAATTGAAAGGAGGAATGAACATAATGGAACCAAATGCTGAACAGAAATAGCTGGGAAAGCTGAGTGCTATTTCACATTATTGTTTGGACTATTATTTTAACTCTGCTTCTGATGAACACATTTTGACTAAAACTTTGAGAAATGACACAGTTTACTTTCCTCTATTTTCCATCATTTGAGTCCTAGTCATCTGCCTTGGAGCTTGAATCACCTGGGAAGGAAACAATGCAAAGAGGCATTTACCTCACTTAGGAAAAAGTTGCACTTAGAGCTGTTGACAACCCTGCAAACTTTCTCTGTGGAAAGACAATTGCTGCAGCTCAGTAAAGCAATTTGCTCTTTCAGCATTATAATAGTGTGCTCGTATGCCTGTACATGGAAAAGCCTCCGAAGCAGAAACATTCACGTTTTTATAGTGAGTTTAACATACCATTGCGATAATTCAAATTCAAATGCCTTAGGATTCTACATAGTATTGAATTCCAGTTTTCATTGTAAATTTGTGGAAACAAGCATTTTTTTAATCCAAGAAACCAAACTAGCAACAAGACCATTTTAAAAAATGATTAGCTAGCCCCTATAAATTATCATTATTTATTATTCATTTTGTCTTTTTGTTGTCAAATTAACTGTCACTACTAAGACTGCATATTTATGAATGGCAGTGATAAAATGAATCTATGAGCAAAAACCTAATAGACAGTATGGCCATATTGCCACTCTCAGGGATAGGGTAGAGAAATAAAAGAAAGTATAAACATCAATACAATCAACATAAGCTCACGTATTAACTTAAGGACAGAAGTCCAAATGCTGCTCCCAGTGCTATTTCTGTGACACACATAGAGAAAGTATTAATAATTGAACACTAGTGACATATTAAAGCACTGTGCTTGGTAAATTACATTTAGTATCTTATTTATATTCCCCAATAAGTCTATGAAGAAGGGGTTTGGAGAAACTGAGTCATGGTGTGAATAAGTGGTTGTTAGATGCTCATCAGCAAGTAGAGACCAATGTAAATCTAAATCTGTTCACCTTCCATCCTGACTCTTCCTTTTTACAGATCCTCCTAGTTTATCTTCTTTAGTTTTTTGTTTTTTGTTTTTTTCTGATACATAAGAAAGTCAAGTCTGGCAGTGTTTAGAATTTCAGGATTTTAAAGAAAAAAAAGTATAAAAAGGTCTTTTACACACATCAGTAGTAGCATGGCCTAGGTGAACTTAAAATGCTGTCATTCATTCATTCATTCATTCCCTGGCCATTTATATGAAAGTGCTATGTTTTAATCAAATGCACTGAAAATGGAAAAACTAATCATTTTACAGTTAGGAGAGATATTATTGTTTAATAAGATGTCTTTTGCAAGTACCTATTATAGTCACTATGTTAACAAAATCAACACCAACAGCTATCATTTATGTAGTTTTATTTTGCCCCAGACACTGCTAAACAGTGAACATGTCTTGCCCCATTTAACTTCTGTTTCAACTCCAATGGGTAGATAATATTATCTATATTTTACCATAAGAAAAGCCTTAATGAAGTTTATTCAATTATCCCACAGATAATTAAGAAACATGTTTTATGTGTCATGTGCAAAAAAGTATAGAGATGAATAAAACAGAAGAAATAATATACAGTGATAAAATTTTGAATAACTTTGTACCCCCTTTAGAGTGGTCAAGGAAAAGGTAACATTTAAGATGAGATCTGAAGGTCAGAATGGAGGAAAAGCATTACAGATAGAGCTAAAGGGCCTAAGTTGTAATGGGTGAAGAGGAAATTGCTATAAGGAGAAACTGAAGACATAAGTAAGGTGAAATTATATACACCTTTGTAAGCCTAGTTGGCTAGCATTCCTATTACAAGTAGTATATGCAAATCCCTTAATTAGGTTATAAGCAAGGAACAAAATGACTTGATTTAAATTTTTTAAATAATAATGCTGCAATGAGCATAGGGGTACATATGTCTTTATATCTTTGTGAATAACTGTTTTCAAATTTTTCAGGTAAATACAGAGAACAAAATTTGTTGTACCTTATGGTAAATCTATTTCTAATTTTTTGAGGAACTTTCATACTGTTTTCCATAGCGGCTGTACCAAATTACATTCTCACCAGCAGTAAATGAAGGTTCCTTTTTCTCCTTAACCTCCCCAACACTTGTTATTACTTGTCTTGTTGATAATACCCATTCTAACAGGTGTGAGATGCTATCTCATTTTGTTTTGATTTGCATCTCCTAACAGCTAGAAAAGTTGAACATCTTCTCATACAGTTGTTGGCCATTTTTATGTTTTCTTGGGAGAAGTGTTTGTGCAGGTCCTCTGCCCATATTTTCTTCTACCGTATTGCTTGTTTGGTGTTGACTTGTATGACTTCTTTATATATTCTGGATATTAACACCTTGTTGGACCTCTTATTTGCAATTATCCTCTCCTATTTGGTTGTTTACCTTTTTGTTTGGTTGATGGTTTATTTTTCTGTGAAGAAATATTTTGTTTGCTATAGTTCTTTTTTTGGCTTTACTTCTCTTGCATTTGGGTCAATTTCACAAAATCCTCTCTAAGTCCAAGGCCTGTAAGATTAGTATCTATGTTTTCTTCTCTATAACATATTGTGTCAGGTCTTATATTTAAATCTTGATCCATTCTTTAGCTAATTTTTCTATATGGGAACAAACTACAGTCTACTCTCATTCCCTTGCATGTGGCTTTCCAATTTTCTCAGCACCATTTACAGAAAAGGCTTTCTTTTCTCCATTGTATGTTTTCATATCCTTTGCCAAAAAATTATCTGTCCATGTACATATGGGTTTTGTGGGGGTGGGGGGTCTCAGTTTTGTTCCATTCATCTGTGTGCCTGTTTTTCTGTTAATCCTTGCTGTTTTTATATTACAGCTTTTTAATATAACTTGAAATCAAGAAGTATGATACCTCCAGCTTTGTTCTTCCTTTTTGAGAATTGACTTTGGTATTCAGGGTCTTTTGTGGTCCCACACACCTGATATTTTTTGTTCTATTTCTTTAAACAAAAAGTCATTGGGATTTTGATAGGGATTTTATTAAATCTGTAAGTTGATTTGGATAATATGGCCATTTTAACCATATTGATTCTTCTAATCAATGAATATGGAATATCTTTTCATTTTATTGTGCTTTCTCAGTCTCTTCTAATAATGCTTTGCAGTTTTCAGAATATAGGTCTTTCACATTTTTTAAGTTTACTCTTAGGTATCTTATTCTTCATGTTGTAATTGCAAAAGGAATTGTTTTTGGACCTTGAGAATATCATGCTAAGTGAAATAAGTCAGACAGAAAAAGTTAAGAACAATATGATTTCACTCATATGAGAGATATAAAACTGAAAGCAATAAATGTACAAACAAGACAAACAAACAAACACAAAAACTCATAGACACAGACAACAGTACAGTGGTTACCACATGGAAGGTGCATGTGTCAAGGGTAAAGTGGGTTAAATATATGGTGACAGAAGATCTGACTTTTGCTGGTTACACATTGCAGTGTACAGGTCATATGTCACAGAAATATATGCTTGAAACCTATATAATCTTATTAACCAATGTCATCCCAATAAATTGGATTTTGAAAATTAAAAAACAATGTATTTAAAAAAATACTCCAGATGCTGTGTGTAGAATGAATTATATGGGGGGAGTTAAAAAGTTCTTACAATGATCCAACAACTATTATCTGATAGTGATATAGATAGTAGTGGTTGAAAGGGAGAAAGAGGGGAAAACATATTTGAGAAACCTAGTGGTGGAATTTATGGTGAGGGATAGGAAAAAAATTTGAGGATGATTCTTAAATTTTTTTTTGCTGTTTAGTGGGTGCATGGTTGTGCCCCCATATAACTAATATGGAAGACAAAAAAAACAGATTGAGAGTATGGGGAGAAGTGTTCCATTTTTGCCCTGTCAATTGGAAAATGACTCATTTGTCCAAAGTCACTCAGATGGTTACTCTAGGATTTAACGCCACTTTTATCTGATACCAAAACTGGAGTTCTTATGCTATTACATTAGATTCCCTCTATCATCTATCTCCTGAAGATTCCCAGTTCTGAAAACTTCATTAACTCAATGATCATCTGTTTTACTTGAGAATAGCTTCAACTTCAGTGATATTCTTATTTCATTACTAGAGAAATCTTCATAAATGAATATAGTTTACCATTTTTTTTTTACTTGTGAATTACACAATCCAAGAAGCAATTGAAAGAGTGTAAGGGGGGAAAGGATAAATAGAATTTTCATCTTACCCAACCTTAGTTAACATGAAAAACAGGTGCTCTATTAAAACTATAATACTTATTTTAATCACAGGTTTATGTAAGGTTGTAACTGTGGAAAGAAAATAAAATATAAAAATAAAAAAAGGGATGGATTTGTCCTTTCAGGATCAAAATACACAGAAGCATTTTATTGATAAGAACATATGATTAGCTTCTGGGCTGTAAAATTACTTTGGGAATAATTAGAAATATGCTTTAGAATAAACTAGTGAAAAAATGAGAAAAGTAGAAAGGCAGACAGAACCTCTGTATACCATTATCATTTTGTATACTGTTTGTATGCTGTTATTTGAATCATCTCTTATTTGTGTATTTCAAAGAAGTGTAAAAGGTACTTTTAATATATTATTATTGAAATGCTACAAGTTTGTCTTTCAGAATCACAATGATTTCCTTTTCACTTAATATTCATGCCATGGCTAATTTACTACTAAAACATAAAATAGTAGGCTCATAAATATCATGTTTCCATAACATAATGGATGGAATATATTTCCTAAAAAATCATGATTTAAAAAATTATTAATATATGCCAACACTGGCCTAGTATGTATTCTTAGTTGAATGAAAAAAGTGACTTTTAAATGTGCTTATGAAATAGGAAACTAAAAATACAAGAAATTCAAGACTTATGCACTTAGCAAAACTCCAAAAGTCCCACTAAACTGAAAAAAAATTCATGTAAGCAGATGTGACTTGATTCTTCATTTTATTCTTTGTGTCCTGACTAGACGACAGACTGTTGTACTGTCCAGCTGAGATGATTGCACAATGCCCATGCAGCTAAAAGTGATGCATTTGCTTCCAGTTCTGTTTGTTCTCATTCAGGGACAATAATCGAGGCAGAAAGTTATATTTCTGTATGTGCAAAGGATGATATGCCTAGAGGGACCTCATTTCTGTGTGCCCTGTGCTTATGACTCTGACTTGCAGAGTTGCCTTGCCATTTCGGTAATACATTGTGTCAGTGATGGTGGCTGATTACTTAAGGGCCTTTGCAAAGTGATGACCTCAAACATCTTCTGTCACCTTGAGACACATCACTTCAATCACTTTGATAACAGCTGATGTGGGTCAGATATAGCTCAAGGGTCTGACAAGGAGTGAGAAGCTAAACAGAAAATATTTTGAGTGTATGTACTTCTGTATATATGTACACACAAGAACACAGCCTTTGCTTATTATTGACTTATTAGAAACCATATATTTCAGTGATTACAAGCCTATAGTTTTATGTGCACTGTCTGTTTAACCAGATAGAGAGATATCTTTACAAGTACTTGTTTTTAAATAATATTTTTACTGAAGTACAAAACATACACATAGAAAAGTATACAAATCATGAGTGTACAGCCTGATGAACTTTAACGAATGGAACACACCATGTAAACACCACCCAATCAAGAAACAGGACATTACTAGCACCCCAGTCCTCAAGAAGTTCCTCAAGTGGAACTTCTTGCCTGAGTCTTAACATCATAGATTAGTTTCACCACTTTTTGAACTTTATAAGAATGGGGTCATACAGTATGTGTTCTCTTTTACTTGCCTATTTTTTTTCTACATGTTTCCAAGATCCATCTATGTTACTTAATGAAGTAGTAGGGTTTTTTTTAAATAATTATTTGACACATTGGTAAAAATGCCCCCCAGAAAAGTTTCAACAATTTATGAGTCCAAAAACTGCCTAAAGAATGTCTGTTTTCTTCTATCCTCCCCAACATGTGACAGATTTAACAAATCGTAGATCAGAAATATTTTTTTGAAATGGTACATCATCACTAACATGTAGTGTGTAGTTAGGCCTACAACAGTTGCATCTGATAACTGAGTGTGTACTGAACATATACAGGCTTTTTTCTTGTCATTATTCCCTAACCAATGTAGTATAACAACTATTTATGTAGCATTTATGTGTATCAGGCATCATAGGAAATCTAGAGATCATTTTAGTTATATTGGAGAATGTACATAGGTTGTATACAAATACTATACCATTTTATATAAGGAGCTTGAGCATCAGTGGATTTAGGTTTACATGGGGTATCCTAGACCAATCCTCTGTGGATACTGAGGGAAGACTTATGGATTCAATGATTTATCATTTATTCAGAAAATATTTATCAAGTACTGTCTTTGTGTCAGGCAATGTGCCGTCCACTAGGGATCAAAAAATTATAAAGACAAACAGGGTTTCTCCTCTCTTGGAGCTTACATTGCAGCCCTTTCTCTGCTGCACTGAACAGATACCTTGAATTATGAACCTCCTGAGATCTGTTTATTGCACTAGAATAGAAATAAGGGGAGCTGGTGAAATCCTTTATTTTTATAAATAGTTTTATAAATTTTCTTAAAATTTTATTTACTGATTTGAGAGAGAGAGAAACAGAGAGGCAGAGAGAAAGAGACATTGACTTGTTGTTCCACTTATTTATATATTTATTGGTTGATTCTTCCATGTGCTCTGACTGGGAAGTGAAACTGCAACCTTGGTATGTTGGGATGACACTTTAACCAACTGAGCTACCTGGCTCTGGCTGGTAAAATCCTTTAGATCCTAATTTCTCATGAAGTTGATATGTACAATTCAAATCATTTTTAACATACTGAGTGAATACACACAATGTGTGTAGCATTATATATCCATGCTAATTCTAAAAAGTAGCCAAGTCACCCTGGCTGGCGAAGCTCAGTGGATTGAGCTCAGGCTGTGAACCAAAGCATTGCAGGTTCGATTCCCAGTCAGGGCACATGACTGTGTTGCAGGCCATGGCCCCCAGCAACCGTACAGTGATGTGTGTGTCTCTCTCTCTTTCTCCCTCCCTTCCCTTTCTTTTTTAGAATAAATAAATAAATAAATAAATAAATAAATAAATAAATTCTGAAAATAAATAAATAAATAAAAAGTAGCCAAGTCAAAAATACTACCACTTTCTAGGTACTGGCATCATCACATTCCTCTCTGCACTTCTCACTTCCCTTCTTTCTGCCTCCACCAGCTGGCAAATTGGTTCCCCCATGCAGGCTACATAAAGAATTAAACTAGCCTCTCTTAATTTCACCTTTACTGAACAAAGAAGATAACAATCAGGGTTCTGAAAGATACCCATTAAAGCAAAATTTATTCAATGTTGAATAAACTGTTTGAGGATCCAGCAGGTCTGGAGGCTGGTAGAAGCCTCTGCAAACCTACCACAGGAAGCAAATTAGTCCAGGCCTTTTGTGTCTGCTGCTCCCAATAAAATGGAAACCTTGACTTCACTATTAAAATTCATGTCCAGCAAATGAACAAGGCTAACATCACAATATAAAAACAAGATCACTCCCACTGGCCAAGGCCTTAAGATGTCCTGTATATTCCTATCATATCTGATTAATACTAGCCTAACTGATTTGAGGTATAAAGTAATTTACATTAATAGTGATAAACCAAATTTCTCTGATATGTGCCTTTACCTTCATACAAAGTGAAATCTACCTGCACATCAAATAAAATCTTGAATTCTTAAACATTTAGTTTTAGAAGTCACCTTTCAGCAGCTCAAATGAATTATCGATATTCATCAGATTAGTATTCACTTATGACCTCCTCTTTGACAAATACTGGAAGAAGGGACTTTTGTTGGAATAAGATGAAAAGTATCTACTTTTCTTGTACAGAGTTAGCATGTGCGCAGTTTTTTGTTTGTATGTTTGTTTATGTTTTTCCAATATAAGGAAATCCTCTTTTAAAAGACTTTATAAATTCAAGATATTTACAAATTTAATATTTGCCATTAACCATAATTTTTACTAATTAAAAATTTCTTTATGATTTAGATGTACATAATTGGGGTCATTTTTTTTTCTGCTAAGAAGACATAGATATTGGCTTTAATTTCTATCATCTGTGATGAAAACTTATTTCATTATTGATATCTCTGTACTTGTGTCTATCTAAAAAGCAAATAACTCCTGATACAACTTTTTAAAGAACATAATAAGCACCAAGATATGTAGACTTTCAAGACATCAAGCTTTCTTTTTAACTGTCCCACAGAAGCCTGAAATGATGCTTAAGAGAAGTATTTCCATTTATCATAAGTGATCAAGTCCAGGTAACAACAAACTACAGTTCATGGGCCAAATCTGGCCCACTGCCTCTTTCTAAATAGCCCGTGAGCTAAGATTCATTGTTATATTAATATATAGTAAAAAAAGAATAATTATATTTTAACATTAAAATGATATAAAGTTCAGCCCTGGCTGGTGTAGCTCAGTGGATTGAGCGCGGGCTGGGAACCAGGCATCGCAGGTTCAATTTCCAGTCAGGGCACATGCCTAGGTTGCAGGCCATGTCTCCCAGCAACCACACATTGATGTTTCTCTCTCTCTCTCTCTCTCCCTCCCCTCTCCCTTCCCTCTCTAAAAATAAATAAATAAAATCTTTTTAAAAAAATGATATAAAGTTCAAATTTGAGTATCCATAAGCACCCCATGTGTCCATTGCAACTCCACCATGCCATTAATTTACCTATTGTTTTTGGCTGCCTGAGGCCTAACTGGCAGCACTGAGTAGTTGTGACAGACTATCTGGCCTGCAAAACCTAAAATATTTCCTATTTGACCCTTTTCAGAACAAGTGTGCTTATCCTGATTTTAATAAATAATTTACCTCCTTGAAGTAGTCTTTGAAGTATTCCAGCTGATACCAGTCTTAGGCAGTGTTGTGAAATTCATCAAGTTGACCTTCTATACCTCTCCCTGGCTCACCTCCTTGTGTTCTGTTCCTCCTTATCTTCCCACTAGTCATCCATTCAGTAACTTCGTCATCCTTCTAGAGATGGCCTCAGGTTTTACCTACATTTCAGCTAGTAGCTGAAGACAGAGAGAAATGTGAGGACAGAAAAAGGGCCAGAGAAATTGTGATATGTTGGCTTTGAGGAGAAAGCATGGAATCCACAAGCCAGGAATGTGGGGGGCCTCTAGAAACTCAAAGGGCTTTAGACAGATTATCCCTAAGAGTTATTAGCAGGATTGCAGCTCCACCTACACTTTAGTTTTATCCTAGGGAGACCTGTTCAGATTTCCGACCATTTGTACTGTGTTATAAATGTGTTCTGTATACACCAATAAATCTGTAGTTAATTTGTTACAGCACAATAGAAAACAAAAAGTGAATAAATAAATATAAAGCATTATATAGAAAGCTAATTAGATAAATATAAAATATTATATAGATATATGTCTATATGGATATGGATATAAATATCTCAGCAGAGTGTATTTTAATGGCTATAAGTATTGCCTCTACCATATGTATTTGCATGTAGTACCTTAGCTCTAATTTAAAAAAAATACTCTTGTCCTTTTCAAAAATATTTTGACTTCATGTGGTAATTTATTTCAGGGTGAAAGGAATAGAATCTGTCCTCAAAGAACCTACCAAAGAGTGAGAATTTACTTCCATTAAAAAAGGCAGCTCTGCAGTAGGAATCATACAAAATGCCTAAAATCGTGTGTTAGCATATTGTTCCTCAAATGCTTACTCTGTATACAACTTTTCATGTGTAATTGGGGCTATATATAGTTATCTTAATTTATCTTACAATATTATAACATGACTGACATTTTAAAGGCCAAAAAAAAAAAAAAAACCATTAGAGCTCTTCCATCCGTGAAAAACATTAAAGGTTGCTCAAGATTTGGGGGAAAGATTAATTGACCAGCCCATTTTAGAACTCATACAGACAGTTTTATCATCTTCTACCTCTTTTTTGCAATTTTGTATGTGAATACAATAATGGAGAAAGTGAAATGAGTTGCCTTTAGTGTTTCAGACAAAGCTCTTTTAGTTGAATTCTTGCACTGAGAGCGTAGGTGGTGAGTGCAATCAGTCCCTCAGGAACATGGATAGATCTGGGCATATCCTCCACTACTTGCAGCCATTAAGAACAAAGAGAGGAGGCTTGGACAATCATAGAGGTTTGAGAGACATTTAGGAGCTTAGGCAGGTCTGTTTGACAAAATTAATCTATAGAAAACCACTCTGTTAAGACTGGGAGAGGTGCATGTTTTATCCCACTTGCAAAACACAGAAAGTCAAATACAGAAACAAAAAAATAAGCATGAAATATGTTACAAGCAAAAGAACTTCCAAACACATATCTCAATGAAACAGATGTAAGTGATTTGCCTGAATGAGATCTCAAAATAATGATCATAAGGATGTTGGAAGCATTGCACTTCTTAATTTCAAACTACATTACAAAGCTAATGTAATCAAAAATATAGTAGTGACATAAAGACAGACACATAGCTCTCATATGGAGCATATAGAGAGCCCAGAAAAAAAACTCAAGCATATATGGTCAATGAACTTATGGCAAAGTTGCCAGGAATATACAATGGGAAAAAAAATGTACCTTCAAAATAGTGTTGGGAAAACTGAGCAACTACATGCAAAAGTATGAAATTAGACTGCTATTTTATATCATACAACAAAAATTAACTTAAAATGAATCAAAGACTTGACTGTAAGACCTACAATCACAAAACTCCTAAAAAAATGTAGTCAGTAAGCTCCTTTACATTGGTCTTGGCTATGATGTTTCTTATTCTGACTCCAAAAGCAAAGGTAACAAAACCAAAAATAAACAAATGGGACTACATCAAACTAAAAAACTTCAACACCACAAAAGAAATCAACAAAATTAAAAGGCAGCATACTTGAATGTGAGAGAATATTTGCAAATTTTATATTTAATAAGGAGTTAGTATTCAACTCAATACCAAAAAGTAATAAATAAAAAACATCCAATTAAAAATGAGCAGAGTATGTGAGTAGACACTTTTTCCGAAAAAGACATATAGATGGCCAACAAATACATAAAAATATTGTCAGACTCACTAATCATCAGGCAAATGTAAATCAAAATCACAATGAGATGTTGCTACATCCCTGTCAAAATGTCTATTCAAAATGACCAGACATAACAAGTGTTGGTGAGGACGTGGAGAAGTGGGAACCCACATGCACTATTGCTGGGATTGTCAGTTGGTGCAGCCCCTGGGAAAAACAGTATGGAAGATGCCCCCAAATTTAAAAATAGAACTGCCATATGATCTAGCAATTCCACTTATGGATATTTATCAGAAGAAAATAAAAACATCAATTTTAAAAGATATATGCTGCTCCATCCTCATTGCAGCATTATTTATAATAGCCAAGATACAAAACAACTTGTGTCCACTGATGGGTGAATGTATTAAAAAGATGTGGTTTATATACGTGTGTACTATGTAATACTTACTATTCAGCAGTAAAAAAAATAAAATCTTGGCATTTGTCATAACATGGATGGGCTTTGATGGCATTATGCTTAGTGAAATAAGTCAAATAAGTCAGAGAGACAAAGGCAAATACCATATAATCTCATATGTGGAATAAAAAAAGCAAGTTATAGGTACAGAGAAATGATTGGCAGTTGTCAGAGGTGGAGTCGAGGGTGAGTAAACTGGGTGAGATGAGTCAAAAGGTACAAACTTCTGCTATGAAATAAATGTCATGGGGTACAGATGTACAGCATGGTGACTGTAATTAATAAAACTAATATATTTATGAAGATTGCTAAGAAAATAGATCTTAAAGTTCTCATCACAAGAAAAAATTCTGTGACTAAATGTGATGACAGAAGTTAACTAGCTTTATTGTGGTGATCATTTTGCAATATATATAAATATTGAATTATGATATACACCTAAAACTAATATGATATTGTATATCAATTATACCTAGAAGAAAAAAATATTGAGCTTCTGTTTTAAAGACATAAAAAGTGAATATAAATGCATTTATGAATTTATGAATTACAAGCCTATTTGACTTTTTAATATACAATTCTGTGTGCTTATGCACTTTTTCACATTGCAAAAGAAATTGAAGACCCATGAAAATATATTTGCACAGCCATGTACATTGCAGCATTATTCACAATAGGTAACAAATAGAAGGTACCCCAGTGCTGAGGGCTGATGCATGTATAAAGAAAAGGTGGTATATAAATATGATGGAATATTATTCAGCCTTTAAAAACAAGGGAATCCCCTCCTATGCTACAACATGAATGAACTTTGAGGACATTACAATGAGTGAAATAAGCCAGTCACAAAAAGACAAATACTGTATAACTTTACTCATATGAGGTATTGAGGTTCTGAAGAGTAAAACTCATAGAAACAGAAAGTAAAATGTTGGTTGCCAGGAGCTGTGGGGAAAAAAGAAATGTGTACAGTCCAAAGGGTATAGACTTCTGATTTTGCAAGATAAAAATGTTTTCTAGAAAACTGTAACACAATTTCAATATACTTAACACAATTGAACTGTATATTTAAAAATGCTAAACTTTATGTTGTGTTTTTTATAATTAAAAAAACTGGAAAAAGATGACTGTTGCCTACCTTTCTAGCTTTGTTACCTGCCACTTTAATTACCAAACCGGCATCCTTTAAAACAAAAACAAAAGACAAAATAAAGCACTTATGAATGTTCTGCTGGAAATATAAGCACTCTTCCACTAAGGTGGTTTTATCAGGGTAAAAATAATGAATTCGCTCCAGCTGTCCTCATTAAATTGCACCAACTTTGCTAAGCACAAAGCTGAGGATGAGAATGTATTGAGAGAAACCCTTAGGCATGAAAACTGGGTTTGGATGTGCACTGCAGTCATCTGGAGAGGAACATCTGAGACTGCACAGTGACTGAATGGTCAATAGTAACAGTCTTGATTAACCCAAACATGTTTCTGGAGGAAGAGGGTCGGGCTGGTAAAAGGAGACTCTCTTATCAGGGGTCTCTTTGCTCACACAACAAGTCATTGGACTTGGCTTTTCCTCTATATTATTTAAGGAAGGAAATATTTTTTGTTTATCATATGAAATGAGGTAATATTCTGTTTATTACCCTTACTTTCTTCACTATTAAATTCAAGTTTCTAGCATATTTCTGATGGTTGGAACTTTGTTTTTTTGTGAATCCTGATAATGTTGGAGGTTGAGTTAGCATACTGCAGTTATAGGTGAACACAATTGTGGGGCACAGGGTCTCTCAACTTAAAAAGAAAAAGTCAGCACCAGTCCTCAGCTGTCACTTTTCTTCTTTGGGAGGACCTGCAAATTATGCAGCCAGTTCTAAATATGTTTGTGAAGCTGATTCAGGTGATTAAATTATAGATATATAAGAATAATAAAGACAAGATATGCTACCACTTTTAGAATCTGTATACTTTGCTAAACATTTAAATGCATCATGCCACTTAATCCCCACAACAAACAAAACACAGGTCTCATCACACCCACACATTGCCACTGAGAAAAATGAGGCTCCCAGAGGTTAATGTAACTATGTAACATGCACAGAAGTAGACCTCAAATGCAAGCTGAACCTCTGTCTTCAAACTCATGTCTTTAACCACTGTACTGATATGATTATTGACCCTAAGTCATTATAGTTATATCATATTTATATGTAGATCACTTGTTGCTACTGCTGGGAGGGGACAGAAATCCCACTTACGTGAATCACCGTATGACAAAAATGAGGACTGGACTGAGCAATCAAGCATTGCAAGAGATCCTTGTAGAAAAGTGTTGTGTTACTGCTGGAAGGAGGGTACAGATAGACTCCCCCAGGAGGACTCTGCACAAGGAGCCCTGTAGCAGCTAAGAAAGAAGAAAGGAATGGTGGAATGATATTTGATTAATTTGCTGTTGTATTTTCTCCTATATTCAGTCTTCTCTAGACCTTGCAAAGGAATCAGGTGCTTGAAGGCTGCTAAAGTATTAGTAACAGTAAATTCTCCACAAATGTGTAGAAAGTCTGTTCTTTCCATAAAGGGCATGGGGGGCAGAGGTGTCAGGCAAATTTCCACTCTTTTTTTTTTTTTAGACAACTTTTGGAGCAGTTTTAAGTTTACAATGCAGTTGGAAGAGAGGTATAGAGGTTTTCCAAATAGCCCTGACCTCATGTATACATAGCTCCAAATGTCAACATTAGTTTATTGCAAAGGATGAACCTATGTAGACCCATCATAACCCAAACTCCATAGTTTACCTTAGCATTCAGTGTTGGCATTGTATACTTTGAGTTTGGACAAACATATGACATATATCCATCATATTATGCCGAGTACTCTCACTGCCTTAAAAGTCCTCTGTGGTCAGAGTCCTCTGCTTTTAATCTGTCTTCCTTAATTTTTACCAAGAAATATATAGTGTCTTAAGGAATATTATAACTATATTATTCATTTTCCTGAAAGTTATCAAACTCCTCTAAAGTCTAGGGTTAGGACTCAGGGTTGACTCTACAAGGGAGAATTGTCTTGGGTTTTCCATACCTTGGAACAAGTCTGCTGGGACATCTGGGAAAGCCTATCACCTCCGGGGAGTCATAGAGAAAGGATGGTCTGTAAACCATGTGCTTAATTAGGGAAGGGATGGTACACCTAGGACAGAAAAACCCTCTCTGTACCTGTGAACACTCTCTCCTCCCTTAGCTCAGTGCTCCACAGTCATGACCCAAAGCGAAGGCTTACCCTCTCCTGAAGTCATTTTCTGTCAATGTCAAGCAGGTTTTTGCCTTCTCTGACCTACCTTATGTCTGCTAATTCTCATCCTGGACCTTTCCTCTTGGTATCTCACTATCCTTTGTTTTTATTCAAAGCTCTCCACATTGCTAATCTTAACAGAATACTGTTCCTACAACACCCATGTCTCACCAGGAAGCTGGGGGGGTTTTCCTTGCTAGCAATTTCAGTGGTGATAGTGTCAGTGTTTAAACTCCTAGTCTTGGGGCTCATCCTCTTGGAATCTCACGGTGACTTCCAGACAACTGCTTCCTACAATGCTTCACCCTCACACATCCTTTCCAGAGAAGCCAATGATCTCCCTCCTCATTTTTGTTTCATGGACCCTGTTGACCCACACAGGCATTTAGTACACTCTTGATTCAGTCTTTCTATCTTCCTAGATAATATCAGTGTTCAGCTGGATGAGTTCAGCGATGTCCAAATTTCTGCTTATGGACTGAAAATATATGAGGTGCATAAGAATCACCCAGGAAAGCTGTTAAAACTAAAAAATCCTTTGATTCACTCCAAACATCTTGAAAACACCTCCTGGAATGGAGACTTAAAAGGAGTTTCCCAGATAATTCTGATTCACACACAGGTTTAGCAACTACTAGACTAGACTGAGCTCTTCTTGGGATAGAACTCTACTTTCCTTTCCTTTCTATCTTTAAGGTAAGGCACAATTATTTGCACAGAAGGGATTCATCGAATTTGTGTTATACTCAGCTGAAATAAGTGAATGAATGACACAACCAGAGCATCTCTAGGCTCACAATTTACTAATTGTATTTTTGCCCTCCTCACTTAAGAAATCTAGTACCATGATCATAGCCTATATTTTTTCATCCCTTGTAAATATCTATCTTGAATTTCCTTAATAACAAAATTCCACATATTAGAAATTTTTCCCTAGCTTTCCTCAGCAATTTTGAGACCCTTAAATTGTAGTTGGTTTTGACCCGCTCATTCCTGATCTAATCCTAACCTGCCACAGAGATCTTTTATTTCACCTGTGCATGGAGTTAGCTCTGTTGATCTGGACCCAAGATTCTGCATGCTTGAAGACAGGCCTGGGGAGCTGAAGTGTTTCAATAAAGAAACATGGCAAATACATCTGAAACCAATGGAAAATAATGAAGGTGAACAAATTTGAAAATTTAAATTTAAATTTAAAAAATGGCAGATAACATCCACTAACAAAGCAGGCTTTCCAATAACCTTTACCATTTTTCATACCATTCATATGTAATGCCTGCCTTAGTTTCCCCTTTTGGTAATTAAGTCTTGTTCTAGAGCCATGCTTGGCCTTATGTGTATTTTTACCTCATGTCCTAGAGTAGTGTATACAACAAGATTAGTTCCATAGAAATAGAATTATTTCAGAAGACAAAGATAAGCCCAGTGCATAGAAATTATAAGAAAGAATATTTTTATTTAAAATAGAGTAGAACTTTCTGACAACTGGATCTATCCAACGGTGAAATGGACTATAGCAAGACACAGCATTTTTATGCACAATGGACAGCTTAAAAAATTAATAAATTGCTTATTAATTGAATTGAAATTAAATTAGCTCTATTGATTCCTATAGGATTAAAATCACATATGGTCACCCATGTGTATGCATATACAGTGTGGGTATACCTCTTATCATTTTGCTGCCTATTTTACAAATAGAAGACATAAGTGAAAAAAATTAGCAGTGCTTTTTAGATGATAAATGCTAATATCTGAAGACATCTGGTTCAAGTCACTAAGCAAGTTTGTTTTAACTTCTCTCTTTTCAAGGATCTGTTAAAATGAAAACAGGAGTATAAAAATCCTACAATGCTTGAAGGGAATAAGGCAGAGGTGATCACAACAAAAAATGTTCACCAGTTGCTGGAGGGTAGACAGCTGCTGATAGAGTCTGAGCTGACGAGGCCACCTCCTTGAGCCACTAGATAGTAAGAGGCTCTGTAGAAAGGAGGCAGATCTACCTGCCTGTGATTAAGACAGACTTACTGTTCCCCTCAGCCTGACTAAATTTTACACAGGTTTCTTCCTGGTTACAAGCTCTTGGCCTGCCTTTTCTTAGAGCACTTACTTTTAGAAAACTTGCCATTGTAAATTCTTTGACCTTTGAGATATAAATCTTCTCCCAACCTCCTACCAGCTTTACAATCCAGAAATGTCTTTTTCAAGGACTTGGAAGCCTTCCCTTTGAAATGTAATCATTCAAGAAGATGGGACCCCTGCTTCCTGGTCTTCACAACCTAAGTTAGTAAAGGTAAGTACTAAGTACAAACACAGATGGGCTAATCAAGTTGACCAACCTTCTCCTTAGTATTCTCCAGCAATTTTCTACTAGCTAACCCTAGAGCTCACACACTGCCTTTCCTTCTGAGTTCATTTTTTCATGCGTATTGCAACAGTCTTTATCTCTATTGCTAAAGTCTTCCTTGTCTAACTCCATCCAGTGCAATTGTTTTTTGTAGTAGAATCTTAATAACTACCCTCTCCTGTGATAATGGAGCTCTGTAGCAGAGGAAGATGAGTCATGTACACCCAAGCACCACCTTAGCCTCCAGTTTCCCAGAAGTTTTCTTCCTGAGCCACACTGTGCTAGCAGGGCTGTTTGTGGTCCCAACAGGTGTTCCTTCATCAGTCCCCCCTCCATTGTGTGATCCAGTTCTGACCTTGTCATGTATCTGCACAATCAAATCCTACCTGCCTCTTAATTAGGAATTCTAGAAAGGCCCCTCTCTCCATGTAAGTGATTGCCGCAGACTTTCTTTTTCCCTTATCTGTGCACTTGCATGTGCTGAAAGGCTGTGGTTGAAATTATATTTAGTTATAGAGCAACATTAGCATAGTTATCTCCTTAAAAGTAGAAGACAGATGTCATAGAAGAGATTCTTTCACTGACCAGGAGGATGGCCTATGGTAAACTTAGAACCATCCCCATCATAGGTTAGCATAGTGCCTATATTATTAGTGTTAGTTTTCATCATTGAAAATGTTATCTGGTAGAAATGGAAATGTCTTAAAGATTATAAGTTGAATGTATGGTATAGGGTGGGTACTAAACATAGTGGAGGGATCACTTAGTAAGTTATACAAATATCTAACCACTATGTTGTAGCATAATACTCTAATATAATATTAGTATTATATTACCTGAAACTAACATAATACTGTCAATGGTAACTGAAAAAAATTAAAGATAAAAACCTGTAACTCTCCTTTAAAAAAAAAAGTGAAGTTGAGATTGCTAGCTGATGGATGTCAATTAACTTCCTGGGGGTTTGAATCCCTTCATAATATAATATGTGTATCAAGATATCATGTTATACACTTTAAATATCTTACAATTGCATTTCTCAATTATACTTAATAAAAATAAATAAAAATCCCAACAATATCATAAGAAAAAAATACGGCTACATCTCCCATCTTGGGAATTCACTATCTTCAGCTCCTTCCTCACTCTTTTCCTGTAAGTCTAGGAAATGTGCTTTTGAAAGGGAGTGGGCAAGACACACATACAGAAACTTACTTTTTTTATTATGTTCCAAAGGAGCAGTGATGAATTTTAGCACAGATTAATGTCTGATCCACGTGATGCTCAAATTATGAATACAAAAGTGAGAAATTACTTAGTTTATCTTGGCTCTTCATGACACAACCAACCAATTTGTCTGATTTCCCCTTCTCCACCCCCAAACTGAGTTGAAATGGATTGTGGAGCTGTAGCTCCAACCAGACATATCCATAAATATAGTTAATAGTTATGTACATGGTGCTCTGAGGGATGTCTGGAAGGTTTTTGCCCAAATGCTCAAATCCACCTTTGGTATGCCTTTGGCGTATGAAAGGCATTCTATATTATTCTTTGAATTAAGTCAGATGTCCTTTGAAAGCAAGATATATTTCACTTTAGTGGTGATCATCACTTCATTACTGGTGCTCATTAAAATGGGTTTGTTGATTGACAGACATGAAGTTGGTCAATATCAATGGAAGGGTAATGCAGAGTCATAGAGAAGTAGACTGCTTTCCAGACAGGACTGAATGAGGTGAACTAGGGCTGGTGAAATGGAATCAAAAGGTTTTTGTAAGGATCCAAGAGTGATCAAAGCATAGTTCTTGCTCCCAAGAAATTTACCTTTCTGAAATGATATAATGAGAGGGAACCCTCCAAAAAACAGAATTTATTTATTAAAAAATTGTGCATTTATTCTTATATGTTTGAACTTCAGTCACCTTCTGCCCTGGCTGGTGTGACTCAGTGGATTGAGCACTGGCCTGTGAATCAAAGGGTCATTGGTTCAATTTCCAGTCAGGGACCAGGCCAGGTCGCCAGGGGGGCATGCAAGAGGCAACCACACATTGATGTCTTTCTCTCTTTCCCCCTTCCCTGTGTCTAAAAATAAATAAATAAATAAAAAGTCTTTTAAAAATTAACCTTCAAAGTACTCTCCACTTGATTCAGTACACTTATCAAGATATTTTTTCCACTGCTCAAAACTGTTTTTGAACTCGTTGATTTTTAATGTTTTTTAGTGCTTCTGCCAGTTTTTGTTTCACGTCTTTCATTTCAGCAAAACATTTTCCTTTGAGGGCTTTTTTCATTCAGAGAAACAAAAAAAGTAGTTTAGGATAACAATGAGTGAATAGGGAGGGTGGGGCACAGGACTCTGCCATTTTTGGATCACAAACAGCTGAACACTCAATGCGGTGCGGGCAGGTGTGCTCATAAATCACCTGTCATGAAGTGGGCAAAAGTCTTGAAATAGTCTTCAGAAAAATTCACTGAAGCCAGACACAGACTCTCACAACACTGCCATCTGGTACACTGACACATAGGGTCTCCAGAACACTCACCTAACAGGGGAAGCCTGTTGTACAAGCGGCCCACTCTCTAAAAGCTAATTTTGTGTTTTTTTTGGGTCCCCCCTCATAGTTAAAGTGTACTGAATGTTATGACGTGTCCATAAACTGAATTTAGCTCTAACTTTCTCTATAATCACTCAGTAAAGATCATGAAGTCTCACCTGGGGGACTTTCTAACTCACAGGTGGCAAACACAAGGTCTGCAAGCCAAATCTGACCCTCCACCTTGTTTTATCTGGCATGGTACCTTGTTTCTACCCAGCAGCAGCACCGAGCTCTCACTTAACTGTTAAGGAGTAGTTACATTTATTCAGTCCTAAAAATTACACTCAGTCCTTTGAAGGCAACTGCAAGGCTGATATGGCTTCCGGTGAAAATGAATTTGGTACCCCTGACTTACATGATAAAGCAATATTCCTACCTTTATGTTTTCATTTATTCTTGTCTATTCATATTTTAAAAGCATATATAATTATAATCAACAGTGAATTACTGTATTTTTTGGACTATAAGACAAAAATATAGATCATACCCTTTCCCCACCAAATTTGGGAGGAATAATGGCCGTTAATGCTGCTGTTAAGCTCTGTTTACATTTACATTGGTGAAATATTATGTTATTTATGTTATTAAATATTTTACCACATTTTTTGCTTCAATTTTTTTTTCCTATTTTCCTCCTCTAAAACCTAGGTGCATCTTATGGTCCGAAAAATACGGTATACCATTACTTTTAAAACTATGCAAATCTCTTATTTCAAAACATGTTTATTGTTTGAAATTTAATATATTGCAGAATCATGAAACATGAATGAAAATTTGTTTTTTTTTCTCTATTTCAGTATTTTCTTCCCCTGGAGTAGCCACTATTAATAATTTGGTTCATATTCTTTCCTGTATTTTACTTTTAACATACTGTATTTTTTGTACTATAAGATGCATACCATAGCTGTCATAAAAACACACATATGTACAAGTATTTTTTTAAGATAAGTCTCTGTAAGAAAAATAATTGGTTGAAACCTTGTGCATCTGATATTTTGAAAGATCATACTGACCTCCAAAGACTGTCCCATGTTAAACTCACATAATCAGTGTATGGAAATGTTCATTATCTTATACCCTATCCAGCATTACATGCCATCTGTTTTACTATTTCAATCCCATATGAAAATGGAGTGTATTGTTTTTCTTAGAATGAAATGTTTTTGAATATTTATTGGCCATTTGTATTCCGCTTTCATGAATTGCCTAAGTATATACATGCTTTTCTAAACTGCTGAGTCTTAAGAATATTTGCTTTTTAAAAATTCTTGATTCACATGAACTTTCATGTATTGTTTTACTCATTTGTTTTTTATTTTAAGATTTTATTCATTTATTTTTAGAGAGAGAAGGGGATGGAAAAAGAGAGGAAGAGAAGCATCAATGTGTGATTGTCTCTCGAGCACCCCCTACTGGGGACCTGGCCTGCAACCCAGGCATGTGCCCTGAATGGGAATCCAACTGGCAGCCCTTTGGTTCACAGGCTGACATTCAATCCACCGAGTCACACCAGCCAGGGCAAGGTTCACTCATTTGTTGAGCTGAAAATTTTTTCCATTTTTCACATATCTTGCAATTTTTCCCACCATGTTATTTCTAAACATGTCTGCCATTCTAAACAATAAAAAGAAAAATCCTCTTTTATCTATCTGGAATTTCAAATGTCTCTTGATGGCTATTTTTAAAGAAAGAAATGATCATGTGAGTTGAATTAAATGACATTTCATGAACTGTATCCTGAACCCACTTGAGTTTTCATAGCTTTTCCCATTTTTAAGAGCAAAGAGTAATGTAAATAAAATCTTGATTGAATCTGTGGCCTGAAATGTACTTCTCTCCAGTTGAAATGAACAATTTGTTTTAGCTTATAGAATGTTAAACAAATTTGATCAATTTTTTCATTCAGAAAAAGGATCTATCTCACAATAACATTAGATCTTTCAGTTTTATTAAGATATAATTGACATATATCAATATATAAGTTTAAGATGTGAGAATAATGATTGGACTTACATGTATTGTGACATGGTTATGACTATAAGTTTATTTAGCACCCATCATCTTGTTATCAGATGGGGGCTTGGCCCTGATCATGTCTGCCTAGGTCCAGGTGGTAGTGTGTGCATTCTTGACTTCCTGTAGGAAAGAAAGATGTCACAACACAAGTCTAGGTGACTGTGAGTGTGCGTTTATTAAATCTAGGGACATTAAAACAACAAAAGGCTTAGCATAGAGGAAGCAATGAAAGAGCCAGGGCTGGGCTGCCTTAGCTCACTAGGAAGTCAGAGAAGAGAGGGCCTTGGGGACAGTTTCAAAGGACTAGCCTGGGACAAGTTGTTGCTGCCTATGGCTCCCCTGATTGCAAGTCTTGGGGGGTCCCTTAGAGTTTAGGAGATGTGTGTCTATGGGGGAAGAAGTGAGGGAGAAAGAGGGGAAAAGGAATGAAACTGGCTGCTCCCCAGAGGGAGAGCATGCACCCTGGTTCTTTTATCTTGAGACTTTTGTCTGTCTTTGAAGATGGGAATCTTAAGGGAGGTCTCAGGGGAGGGTTTCAGCAGAATATTCATCAGTTTTCCAGGTGTGTCCTTTCAACGTTGTGGTGTCCACTGACAGGGCAAGGTAGTCTTCAGTCATTACAATTGGCTCAGTTTTGCCCACTTGATTTTGCTGCTTTTCTGGGCCTGGAGCTGAAACACAACTGAGGCCTAGTTGTTGTCTCTAGGGAGGTGATTTTTTGTGTCTGGCTGTACATTGCTCAGTCATTTCGTTCAGCTCTCTGTCTCAGTTTCCCTATGCCACTTGCCAAGGAATTGTCCTAGCTTCTTATTATCCTGTCTCAATCTCATATAGACACAATAAAAAGAAATGGAAATTGTGATATAAATTTTTAAGATTTAGTTTCTTAATTTTCATATCTAGAAAGTAGCTTAATGAAGCCTTGGATATTCACATGAACCAAAAAGCTATTAAACTTCAACAAACATGGTTCTCATTCATGTATTTTAAAAAGTGGAAACTCCTGCTATTAACTTAAATATTAGTTGGTAAATACATTCAATAAAGGCCCTCCAGGGGTTTTCTGTAGTGCAACTTTCAAAAGTTTGTTTTAGAAATAGAGAACATGATTTGTATTTATTTACTAGTTAAAATTTTTAACCTGGAAAAAAAAATTTCTTACTCTGTATTAGAAGAATTATCTTAGAAATTCAACTCTTCTGGAACACCAAATCTTTAAAGTGTCACCAGGAGTATGGGAGGCAGGGCAAGTGAGTTATGGAACAGATTTTCAGATAAATTATAGGGACATGAAATGTTAAGAATGGAAGAGACTATAGTGATTTTTAAAAATATATTACATTCTAATTTTCAACATTTTAATTTCATTTTGTTTTTCAGAAAACTATTCCAGGAAGAAAAAAATATTTCAATAAAACATTTATAATTAAAAAGAAACATATTAAATCCATGTAATTGTATTCTAAATAAATTATTTTAACATATTTTATGAAACAGCACCTGTATTGGAATATAACCAATCAAATACGTATAACTCATAAGGCTATCTGATAGTATTGTCTTTTTTTCCTATAGCATGCTATTAAAAATGTAATTAGTGAAAAACAATATTACTTCAGTAGTTTGCATAAGTAACTCCTCACTACTGAATTTCTAATATTGTGTGTTTGCAGCTTAAGTTTTTAAATTGATAAATATATGCAAAACCTTTTCATTTGGATATTTTTTTGCATTATGACTTTTTACATATATGCTACAGTACAATCTGGAATGATTTATTTTCATATATCCTGAGATTCATAGACAACATCAGTTCTTTTGACCAAATTAGAGTCAATAGGTTTCCTGCCATTAGATATGACACATGAAAGGTGGGACATTTTGCACTGTCTGTTTAGAATTGGTAGCTGTAAGATACAGGGCTGGTTGGCTCATGGGCATCTTTCTGATTACAGGGAACAAAAAACTTTGTCTATAACATGAGAAAATAAGGCAATTTAAGGAGATAACAGTGGCAAACAAAGCATGGAATGTAGAGAAAGGGAGTGAAAGTCTTGTGGCCCACGTTGGAGTCAAGCCACCTCCATCCTTAAATTTTCCAGTGAGTGAGCAAGTGAAGCCTGTCAGCTTTCTCAAGGTAGTTCTATTTTTATCATCTGCAACTGAGAAACACACTGTGACCCTTGTAAATATTCAGAGAGGAAAATAAATATTTCTATGAAATATATATAAGCTCCCATATATAGCAAGATGTTAAGTTAAATGTATGAATAGGGGTGCACTTGTTAACTTTTCCGTATTGTATGACTCTTTTGCTTTTTCTTCAGGATAATCTCTTCCGATGAGTCATGTATTGGAATGAATAAAAGTGTATCAATCAATGCTTCATATTATTAAAGCTTATCTTCTTGTATTTAAAATACTTTAATGTTTTTTCTTTTTGCACACATATGGTCATGTTGTACTTTAGACAACTTTAATAGCCATTGTTTTATAACATAGTTCTTTAGAATCTCAGAATAAATAAATCTGTTTTATTTACCAAAACAGATATTTTACTCAACATTTTTTCCAAATATTTCAAAGCCTTTACTAGATTTTAAAATTGAGCCCCCCCAATATGTTAAGAAATACTGCAATTCATATTTTGTTCTCCTATAAAAACTCTTCTTAGAGCAAAATAATTCCCTACACAATTTGATAAAAATCTCTGAAGATTTATATAATT
Source organism: Tonatia bakeri (assembly GCA_004024845.1). Taxonomy (NCBI): domain Eukaryota; kingdom Metazoa; phylum Chordata; class Mammalia; order Chiroptera; family Phyllostomidae; genus Tonatia; species Tonatia bakeri. The sequence continues at coordinate 111,877 of PVIA01001155.1, read as the reverse complement.
CCCCATCCTATTTATTTGTTGTGTGACTCAATTTTACATAAGTATATGGTCAGTGCTTGTCACACTGGTTTTCACTGTAAAGATGATATTTGAAATGTTGATAATAGCCAGTTGTAGGAGCATCAGTAAGGAGTAAATGCTTCTTTATCCCTTCATGCTAGCCTTAGTAAAAAGCATGCCTTGGTTAAGAATACCTTTAATTTTTACCTGATCTTTCACATCTGAGAAAATTGAGGCCAATTGATTCTACCAAGACAAACAAATGCCCTTAAATAAAATGAGAATTCACATCACTACCTATGACCTTCAAATAACCCACTTGGTGTCGGATTTCAAAATGCAAAATAGCACTGTATGGACAGGCCCCATTAATAATGGCATTGCATCTGTATTGATTTCTTTACCCTTTATTCTAGTAAGGTGTTTACAAAGAGGTCACTTGCCAGAAAGAAAGAATCCTTCATTTTCTCCACAGTGACTTTCTGGTCATTGGAAGTATTATAGCAGCTATTTTGGACATGCTCATTGTTAAGTCTTGGAATCTTGAACTATGTAAGCCTCAGTTGGTATCAGGGTAGAGGATATATCAAATTTTTTTCTTAGCCCAGTATCTTAACAGAAAAATAACTGCAAGGACATAGGATTTCTGGCTCTTTATTTCCAGAAGTGGTTGTTAAAATGTAAGCATCCTTGAAACTAAATCTGAAACAAAGGGGAGTTGTTAATAGCTTTAAAAGGGTTTCAAAGGGTTTGTTATTCATCTAACTCTAATATAATTATATCATAATTGTTCCCTGAGATGTAAGGTGCAGAAGGAAAGGACCCACGCTAAAAGGTGACATCAGGTCCTTCAAGCTTGGCAAAAATTTTCTGTAAAGACCCAGGTAGTAAATATCAGTATTTGGGGGCTATAGATGTCCGGGGGGACTACCTAATAGTATGTTAATAGAAGGACATGACGATGTTCCAGTAAAATGTATTTATAGAAACAGGAAATGTGATGAATTTGGCCACAAGCTGGAGTTTGTCCACCTCTGAACATCCCTGACAAGGGAATTCCTCGCTCTGTTCTGGGTGATCAGAGGACAGCCTATGGGGACAGAGAGGCTGACAGGGTCACAAAGCCTAAGAGATTACTGTTCACCTTAGATTGTCTCTTTTCTTGTCCTTTGGTTTTGCAATATGAAAACTCAGAGCTGGACTTTTAGGAACTTATTATTAGTAGGGGATATACAATTATATGTTATTATATAACTACATTATATATAACTACATTATATAACTACATTATATGTGTAGTTATAATAATAACTACATGAAAATGAAGGAGGTAAATTCTCCATGAAAGAGGTACAAAAATGAATTAGAGGCAAAGGCCCACTAAGCAGGGGTTGACAGTTCCAAGTCCCTTCCTAATCTGTCAAAGAAAATAGGAACATATATATTTAATGCAGCAGCTAGATTTAATAAAAATATAGTGCAGCCACAAATGACAACCCCATATGTAATTGGAAAGTTTAGCAACCACAATGAAAGAAACAGGTAAAATTTGAGAATATATTTTATTTAAACCAATATAGCCAAAATATTATAATTTCAACATGTAATCAGTGTAAAAGTTATTTATTAAATATTTATTTTTCTCCTACTAATTGTTGAAATCCAGTGTGCATTTTCCACTTAACAGCTCACCTCAATTTGAGCTAGTGACATTTCATGTATGGCAGGGAGCAGCTGTCATATTGTACAGGGCAAGTTTAGTAGCTAAGAATATCTGGATTCAGACATTCCTGTTTGAAGCCCTAATTCCACTCCTTATTTAGCATATCCACATCTCTGTTTCCTCATATGAAAAATGGGGATGAGAACAGTAATTATCTACATGTTTGTAAAAGTAATTAGCGCAGCATCAGGCACGTTCTGACATTACTAACAACAAATATTACTTTTCCTTGAAGTCTCACATACTAGGTCTTTCTGTACACACACCTAGGAATTCCTCACAATTGTACATAAAACAAACTATATGTAAATGCACTCTTATTATACTAGATACATTCAAGGATTTTAAATATGTCTCGTTTCAAAGAAATATTTTCCTATGGGTACTACAGATTAATTTTATAACATAAAAGTACAAAGGCCAATGATTCTAGATTTCAGATAAAATTTTCTGCCTCTAAGTGCTACCACTGTTAAATGCTTTCTATATTTTTTGTCATCTGAAAAGAAGCTAAGTGTTAAAACTGTGGTGTCCTTTATAATTATCTATTAAAACACATGATTAAGAATATAAAATGTCATTGTTTCCAATTGTAATTTGAAATAAACTGTCATTTTGACCTTCTTTGGGAGACATCTTCCTGACAGACAATCCAAATTGAACTGGATCTTCTATGAAAAACAAAGAATAGGTTTCCTTAACTCATGAAAACACAGCTGTTGGGACACAGTTAATTTAAAAGGTGATTTTAGATTTGAGGAATATGTGGGCACTTTATATCTCCTGATGCCTTCATTTTATTTCCATTTCTTGTTTCCAATTTATTGTTCAGACAGTAGATATGCATTAACTGATTTTTTAAAACTTTATTTTTATTGTTGGCAATTTTACAGATGTCTTCACTTTCCCCCACTTCGCCCAGCTGCACCCAGCCACCACCCCTCCTTCCCTCTATTGTCTGTGTCTATGGGTTATCCCCATATGTTTTTTGGCTAATCCCTTCACCTTCTTTTATCCAGTCTCCCCTTGCCCAAACCTTCTGACAGCTATGTCTGTTCCATGTATTTATACTTCTGTTTTTAAGTTGCTTGTCATTTTATTTTGTTCATTAGATTCCACATATAAATCAGATCATTTAGCATAATAATCTCCAGGTCCATCCATGCTATCTCAAAAAGTAAGAGTTCCTTCTTTTTTATAGCAGCACAACATTCCAGTGTGTAAATGTACTGCAGCATTTTTATCCACTCATTTACTAATGTATACTTGGGCTGCTTCCAGATCTTAGCTAATGGAAACAACACTGCTCTGAACATTGAGATGCATATATTCATTTGAATTGTGTTTTAGGATTCTTAGGATATATTCTCAGAAGTAAGATCACTGAGTTAAAAGGCACTTCCATTTTTAATTTTCGAGGAATCTCCATACTGCTTTCCACAGTGGCTGTACCACTCTGCATTCACACCAACAGCATACAAGGGTTCTCTTTTCTCCACATCCTTGCCATCAATGCAGTTTGTTGATTTATTAATGGTAGCCATTGTGACAAGTGTGAGGTGATATCTCATGGTGATTTTAAGTTGCATTTCTCTGATTAGTGACGTTGAGCATGTTTTCATATGTCTGTTGGTGTTTGGTTTCTTATCACAGTCTAACATTGTAGTGCCTAGGCATACATTTTGCATGGTGGCATTTGACCTAATGATGAGTGTCACTTTGTTAATCAGTCTATGACACCACTTGAAATTTAGTTACTTGCACATAGAAAGTCATAGTGGAAAAGGCCATACAGAACTTGCATAGTTTAATATTCAGAAATGGGTATATACAGGATGAATAGCAAAAGGATGGAATTTAAGGAAAATAAAAGATTAAAAAGTGTAAGGAGGTGTAAAAACTAGAAGGAAGAATTTAAACCCATAGCCCTAGTAGGTGCAGACAATTCTGACTACTCTCTATTACATTCAATATTTCAGTCAACACAGAGAAAGTGGGAGTTTGCAGCTCTGCTACTGGGGACATTGCCAGGGTACATCAAAAATGACAGGAACTGTGCCAAAGAATGAATTCAAATAATGCTATCCTGCATTGTCTGAACCTGATCCAAAATCATCGGCATAATGTACAGAAAATAAGGAAATCTCTGAGTTAGTGAAGCCAATCTGTAACAGCAGAATTCCATCCTTATTGTGTTTTGCTTTTATATTTTTCTCAAAGGAGTCAGCTGTGGAGAGAATACACAATTTATGATCAGGTACTTTACATATAACAATATGAATTATACCTTTAAAAATAATTGGCATGCTAAAGTATATTTCCTCCTTAGTCCAGTGGATTATTCATAGTAATATGATTGTAACTTCCAGTATTCTATAGACATCAGTACAGAAATCACTATGATCCCTACATTTTTGAAAATTACTTTGTACTTCTACATTTCTTTATCCATTCAAACAACATTCGTTTGTTCAGCTAAAAATATTGACTGAATACCAACTTCAGGTCAAGGACTGGGGCTGGACACTGTAGAGACAAAGACAAAGACAGGATTTCTTTCTGGAGAATATCTACATTATGCAAATGACTTTACATTATCATTATTATTATTATTATTGAATGTTTACTTAAAGTACCAGTCATCTTTTTCTCTTATTTCATGTAGACTTTCAATATAAACTTATTATAGAAAATAACTGTGTTTAAAATTATTTTAAATGTTATATATAACATGGCTTCCTGTATTTTAATTTTAAACACAGATTTGTAAAATTGGAAATGTTGAATTAATGGTGTGAGCAAAAAACTAAATAATTCCTTTATTTTCAAAGGAATTATTTGCTAGTGGACATTTTCTTCATCCAATATTGCACTGGATCAAAATTATGTTAAGAAAATCTGATTTTTATGGTGTATGTGCCAGTCTATCTTTTCAATAATAAAGCAGAAAACTAGATCATACTTTCCCATATCTGACTCTCAGCTGTACAACTCTGATCAGCAAACCTTTTAATCATGCCAGATTATGTGATTGTTTTGTGACATAGATGTACAGTCACTAGAGATTAGGGTTTGCTGCTTTAAAATTGTCATCTCAGCTGTCTGTATGCAGATACAGGATTGCCTTGAAAAATCTAAATATGGATGTTTCTGAAAATACTGACAAATACATTATTAGAAAAGGAAGGTTTTTACAAAACTCTGCAAAGTCCAAAAAATTAAAGTGTGAAAATGAAATCAAGCTAAAACATTTATAAATATGCCTTTACTAGATTTATTTACTGTTTTCTAGAAAATTATAACCTCTTAGTACCAACACATTTTAAATAAACAAGCAACTTCAAGAACAATCATTCTCTTTAATGTATACTTTGTTAAGCTATTAGAAAAAAATGACTACATTAAAAGCTTGCAGCTTGATATATTTATGGACAATTTCAGGAATTTAAGAAAAACATATCATATTGTGACTAAAAATACATTAGGTTGTTGATAAGTGTTTCTTTTCCCCTTCAGAGTTCTAGATATTAACAGCCAAATGAAATATTGGCAAAATCCATTTATTTTTATTTTTGCATTTTTAACTAACACCTATTTCTTTAGTATTTCCTGTTTTCCAGACTCTGGGTCGTTTAGATACTGTCTCATTTTTGAGACTTTATTGTGGGTTTTGTATGGAGTTGGTTGAATTGGGGTTTGAAGAAGCCATTTGTACCATCAAAGGAAGGTTAAGACACACCGAGACACACTGAGATACATCGAGATTATATCGGTATCCAGGGGCAGCAGAGACAGGACTAGGACTTTTAATTCCTAAATCCTATGGTCTTTCCACTACATCTACTTTGTTATTTTGGCCCCAAAAGTAGGGGTAAACCTTTATTGAGTTAAATTAACTCAGGCTTCTCATTATGAACCTACTGGGTCACAATTTTATTGCCATAGACTTCTGTTTTTGACATTAAATAAGGAATAATTCTTGACCTCAGTGGTTGTTAGGGACATCAAATGACCAGGTATGTGGAGGTGGATATATATGGTTGGCAGCCTAAAGAGATCCCTTTAGGACCCTTTACTGGCATTATAACCCCATCTTCCTGTGCATGTTTGCTGTGCTGTGAGTGATCTGCATATGTGACTTTCTTCTTTTGGACTCTTGGGACACAGGATACTTCCTCCTGATGCCCCACCCCCACCCATGGCCCTATGCCAATGAATAACCAATAAAGGGACACTAAATCAGGTTTCTTGCTTTGGGAAAAGACAGACTCTGAGAGGTGCAAAATGTTCTGCATAGTTTCATACAGGGTAAGGCTGAGGTTGGAAGTTGACCTGAAATCCTACTTTGCTTGGTTTCTTGCCCTTTTTTGTTTTGTTTCCCCACTGCCTTGCTCATTTCTCAAGAGAAAACTTTTTAAACAAGTACTTGCACTTTGAACCCTTACTTTAGAATTGGCTTCTTGAAAATTCTACCTCAGAAAAATGTTTGCCTCTAAAGTTCTCCTACCTGAGCTTTATATAGCTTATTTGTCTCTTCCTACACTCTCAGCTATTATTCTTTGCTATCCTCAATACACCTTTCTCCACTAGTCTTATATAACTATTTCTCTATATAGCGCATTGTAGGTTCTCCCATTTTGCTGCTTCCGACCTGTTATAGATAGACAAAGTAGACCTGATAGATTTATGTGTAAAGTAGAATGAGTGAGGACTTGGGTTTTCCATAGATAACTTTATCTTTCTCAGCTGGAGTTTTCTCTTTCAGTTTTTCTCAGAAATGATTTCCAAATAAATGAGTGGTACACGGAGCAGCTAAGAACCATAAGTTGGTATAACAAAGTACCAAATTATGCAGCACAAAAAGAAAGCAAACACCATGATAAGATGCTATTTGTGCCACGTGCTCTGATTGAGTGACACTGATTAGAAAGCAAGCACATCAAGCCCTATTCACCCTGACTCTCCTTCGTCCCCAGGTCCCCATCATCAAGCCATTACTGTGAATCAATGCATTTTTCAACAAGAGACCACAGAAGTAAATCAACTTGACCAGAATTTCTAGATATTCAGAATTTGTAGCCACCTGGCTAATTATTGGGTTAAAAAATTTCTCTTTTCTGGGAGCAAGCTTATATATGAAGAGTTTTATCATGTAGTACACCCTTGGCGATGTCTCTTTGAATATCTTTTCACATTTCATTGTAACAAAGCAGGATTCCACAGAAAACCTTGGCTTTCCACTGTGCCAACTCTTTGGAGTCTGCTACAAAGGATATAGTTCAATACAGTAGGAAAAAATATGAAAATATGTGTCCCCCCACATGCTGTGATGCCCATGTAAATAAAAGTGCCTGCTGTGTGTGTCAAGGAAAATACTATATGTAATTTCCTTTTCCACAGAGCTCACGAGGTTGTAAGAGAATTGTGTTCAGAGAACAAACATGTTCTACTTTGAGGCCCAAATTATTCATCTCTCCTTTTTATTTTTTAAAATTTTTTCTGCTATTTCCATTATGATAATTTATGGATTTAAGGTGAACTATGTGAAATGTTTGGCCTAAGATCACCTTATCTTTATATATAAAATTTTTTCTTTTTACTTACAGAGTGTAAATCAGTGTTATAAACAAGTATGGGGGGGGGATCTTCAAACTAGTTAAGGGAATAGGATGTTTTGGTGCCTATAAGCACTTTACACAAATAGCTAGTATGCTAATTACTGCTTGTTATTATTTAGGTCACTAAATCTGCTTTTCTGGAGAATACATTAGACAGCCCCTTGTTTTATAACCCATTTTGATCCTTGTACATTCTTAAATGGAATCTATTTTGTTTCTCAGGAAACATTGTTCACATAATTCTAGTAATTCAGACCGACTTTCCTTTTAAACTGTTTTAACATGCTTCAGTGACATCCATGTGACTGAAGAGATAATGGCTGATGGTGTTTGTTATCAGTGTGCTTCTAACATTCTCAATATCGTGAACATATTGCTTTCTTTAGTTTCTACAGAAAACATCATCACATCTTCACTAAAAATGTTGTAGAATCATTGATATAAACATCTGTCAATGAAACAATGTAAATGATAACTTGAATGCAACACTGGCATGTCACAGTGGTGGCATCAAAAATAACCTCATGGCTTTCCCACTGTTTTTACTACTGGTGGAAACACATGAACAGAGAAAAAGCACCTGAAACCATTTTTAAAATTATGATGGTGTTTTGAAGAAATCCTGAAATTAATGTTCTCTTAACTCTAAGTTGATTCTTCATTCCATAGAGTTTCCTTGGAAAACTGAACACCAATATCATTTTTCTGATTGAATGATGATTTTCTTTTTTTTTTTTTTAACAACAATGGCATAATAGAATTAGGCTAGCTTTTATAGTGGGATCTAATTATACTTCACAGTGCATACATTTTGTCATTTTCAAAAGCATTTTGTATTAATTTAATTTATTGTAAATGAGTATAGTGTCAAGAAATAAATTTGCTTCAGCCCAATACTGGTATGCCTGAATTCACCAGACAGTAAGCATTTTATAACACACATATCATTTTTCCTTTTACCTTAGCTAACGAGAATCTCCAAGTTAATACTGTGCTTAATTGCTGAAATTATCCTTATTTAACATAGAAAAATCATTTCTGTAAATAGCATAGTCTTGTTTTAATGGTCCAGTTAAATTTACCTTTTATAATTAATCAAAGCAAATGCTTTTGGGACTAATCGTAAAAGAAACAATAAACAAATCCATCTAATTTTGGCTTGTCAGATAAAAAGAGAAATGCTTATTGAAGTTTCTTACCGCAGAGAAAACTGCTTTAACAATATGTTTTTTATTATTCAAATTTAGTTTATTTATGAAAACACATTGGATATCTCCTTATTTAAAATAGTGGTAAAATGACTTGTTCCCCATTAATACAAAACACCAACCAATATTTTTTTCAATCTGATTAAAACATTTTCAAACACCTATTCAACAAGTCACCAAGGATTTTTATACAATAGAAAGCATTTAAAACACCAGTTACTTAATAATTCCATACTAGAGAGCTCATTGATGGTTGTGTTTTTGTTCAGCTTGCAATAACACTATAGATATTAGATGTAGATTATAATTCAACACTATAAGAAATGTTTTCTACAATATAAATGAACAATGCAGAAATCACACAGGCAAGTTACTCAACTGCCTTCCTGACAGACCAGTCTCACTGACCTGAGCTATGAGGAGATGGAAAGGCTGTAGGCAGGGCCAAAGTTCAGAGCTTCATGGACAAATGCTAAGCAGGCAAAACAGAGATACTTTATGAGCCTTGCTGCACAGATTCTGTTATTACCTCTTCCAAACAAGAAGAAAAAATGTATAGAAATTTCAAATAAGCCAGCTGTGCATTTTCTGTAATAGCTGTTCATATCTCAATATATTTGAAAACAGTCTGTTGAAAATCTTAACTGTTTGATAAACTACCCCTGAGTTTTGATGGAAGGGTCCTATTCATAAGAAATATTATTGGAAAAAAATATTATTGGAGGCAAATTCTGCCCTTGATCCTTTTAGGGTCAGGGCACAAAGATCGCTGGTTGTTTAATATCTCCATCATCTATTCCACAAATTCCTTAAGGTCCATATTTATGAAAAAAGACTGAATATCTTGCTCAATGCAGTCTAGGAGGGTCAGGAATTTAATTATGCAAGCCTGGATGCCAAAGTCGAGGCAGCCAGTGGCTCCACCAGCTGGTGGAGGATGAGAACTGGAGTTGCTTATATTTATATGGTGCACCTGGCCACAGAGCTGATCACCACCACTGAGCTGGAAGCACACCTGTGCTGTTCTTGCTATTGCCCAGCCTCCCCGCTGTGCTACTGGCAGGCTCCTCGGCACCACTTTCCACTGAGTCTAGACATCATCTTTTTTAAAATAAGCCGGATGATCATTTTGCTTTTATTGATCTAATAAATTAGTTCTGTCTATCTCCAAGTGAATGCATTTCCTTATTGATAATTAAATACATCTGAGTTCTCTTTTCCTGAGTGTGAATAGTAGGAGCCAGGATATGTTAGTTTTCAGAGGGACAAGTATAGATGGATGTAAGTTGTATATATGAACTTTCTTTTGCAGTATTTTGGGTGTGGTTACATGTTTCTGTATGTGTGATGTTTTCCACCTGCTTAGGCTCCTTTGAGGGGTTTTCTTTAAAGTTAACTGTTGTAACTCCCAAAGGGGTTCTGAAGTTGCTGGTCATCATAGGCGTCTATGGGCCTGTTGAAGTCTAACTGAAAGGCTGTTAAAAAAATTCAAACTACTTTTATGATTATCAAGTTCCAACAAACTAGCTCTTGGAACCCACATTTCTTGTACTCTCTCATTGCTCTGTTAAAAAGTCCTTTCACTATGTGGTATTTGGGCTTCTTGATAAATAGGCGGATCTCATATCAGTGATAATGTGTAACCCAAAGAGCTGCTCTAGTGTTGCTTTTGATTCATAGCTCTGTTTAAGGAGAAAGCCACTTATGGCCTTGATTAATTTTTGGAGTTTTGCAAAGCCCTCACATGTTCAATTAGGAGTTTCACTTCTGTCACGGCATTAGGGTCCCTGAGTTGTAAGGTTTAAATGACTGTTCAGTTGTGCTAATGACTTCCTTCCTAACTCATGCACTTCCTGATGCCTTCCCAGTTAGCAGGGTCCATTCCAGGAAATGTGTCTGAAGTTTGGACTTTCAAACTACTGTATCATACTCTATGAAATTATACTTGTATTTGCAGTCTTTTTCTCCTTTAAACTGTACTTACCAAAACCAGTGGATGCTCTGTATTTTGCTTAAAAAATAAACTGTCCCCAGGCAGTGCCTTCCACACCTCTTGGGGGTGCTATTCACCATACCAGGGAATCTTGTCTGTCTCATGTCAGGCTCCGTACCAAACATCAGCCCTTAACTGTGCCTCAAACATCTTTGTCTCATATATTTACACACCAAAGGATTGTCATCAGTTATAATCACAAAGGAATTGCAGCCACCTTTGCATTGTGCTGGTAAAGGTAGTCGTTTTTGTCACTCTAAGACATTGAAAAAGGGTATGTGTGGCTGTGGTGCACAGATCCACCCGCACAGGAGACCAGCTGGTTTACCTGGTGCTTGAATAAGACCTACTTGTTCAGTTCCCTGTTTCTTGATCTTGTTTGACCTGGGAAGAATGGTTTGTTTTTATTTTCACGCTATAATTAATGGGTGATTGAGTCAACACTAAGTGATTATACATAGGTAGCATGTAAAAGGTAATGTGTTCATCAAGGACAATGCTGCAGTTTTATACCAAAGGCATTGTATTGATACATTGATGCTATGATACTGTGTACAATGTAAAAATACATTGATACTACAATTTTTAACAATATTTAATTTTTGAAATGGTTTTACAGCACTGGCCTTCTGTATATTACAATACTGTAGTTGGATTTCTTCATTCCAGCCTTAAGACCTACAATGATATTTTAAATGATCTATATAACAATTAAATGAAAGGCATTGTTAGCTGGTTCATGCTTCTATTACAAAGTATATTCTAATAGAAATTGTTTTTTCTTATGATATTACTAACAGAAAAGTCAGTACTATATATATTTATATATATTTAATATATATATACTATGTATATTTATATATATTTATATATATATTTAGAAACTATCCAATTGAAACGCTGACTTATGATTTGCAAAAGGTGAGTTTATTGCATCTCACAGTTAAAAAATAGAACAATTTTCATAACCAGATCAAATAGGTGCAGTCAGTTTTATTGAATAGACTAAGTCAGTTGATTGTGTTCACTGGAACCCTGTGAACTGGATATCCTCTTTCATTGCCCAGAGACTGCAGCCCAGTATTTTGATATAAACCTCTGTCTCATATAGCAGGTGTACAAAAAGAAATAGCAAAGTTCAGTGCTGAGTAAGGTCATTGTAACAGCCTTCCCTCTCAAGTATATGCTATCTTTAGTGTCAATACGTCAACAGAAGTCATAGTAGCACATTTGAAAGTATACTTAAACTTTATGTTTCTCTGAGCTTATGTATAAAATGCAATATTTTAGTTTTATAAGCATTCACTGTATGCAATGCAAATACATACATGAGACATGCAAACAAAATATATATATAAAATCCTCTTTTTAAAAAATGCATTTTGTTGCCTTTTTATGTGAAAGTGTCCCATTTTAGCTAATATACTATGCTTAGTAGTCTAAACACCTGCAAATACCATAATGTGACACTAGCTGTTAGGTGGTTACAAGAACTTGTACAAACACACAAACACATGTGCATTTAAGTATGATGGAACAACTTCAAATAGAATTTCCACTATTGTGATCCTACTTCACTAGTTTCTGCTTCAAACTCTGGGCCCTTCAGATATAAATGAGGTTATTATAGGAAGTTGCATATTATCTCTTTTCATACTATATTAAGTAGTGCTTCTTTACCTGAAGAGAAATCTTTTTTATTTTATTTGTCAGGACCAGTAAGCAATTATTGATACTTACTGTCAGTGTTTCAATGTGACAGGAGCTGCAAACCCTATCAAGTGTAAGAATTTATAGCACAGATTTTGTGGACTGAAATTGATTGTTTAAACTCTGAGATATTTATTATGTTTTAAAAAGTTAATGGAATGACCAGTCTAAAAAGAGGTTTCTTTCTGCCCAAACAGAAATATTTGCAATGATAAGAGGAGGAAGAAAGCATCATCTTAGTAAAACAATTTATCTAGTAAAGCTGTCCTGAAAACATCCACAAATTGGAGATAAAATGGATTGAAAAGGATGAACTCAACATATTCTAAAGGCAAACAGTGAAGAGTGATAGTCTGCATTTCTTCCTCAAAATGGGCCCACTTCTTTAACATTGGGTGGCAGCCACTTAACTTCCCAAAGTTGTTCTCCTCTTTTCTTTACCACAGAAAGAGGCCTTTCTTCCTCTGTTTTAATTGATTAATGTGAAGCCTGGGGCATTGGCAGATATCATGAAATAACTGGTTTCCTAGAACCTTGTTGACTATGGATGTTTATGAATATCCATTCTGATCATGAGGGGGTTAAACAGATTTTCAGGCAATGACTGTAAATTTACCCTTAGAATTTCTTAATAGGACATCTTCAAATGAAACTATATATTTTAAAGACAATGACTGTACAAATGTCATTTCAAATCTATAAACCATGTCTCTAGTGCCATTTCACACATGAAAAATCAGTAATAGAATCATCTGGGGGATTATTATTTCATACAGATTTTTACATGGCACCTTTTTCTTGGACAGTTTTTGAAAACAGTATAAAAACTATCTGTCTGGGATAGTTGAGATGGAGCTTTGATGGACTCCATAATCTCTATCCCACACAAACCTTGATTTTTATCTTTGATCTCTATTCCAAAGCTTTTTTCTTTTAATTAAATTTGTTGTGGTGACACTGGTTAATAAAATTATATTGATTTCAAGATTACAATTCTATAATGCATTACCTGTATATTGCATTGTGTGTTTACTACCCAAAGTCAAAGTTTTCTTCTTTTTAAGAAACTCATTAACTTAAGCCTTGCTTGATGTAATTACATAGTTGTGAAGTAGTGCACCTATTGTACACTGTCTTCTGTACCTTGTCACCAACTCATTGCTTTGTCAAATAACAGAATATATAGTCATTGATTGAAAATACAGTTCGAGAATAAGACAAGCTTAAGCAGAAATAAAAAATATAAGTAGTCATTCCTTTAATATGGATTTGCTGTAAAATGTATTTGCAAACCGTCTGACTTAATGGAGAATTAAAGGAAGAAAGAAGCTCTGAACCAAATCTGAAGATTTGAAGGCAATGAACCATGACTGATATTTTGGCAAAATAAAATTTAAGATACTTATGTTAAATATGAGTTGGTTAATTATAAATAGCCAATTACTTAGCAAGAGCATAGGAAAAATATTGTACTTATGTCTAGAGAGCACCTTAAATGTTTTTTAAATATATATTTCTTTTAATCTGTAGTTTAGATTATTCTCATTTGCCAAATATGAATAATAATACCTTCTTTGTAAAGGAGCGAAGGGCATAGTAGGTGCTTACTGAATAATAGTTTTACTCTCATTCTTAATCTTGGGTAGGAAATATAACAGGATTTAACTACTGTACAACTTGCCTCAGAATTAACTGAGCTCTTGATCTGCTGAGGAAACATTCAGCCTAGTAGTAGAAATAGATATTGTGCCTGAAGTAGGGACTGTAATTAGTAGCTGTTAATAACTATGGATACCTATCCCTCCAAGGCAGTTAAACTACACACAAGATAGCAAAGATGATAATGTTACATGGAAGAACTAATTCTCACCTTAAGAGAGCACAGTTCTGTTGGATCCCAGGATACATTATGAGTAGAAGAGTGGCATAGGGCCAATGGAGAGGACTAGGGCATTGAGAGAGGACTATAGTAGATATCTGCTTTGTTTTGTTTTCACTTTGAAATCCAGTATTCATCTTTTTGGTGGAACAACCCACAATTTTAAATCTTATAGCATGTACTTGTGGAAATGTATCTCCCCCATGCTCCTACTGTATGATGGGTCTTTGACTCAGGCTTCTATAAAAACAGCACTGATTCTCCTGGCCTCAGGGATTGGTGGAAGAAGGGCATGTGATCCAAGTGAAGCCAATAAAGTTCAAGGAGAATTTCAGGGACTGTACTAAGAGAGGCACTATATTTTCAGCTGTACTTCAACCTGGGAAAATACAGCTCTGAACATGCTGACTCAGGGCCTAGAAATGAACACAGCACAGAGAATAGACTGCCAAAAACTAGAGAGGACTTGAATACTGATGATATTGAGTCCCTACACTAACCCTGAGGTTTGAAACCAGCCCAGTCACAGACTTTTCAAATACATATATCAATATCACCCTTATTTGTTTAAGTAAATTAGATTGCATTTTCTACCAGTTATAGCCAGATGTTTCCTCACAGTCCAAAGAGGTTTCTAGGCCTGGTTCCTTCTTTTATATATCTCATTAAGTAGATATTAATTTTTCAATGTCTCAGTTTTCTCCTTGTAAAAATAAATAGTACCTACTTTTAAGAGTTATAAATATTAAATGGGATCAATGTAACAACATGGATTTATTCCAAATATTAAAGTAAAAATATGACAGTATTTCATTTTGCTAAATTAAGTAAAATTGAACTTTATGGCCCATTAAGTAAGGTGGGAAGATCCAAATATCTGTCATTAATGGGGCCCCTCTTCACCTTTAGCTGCTACACAACATCCAAAATACCTTAAAGGAGCCTTCAACCTTCAGTCCACTGTAATTACAGCCAATATGTTCATTGTCAAATTTTTATGGTCTATTAAAGGCAGATGCCACTACAACCTCTATGTCAAGTGTGGACACCAGTATCTTTTGCTGTAATTTCCAAGAAAATAGTATTGAATATTGAAAACTTCAGTCATTAATGAGCTCCAACAAGAGGTAGTTTTGCTGCCTTCAAAGACATTTATGTACAGCATCCAGGTGCTGTTTGATTCTGCCTATCATGGAGAAAGAAAAAAAGGAAAAGATTCTAATTTACCAGAGTATCCAAGTCCAGAGTATCCAAGTATCCAAGTCCTTGGATATTCTGTCCTTCAGCCAGGTATCCAAGTTCACAACAATTAGTCACATACATGTACTGAGAGTAGGCCTGGGTGCCTGCTTCAGTGAAAGCCAAACCTGTGAGACAGGTGCTGGTGAGAAGGAAAGTGGTTTATTCAAGAGCAGTCATTTGAGAAGATAGTGGACTCATGCCTCAAACCCCATCTTAACAACTAAGAACAGGCAGAGGATATTTACACAGAGGGGGAGGGAAAGCAGAACAGAGATTTGGGGGAGGGGGTTGAAAAGTTCTCTATGTGTAGACTAACACAATTCATTCTGATAAGGACCTCAAAACTGGTCAAGTGATACTCTGATGTATATCATCCTGGTTTTCATCATCCTTGTTTTACATCATCCTGGCTCCACTGTTGAAAATCAGTAAATCTCCCGGAGCTGGGATGCCTGAAGTTGGGAGTCGGTATCTTCTGAAGTTAGTTCCTAGGATTCTTATACAAACATGATGTTCACCTACAAGCTACATATTAGTCAGAGTTAGCATTCACAGAAACAATGTCAAAAGGATGGTGGAGTGGATTACCATTCCCCACTGTTACAGTGCCACTCACACTAAGCTCTCTGTACACTGTCTGAGGCTGAGAGAAAAAGGGAAGATTGGTAATCTTGTATGGAACCATTTTACAAGATGAAGAGGAGCTGTAGCAGTCTCTCTGCCTACTTCTCTGTCTAGGACAGAGATGGAAGTTTCTGCTTTCTGCTGCTCTATATGTATACAAGGGCATAGAAAGAGGACCTGTTGGATTGTTAATGAATTTCAGGCTAAGAGGTGGCTAGCAAGGCAGGGCTTCCCAGCTCCATGAGGGATCTTGAGGGCAGGTGGCAGCATTTTCTCACCAACAGATGCAGAGTCACAGTTTTCTCTTGTAGTAGTGGCCAAATCATCTTTAAACTTCCAGTTCTAAAATGTGTAAGATATAAAACTCCTTGGCTCTTATTCTTCTGGAAACTGAGTGGCAGATTTCCAGGTGTATGCAGCCTTCATTAATTCCATCTCCTTACAACTGTGTAGACTTCAAGGTAGTGAAGGAATAAGATAAAGTTAGACCCAGCTAGGTCCTGGGATACAATTTCTGTTGTTTTATCACTTTGAAAAGCCCCTGAATGGTTTGTGGGATTGTGTGTGTAGTCTTTCTTAATATGTTATTTTGAGAATTATCCCTCAAATTTGATTTTTTGAAGCATGGAATACCATCTTTAAAGGCACAACTTGCCTTACTACTTTTCAGTATTCCTCTGTCTCTAATCACCAATGGCTTTTTAAAAATGTTTTCCAGTAAAAAAAAAAATAGCATTATCACAACATTTTGTTTCCTTTTTCTTCATCACTATGCACAATGATTCAACATGTTCTCATACAGGTGAAAAATCTCATGCATGTTAAACAAAAACAAAAAAAAAACCCCACTCTTCAGGGTTAAAATCTATTCTGAGCAGAAGTCATGGCAAGAATCATGATAATTATTCATTTCAAGTTGGAATTTCTTTTCCTGTTCAGAAATAATAGTTTCCATTTTAATAACAGCCTTGATACTTAAAGGAATAATCTTTTTGTCATTTATTCTTTAACAAATTCAATAATAATTTTAAGCAACAAAGTACTTTAATAACACTGATTTTCTTTCAATTTGCTAAAGAGACATTGAGAACTATGAACAAGCAATAAGTAGGCTTCACTCAATGGATTATTAAAAATGTTAAGAATTGGGGGGCCCTTTTCTTCAGAATTAAATTTTGATTACAGTGTCTCACATAAATTTAAATGTTCTCAGCTGCATTTTTTAAGGAGAACTAACAAGTTCTGGATAAGAAGCTAATAAGAAAAAAAGTATTGTTTTTGGCAAAAAAAATTGTTATTGTTTCTGACGTCTTATCTGGGATTTCCTTGCATTAGGCTTAAAAGCAAGTCATTTTCAGGAGAAAAATATTGCACAAGAAAATGGGAATTTTTTTTCTGTATTGTGTTAACTTGTGTCTGTGTTTATGCTAAAAAAAGAGTGAGGGATTTAGATCTTTGATAATGTCTATAAATGTAAATGGAGCTATACAGTATTTTTTATTTTTGTAGTAGGTTTTATTTTGGCACTTAAAAATTTGCTTGTAATTTTGGAATCAGAAATGCTTTTGGTAGCAGTGTATGTGATCATTTTAGCTAAAAACTGATTATATACATAGTACATGGTGAGTACAACTACTTTGTAATTATTTTATCTTCTGGATTTTGTTATTCATTACATTTTTTACTACTAAAGAAATTATACATCTCTTTTTCTTAGCTATATATGTTGGCTTATATCTGGGTATTTGTTAGTTTTTACATTAACTAAATAATTGTAGCCTATACAAGAAACTTCAGAATCTTTTTACTTATCTAATAATTGTCCACTGTTCAAAACATTAATCTCAAAATTTACACTTGTATTTTGAAAAAGTGTGTTATGTTTATAATAATGTCATGTCAGAGTATTATTATGATTGTGACTCACAAGTCCACCTTAAACCTAATCATAAACATGAACAAGCCATTGAAATGGTTGTGAATAATTACGGAACTTAAAAGCTGATGCAAACTTTTCATCAACTACAAAGGAAAGCTTAATTGTAAGACACAGTATCTTGTAATGAAGATAAATTTATCGAATTTATCTTGTAAATTTGATAAATTTATGCATATTTTGGAAATGTAGTGCTAAGAGGTTGGTGGACTTTCAGAAGCTGGACTGTTTAGGGACTGGTGGAATTTAGTTCTGTGAGGATGCTCACTGGACTAAGCCTCCTGTTGATGGTTGATATTCAGAAGCATGGCAACTGGAAAGAAGCTCTCCTGACTGGCTGAGTTTCACAGAATGGGAGCTGATCAGAAACCTCTGACTTGGAACTTTGTGCAAATAGTGTTTTTTTTTCTCTTTCTGTTTACTTTTTTGAATAGGAAAAATACATATTTTTAATTTGATTTGTTAGTGTCTCTTTTTTCCTGTTTCAGTTAAACCAAAGGAGAAACCAAAAGAATTATTCAGATCTGCACTAGTGAAAGTTTGAAGCTTAGTTAGTGTTGACAGTTGAGTCATGTATGCATCTCTAGAAATATTTTTATTTATTTTTGTATTTTAAAAGTTTTATTTATTTATTTATTTATTTATTTATTTATTTATTTATTTATTTATTTATTTATTTTGAGAGAAAGGGGAACAGAGGGAGAAAGAAAGGGAGAGAAACATCAACATGTGGTTTCCTTTCATGTGCCTCCAGCTATGGACCTGGCCTGCAACCCAAGCATATGCCCTTACTGGGAATCTAACCAGCAAGCAACCCTTTGGTTCATAGGCTGGCATTCAATCTACTAAGTCACACCAGCCAGGGATCCAGAAATATTTTTAAAAACAATTCATCAAATAGAAAATTATGGTATCCTAACAAGCTTCCTATGGGGCACAGGTTAGAATCTTTAAAAACAGAGCTTGTTATATATATGTCAGATATCTGGCACCCAAGAAATAGAGTCAATATGAAGATAATTTTCACACATTTTTAATTGTATACTAAAAGATTATAAAGTAAAATCAAAATAAAGTAGTGAAAATTAGCACAGTAATGATAACATGCTTAGAATGAGTGCTTTTTAAAAGGACAACATAAATGAAAGTGGCTTATAAAAATAATTTTTAGAGGTAACATTAAACAAGTTAACAGCTGTGAAGTATCACCAGAAGGAAAACTGCACTTGAAGTCACAGGAAACCTCACACCTCATTTGTCAGAGTGGATATATTTTCAATATTGTGTGTTTGTGTCTGTGTGTTTACATAACTAGCATCTCTTCACAAGAATTTTTTAAAACATATAATACATTAGTATAAGAATTAACAAAAGTAATTGTTGACGTATATAGAATGATCATAGGTAAATTTTCCTTACAGGTTCATCTGTATGTCACTTTCAATGTATATATGATTTATTTTACTATGTTGTTTACATGAATTTGGGATTTAGACTTTTGGATTTTCCCTTTTACCGTGTAAATTATTTATTTGATCTGTAAACGTTTCTGTACACACCTACAAAAATGGTAAAGCCAGTGTAGTCAGATATTGTGTACTTGCAAGTATTCAAGTTTCTTCTATACAATTTTTACCTTTTGGAGGTGGGTTTTACTCCCATATAAAATTCTGTGGTGAGAGATGCAATCCATAGTCAACACACACACACACACACACACACACACACAATATGTCTGCACTGTAAGAAACTTCTAGAATATGTGTATTTGGTGGATGAGTTCCAAGTAGCAAAAGAACTAACATTTATTACAAGAACTGATCAACCAAAGCCAGCTGAAGTTTCTTCATTTTCACCACCTGACCACTTACAAAGCACCACCTTCTTTCAGTTTCTAAGGACAGCGGGAGTATATTGCTGCTCTTTTCTCTGCCCATCCAGAATCTGAATTAATGTATTTATCTATTTAGAGTGTTTAAGAGGCAGCATGATTCTCTTTTTAAAGGGAAATGAATGTTTACTTTAGAAAAGGTCAAAGTGTCACCCCAGGACAATCCTTGTAATGGATTGTGAAAATATCAGTATTTGGAATGTCAAAGACATGGCTTAGTTTGCCTCTCAAAATCCCTAATTGTTTTCCTTTCTTGTTGCTTAGAACTTGCTGAATGTTGATCACCAAAATATAATAAAGATGTATTTTCTTGTTTCCACTAATAAAGGACAGTTTGCCAAAGTGCTGGGTGTTCTTGACCTTAAACTCACTGTGCATCTCAATAAATTTAGGAGACAGTATAACCATACAACATTTTCTTTCCACAGTTAATGCATCACTATTTTTTCCATGGTAGCAATAATTTTTATACCGCAAACAGCAAGTGATCAAGAGCTAAAATAGACTTACCAGCGTGATTCTTCTATAGAGATCTCTAATTTGCATGATATTCTGTATGTGTGTAGAGGAATGGGGGTGGCAGGGGACAGTGGAGATCATGGTGGTCAATGGCAACTGGTGTAAGAAAATCACACAAATTTTAAAAAATGGTTTCATTAATGAAGTAACTTTCAAGACTTTGCTAACATTCTATTGAGACCTAAGTTCATAGCTTTTGTTCATTTGTTATTTGGAGGATAATTATAAAGACAGGGACTGTTCCTGTCATGGCAAAATTAAAGTAATGAACAGAAGTTTTGGATTTAACCCTTCACTGTCCTGACATGTTTTGGAGAACTGAATTCTGTGCTAGCATTCAGTGTTGTACCCACTCTACAATTCTTCTCCACAAATACTAGGTTCATTAGAAACAAATAAATCAATTTTGTTGAATGATTCTGTTCCTTCTGGCTCAAAGACATGCTGACATTCTGTACTTCTTCTCTGTGGCATTTAGGCTATATATTTTCACAGGTCCATCTATCCTATAAAAGCCAAGACCAACTCTGTAAACCCCATGTGAATCTGAGTAGTGTTGAAAGCTACCTAGCTTCATGGAAGTGACTTTTGAATGATGAATGATCAAATTTATGGTTTGGTGCTACTCCTCTGTGGCTTAGAAGACCAAGAGTAATGTTTAAATAGGAGTACCATTGGTATTTCCTGACTCTCTCCTGCATAACAATCTCTTTTTCTCCTCTAAAACAATTCATCATTATTTGTGGAAAAAGCGTATTATGAACCCAAATAGAGTTCAAAAAAACCTTAATATTAATTTGGGCCTAGTTGATAGCCAACAGTAGAGAACTTGGTCTACTACTATTCTTGACTCTATGTGTGTGTGTGTGTGTGTGTGTGTGTGTGTGTGTATCTCCTCTCATTTTGGTAGCTTTTATGTTTTTGTGATTCCTTGATTTATTAAAATGTATTAGCCCAGTGACTTGGTCAAGATCATATAGTATTTTATGCAAAATAATACAATTGTTAAAAATATTAAGACTTTTTCCAAACTTTCAAATTTTGTTTCCTACTTAACCTCCCAAACAGGACTTGTAAAAGTTAATTATTACTTCTCACAAATTTACTCCCATGTTTTCACAGTTTAGTACAATAGCAACCAGTACCCAAGTGTTGTTTTGGTAGAAAAGAATGGCCAAATGGTTTCATTAATACTAATGAAAAATGGGTATAGTTATATGTCCTTACTCTTCCCTCAAAAATGCATCTTCTTAAACTATTCCAGTGAAATACATATGTTTTTCAAGGCCTCAGGGAGCAAGGTCAATGATAAAAGCACCTGGTGGGGGCCAGGAGTCAGAAAAAGAACACTCATAATAGGTGATGCTAATTTTTAGGGTTATCACCTTGTTCAGGCTCTTGACTTAATGTCTAACATGGTACATTTGTAAAGGATTAATAGTCTAGTCAAATGGAAGTCCCTAAATACTTTTGAGTTAATGATACCTTGTGGGAACAAACAGGAACTTTTTCATCATTCAAATATTGATTTACTAATAAATGAATTTCAATAAAATAAATCCCACTATTTTCCCACCTTGTCTCAAATCCCACCTTTCTACTGTACATTTGTTCAATGTCATTCTTTGATGGTATTTTTTGGATGCAGTATCATAGCTGGGAAACAAACAGCCCCTTACTCTCCAAGCCATACTGGAGATCTTAGCTTAAACTATTATTTAAACTATTACATTCACTTTTTATAAAACAGGCTATGCCTGCATTTAAGCTAATGATGGATTTTTTTTCTTATTATTCTTAAAATAGCATACTGACCTTCAGAGAAGACAAGCAAGTTACGCTTAAGGTTATACTGAGGAATGATAATTAACATTCCCCAAGAAACCTAAGGAAGACAAAGATTGATCTTTGTACTTAGAGTGGAGTAGTTGGTTTTGACAAATTTATAACTATAATTGTTGCAGAAAATAACTCATACGCAGGAGAGATGGCAGAGCACGATTCTTTATTACGCGCGGGCTCCGGGGAAGATCCCAAATCCTGAGGCCCGATCTCTAACTTTCCAGGGTTTAAATAGCCTCGGACCTCCTGCCTATGTGACAAAGCAAGGTTACAGAAGCTAAATGCGGAAGTTAGGTCTAACTACCTTATATGGGAGACAGAGGAGCAAAGCGCGGGGTCCTAGCACAGAAGTTACAAAGTACAAAGTAGCCTAACATGGGGGTTGCCTGCCCATAATGTTTGATAACAGAAGGATATTCTCCTAATTTTGAATTAAAATTGTTTCTTTCTCAGTAGGAACATACACTCATTTAAAAGCAAGGAAATTATTTTTTTCTAGTCACCAATACTGCCCTGTTATAAACTGGGCTTTCTAAGGGAAGTCTTATTTCTGATCAATAATTGTCTAGCACAAAATAAACAAACAGAAAATATAAAAGAAAAAATTATGTAATACTATTGCAGTGATGTTTAACTTCTAACTATAAAACCACTGTATAATACTCATACACTGAAATTAAATAATTACCTATAGGAAAAGATTATTTTTGGATAAATTTAATCTAATTCCTACACCTGATTATGGAGTAAATGAGAGTTGTACAAATACTCAGACAAGCAGCTTCTGAATTTTCTGCTATTTCCCCCTCCTTCTGTGTGCACCAACCTGGAGCCTTTTGAGGATTAACCTCTATGCTTTTGACGCACTTCTTTTAGAAGGTATAATCTGGAAGCAAATTACTTCTCAAACATATGTAAATTACCATTGTAAGCCCCACCTCACATTATTACTTTTCATTGTTTTCCCATCCCAGGCACATCAAAGTTTTTACCATACCCTGAAAGTAGGGCAGGCCCTAATTTACCTTCCTCCACCTTTGTCTGCTATTTTCACTGCCAGGAATTCCATTCCCCTCTACCCCAAAGAAAACCTGTGTTTCTTCCAGAGGCTGTTACCTTCTCAGTAAAGCCTTAATCAGGTTCTCTATCCAAAAGGAGCTGCCCTTTTCTTTGTGTTCCCATAGTAGCTGGGCAAAAATCTGCTTACAAGTTTGCCTCCCATACACAAAGAAATCCTCAGAGGAGAAAGTTGATAATTGTCGCCATATTGTCCTACTTGAATTGATTGGTTCTATTTCACTTTGAGGAATGAATGAATATTGTATCTATTTTATCTTATTTTTTTAAATGCTCCTTATCTCTTTGTAATATTTCATTATAAAAATATTTTATAACAGTCCAAAAATATTGAAAAAGTCATGGGACTCAACTTCTTCTGTTGATTCTGCTACATTCCATTGTCTTAAAATGACACTTTAAAAGACTTTGTGTCTCTTGCCCCAGCTGGTGTGGCTCAGTGGATTGAATGCTGCCCTGCCACCTGAAAGGTTGACAGTTCAATTACAGGTGAGGGCACATGCCTAACTTTCAGGCCAGCTCCCCAGGTAGCGGTGTGTGAGAGGCAACTGATTGGATATCTCTCACACATTGATGTTTTCCTCCTTCCTATTCTCTCCCCCTACCTCTCTCTCTGAAAATAAATAAGATCTTAACAAAAAACAAGACTGTATGTCTATTTTTATTTTATTTTTTCTAAATTATTGAGCTATGAGATATAAATCACATAAATTTGAATTATGCAATGTGATGAGTTGATAAATATGTATATGGTAAAAAGATTACTAAAATAAGATCAGTTAACATATCCATCACTTCACGTAGTTACCATTTGTGCACATGTATGTTTGTATGGTGACGATGAGAAGCCCAGTAGGTCAAGCAAGTTAACTTAAGTCACTCCAGTAGGAAGATAGAGCTAAAATTTGAATTAAGGTGTTATGAGAACAAGATCTATTTCAGATCTTTCTTGGGAAATAGTTTGAGAATTCAAGTCACCATCTCCTAAAATCTCAGTATCTTCACAGGTAGTGTTATAGCTAGTAGTATTACAGAACAACAAGGGGGAGCCAGAGACCATATACCATTACCGAAAGAAAACCCCAGGTCCATTATGTCCTCTGCCTATAGGGAAAGATGTCTCTCAATGCCAGAGATTCATGAAAAGGAAAGAAAATGTTTATTTAATGGTATACAAACTTAAAGTAGTGACCTATTTGTCTTTATCAAAATCCTAAAGTCTCTTAAAACACCCACAAACATATGCAGTCCTTCCTTCCCCCCTTTGCCCAGTCTGGGGTACCGTATCTCAGAAAAGGAAATATAAGTCCTTGGCTCGGGCAACCCCTGGTTCTTCCTGGTAACCTGTCTCGGCTGGTAGGCCTCCCTCAGTTCTCGGCACCCTCAGCTGTGTTGCTGGGATCTCTGCTAAAGCTGGGTGGTGGTTCCCCCTATTACTGCTGTGGGGGTCCCCACCCTGGCAAAGGCGCGTGGTCCTCTCTCCCCCAGGGCCACGGAAGTCTCCACTCTGCCAAAGCCGCGTGGTTCTCCCCCTCAATGGCTTCGAGTGGGGTGGGTCGCCACTCTGCCAAAGCCAAGTAGCGGTTCTTTGCTAAAGCTGCATGGTGATTCTCTCTCGCAGGGCTGGAGGAGTCCCCACTCTGTTAAAGGCCAAGTGGTTCTCCCTCCCAGGTCCGAGGGAGTCTCTACTTTGCCAGAAATGCATGACTCTCTCTAAAGGCTGCAGCTCTGGGTTTTAAATCCCCGTGCCAATCTTCCTCTGCAGCCCCATTTCCAACTCCTCCCACACTCGGCCACACCTGCCTTTGATCTCTCATTCTTTCCAGTCTTTCTGGCTGCCATCATGGGTCTGGGCAGGTGTGGCCCCATATCATGGAGCCAATCATCTCCAAACTCCCACACAGGTGCTGTAACTCCGGAAACCTGCCCCCCAGTTACGTATTGGTAGAGAAGTTACTTCCATCCCCCTGGTTCAGAGCATGGCCACAGCTACTTAACATATCTATGTAACCAGTCAAAGGTTATAGATATGTTAAATGACCACACCAGAGGTTAGCTGGAAAGCTGTTGCTATGCAAAACAACTCTTAATGGGCCTGCTCCATTTGTTCCTTCCCCTAACCCACACCTGGGGCAGGGCCAGTGAGGACATCCTAATATTTTCTCAACACCTTGAGTTCTGGACCCCATTTCAAATCCCATTTGGGGTCCTCCCTCTTGGTCGCACCCTGTAACAATAGCTCTGGAATATTCATCTTCATATATATATATATTTTTTTTAATTTTGATAAAGTACAGTTTATTTTTTCTTTTGTTGCTTTTTTTAAGATTTTATTTATTTTTTTTAGAGAGGTAAGGGAGGGAGGGAGAGAGAGAGACACACACACACACAGAGAGAGAGAGAGAGAGAGAGAGAGAGAGAAACATCAATGTGCGGTTGCTGGGGGCTGTGGCCTGCAACCCAGACATGTACCGTGACTGGGAATCGAACCTGCGATGCTTTGGTTCGAAGCCCACACTCAATCCACTGAGCTACGCCAGCCAGGGCCATCTTCATATACTTAAAAAAATAACAGATATAAGATTGGTTTCTTCATGGTACTCTCCCAAATAAGTGCACTTTTATAGTTTTCCATCAGCTTTGGCTTCATTGGTCTAATACCTAGAATGGAAAACTACAAGCCACAGCTACTATTGAACAAAAACCAATATCATGTCCATAGTTAACATCAAATGCAAGCCTGCAAGGTACCATGACTCTCTTAGAAGATATAATAACACACTATGACTATAACTTTCACTATATAGAAAGAAACAAAAAGCAGAAATGTAAAGTGATACTAGAAATTTGAGGAAGTCACAAATTCTGTTTAGAATCTCATAAATACTATGTACCTTTCCTCAGATCTAAAGTTGTTATTGGAATTCAATTATTCTACAATTTAAGTTTAGCATACAATTGCTAGGGGTGGACCTACCCCTTAAGGACCTACACATAGTGAATTTCAGTCTTTTCTATCCCTTCAAACACATATTCTCTGTCTCTGTCTGTCTGCCTCTGTCTCTCAAGCACATATTTATCTTGTAACCATAGTTTAGGCTTAAAAGCCTGTAGTTAAAGCTATATTCCATTCCATTTCTCTATGATTTTCATGTAAAGATCAGATTTTCATTTTGAATCTATCAGTTAGTCAAAGGAACTATTAGTTTGTGAAGACAACCATTTTAATTTTATATCAATAATGATTTTAAAAATTAGTAATTTGGCAGAAATAGTGGACCATTTCTCCTCTAAATTGAATCTCCATATTTTATTTTGATATTTTATAATGTGTATTTTTTGTTTTGTTCTTTTCATTAAAAATTGATTGTTGATGCAATATTTTAATATGAAAAATGGATACTTATAAAGATTTGGATACTATATTTTATTTTCATACTTCATTTTTCAAGTAAATGATTTATCTATTGTTTGACTCCTAGAATATAGGTAGGAAATGCTTATTATTCTTGAGAAAAACAAATAGCAAAATATCCAATGTAACCTCTGCTATGATTATATGTAGCTATGAAATGAGTTTATATACCACTTTAGCACCTAGCAGAACACAATAGTGTGACAAAATGTTTTAAATGTGTAAGGCCTATTGCATTTTACAATGCAGTGTTCAGGATAATAGCCATGTTCATGCAGTATATGTTGATTTGAACACTGACTCATTTTTGTGAAATTTAGGAAATTTTGTTTAATTAGAAATTTTTGGGGAAGCAAAACTCTATGGTAAATTTTCCTTAGTGGAATTCTAGACTCTGTATGTGAGAGTGATCTTTGTGCATTTTAACTGAAAGATGATGAGATGGGGTAGAATTGGTGTGCGTGTGTAAAAACTTTAATTTAATAGATAAAATATAGCAAAACTGAAGGAAATTCATTTATACATCCATAATCTGCATCTTTCTGTGTTGTCTTAATTTTATTAAGTTTAATTAAGATTATTCAGCTTTTACTACGTCATTCAGTTAGTTCTTAAGAATATATAAGTACATTTTTGTAGCTATTTTACCAACAAATACTGAAAACTTGCTATAGAATGCATTTTTAGGATATGAAAGTTGTGGTCTATCAGGGTAAGATTAAATACAACGCTCTTTTGAATCACGGCCAAGGAGGTTTAGTTATGAAGGCATTAAAATGGCATCTTTATTAACAGTAATTTTATTTTTAAGGACATCTTAAATCAGGAACTCCAAAGGGCAATCTTATATAGGGCAATAATATATTTACCCTGTAGAGTTTATTGCAATTCATTTATTGCATGAAGTATTCAAGTATGAGTCTAAGTTACACATAGTAGTTTTGGGGAAGTTGTTAAGCTAAAGTTATAATCAGGGAGCTCTCCACAGAGAAGGATGAATCATGGGACGTTTCACTATTCAACAACACCAGTAGAAAGATATCCCTAACTTCCCTCAAAGCCTTCAGTTTTGACTTTGTCTAGCTGCAGGTCAGCTGATACATAATTATAACCTACTGCAATGATCACACCCTTTGCTTTGTGCCTTAACACAAGGCCCAGATCATGAAGAGCAGCATCGCTGTTATGCTTTACAGATCAGTTAATACTAGACTTAACAAAGAATCAGGATTTAGGACCCCATTTTGATGCTTTTGACCATATTTTAAAGCTATATAGTATTAATAATACATATTACACTGTATTACAATGCTATAGTAATTGAGACAGTGTGATACTGGCATAAAACCAGACACGTAGATCAACAGAACAAAATAGCATACAGAAATAAAGCCATGCTTATATGAGCAATTAATTTACAACAAAGAACCAAGAATATCCAGTGGGGAAAGGACAATATCTTCAAAACTGGAAAACCACATTCAAAAGAATAAAACTAGACTATTATATCATATACAAAAATCAACGCAATTGGAGTAAAGATGAATGTAAGATCTGAAATCACAAGAATATTGAAGAAAACACAGGTGGAAAGCTTTTTGAGGTGGTGGATCTTGGTGATGATTTTTTTGGATTTGAGTCTGAAAACAAAAGCAATGAAAGCAAAAAATAAACAAGTGGGGTTACATCAAACTAAAAAGCTTCTGCACAGCAAAAGGAATGATCAACCAAATGAAAAGGCATCCTACTGAATAGGAGAAAATATTTGCAAATTGTAAGTCTGATAAAAAGTTAATACCCAAAATATATAAAGAACTCATACAACACAATAGAAAAACAAAACAATCAAATTAAAAAAAAATAATCAGAGGATCTGAACAGATATTTTTTCAAGAAGACATACACATGGCCAATAAGTGCATGAAAATATTCACAACATCACTAATTATCAGGGAAATGCAAATCAAAACTACAATAAGATATCACCCCATGTTTGTTAGAATGACTGTTTTCAAAAAGACAAGAAATAAATGTTGGCAAGTATTTGGGGAAATGGGAACCCTGTACACTTTTGATAGGAATGTAAATCGGTGCAGCCACTACAGAAAACAGTATAGAGGTTCCTCAAAAAAATAAAAATAGAACTACCATATTTCCCAGCAATTTCACTTCTTGTTATTTGTCCTAAGGAAATAAAAACCCTAACTTCAAAAGATATATGCACTCCCATGTTTTTTGCAGCTTTATTTATAATAACCAAGATATATAAACAACCCTAGTGTCTATCAATGGATAAATAAATATGATGTGGTATATACAATAAAATAGTCATTAATCATAAAAAGAATGGATTATTGCCATCTGTGACAATATGGACGTATTTTGAAGGCATTATGCTAAGTGAAATAAGTCACACAGAGGGAAACAAATGCCCTGTGATCTCACCTTGTAGAATCTAAAACAAAACCCTAAACAAACAAATAAACAAACAAAAACAAAGCTCATACATGGAGAATAGATTAGTGGTTGCCAGAGATGGGAAGTAGTGGTGGGAGAAATGGGATAAGGGAGTCAAAAAGTACAGTCTTCCAGTTATAAAGTAAATAACTCATGGGGTAATGTACAACATGAAGAGTATGGATAACAATACTGTATAGCATTTTAA
Organism: Tonatia bakeri; assembly: GCA_004024845.1. Taxonomy (NCBI): domain Eukaryota; kingdom Metazoa; phylum Chordata; class Mammalia; order Chiroptera; family Phyllostomidae; genus Tonatia; species Tonatia bakeri. The sequence continues at coordinate 82,535 of PVIA01001155.1, read as the reverse complement.
GTTACAAAGAGAGTACATCTTAAAAATTCTCACCACAAGAAAAACAAAGTTTAACTATATACACTGTACAGGGATGGATGGATGTTAACTATACTTATTGTGGTGGTCATTTTGCAATATATGCAAATGTAAAATTATATGTATACCTAAAACTAATATAATGTTATATATCCAGAATGCCACAGTAAAAAAAATGTAATAATGGCAGGTCGAATGACCCTGACTTTGGTGACTTTTGACTGTGGACAAATAATTTTGTTCATTCAAATTATATCTACATAAAATAAAGGAGACAGGAAATCTCTATGACTCAATGTATTTTCTGTAAATTTGACACATTATAAATCACTTCCATTTGATAAAATAAATATTATCCTAAGAATTATAGTTAATGAATAATGGCAAGTTATTTTTATAATAGAAAATATGATGTAATTAGATACTTACTTTTCTTGTCAAATTGGGAACTATGAAGAGGAAAGAGAGCACACTGAATATCACAAGTCCGAAGAGAAAAAAAATTCCTAGAGGACTATGGGGGCTGAAGAAGGGACTTGCATACTAAGAATAGAGTTTATCCAGGTGACAGAAAGATGCAGAGTCAGTCTGCCTTCCATCATATTCTTGTAATTTTCAAGTCACCTATGAGGACCACTGTGATTATAGCAATCCTGCATACCGAAACTTCAGACCATGAACTATTTTGTAGTTCATTGCACAAAGCAAAATTTACAAATAAAATGCAAAGTAGAAACAAATTGGTTGACCATGGCCAGAATGCTGACCTGTTCTTTGTAAGTAATGTCTCATTTTCTGATCCATGATGTTAAAATCTAAGGGGTTATCTAGATTCCTGCTGTTTTCAACGCATGGAAGGATGTCACATAATAAGTAGTTAAAAACATTTCACCAATGATAAGAAAACCCCATAATAAATAAAATAATGGTACTTTATAATCTCTGCCCATGCAAAGTATTAATCTATATGGAGTCAATTATTGAAAGACATATGTGATAGTTGGATTTAAATCTTGAATCTGTCATTTAACTGGCTGTGTGAACTTACCCAGTTGTTTAACTTCTCTGAGTCTCAGTTTCTTAGTTTATATGATAGGACTGGTGAACATTCCTATTATAGAGAATTGTTTTATGAATTAGAGATCATGAGCATAAAGTGTCTGCTCTAAGAGGGCTCTTGGCATGTGGGAATGATTATTGCTATGTGTGTGGGTTTATAAAGTGCTTTCTTATTAGCATATCTCTAATGAGGAGTGTTTTGCTCTGTATGGGCAGACAACCTGGTGTATGAAGACAAGTAATTAAGACCATTAATGTTACTAAATTTTTAACCTATTCATTCTAGAGGAGAGAGCCTTTGAAGGAGTACTTGTACTTTTATTTTCTGTTGGCAGCTGTTAGGAAACGAACTTCTAGTGAACCTACAAAAGTTTTTAAACATGTTTAGTCCTCTCAAGCCTTTGCTTCCCACTAGAGAAAACTGCTCTAAGACATCAGCAGTCATGAGAGTATTTCTTTATGATACTTTGATATTATATAGCTTCTTGTTTCCAACTTGCTCAGATTACTTTAAATATCTCAAATCATTTATTCCTTTATTTTTCCTTTAATATTCCAATGGTACACTCTGGTTCATTTTAACTTATCAACCTAATCCACCAATTCTGTATTATTTCATTTATTTTATTATTTTGAATTTACTTTTCCTACTTTATTTTTTAATTATCACTAGAACTTTGTCTTCAGCTGATTAAATGATAACCATCTTAAATTAAGGATCTTGTTAAGCACACTGTAGTTTATATGCCTGTGAACATGATTCACGTCTATACAAAAAAAACCTAAGCAACCCTTCCAAGATATAGCATGACAATAGAAGAAAACCTGGCTTTATGGCATGAAAACAATCGAGAAATGTTTTTAAGTAGGTGTTCTAATTTTTGGCCAAATCGAGTAATAAGTCATATCAATTGTAATACTAAACCATAAAAACCTGACTAGTAGATGCAGTTTTGTTGTAGATATGCTAAGACAGAGCATTCCCACAACAAAAAATCCCAAGTTTAATTACTAATCCCAAACTATAAAGTCAATGTCTTATACCATGGTGAGATTTGTGGAATCCAGTTTAAGGACCTTGGTTTTATCGTAAAAGCTGTATTCTGCTATAGCCTGAATGTTGGTGTTCCACTCAAATTCATTATGTTGATACCTAATCCCTAATGCTATGCTATGCTATGCTATGCTATGCTCTGTGGAGGTGGGGCCTTTATGAGGCCTTTAGAATGGGACTAGAGTCATTAAAAAAGAGACCCCAGAGGGCTTACTTGCCCATTCCACTATGTGAGGGCACTATAAGAAGACCTGTATCTGTGACACAGGAAGAGGTCCTCACTAGCCATGGAATCTACCAGTGACTTGAACATCCAAGTTTCTAGAACTGTGAGACAGAAGTCAATGTTCATTGTTCATTCCACACAGTCTATGGCATTTTTTGATAGCAGCTCAAATGGACTAAGGTGCATGCCTCTGATAAAACTTGAAACACTAATACCAATATTCAGAAAAAAATGGAAAATATCAATAGATTCTTTCCTTGCCTGCATAAACAGTGATACAATAAGATTTTCTTTATTTTTTCCATTTTTGTTCCTGAGCACTTTTCTCCCTCTTCACCACATAATTCAAGAAATGTCAAGGATGTCTCATATCATAGCTCTATTTAATACTAATGCTCAGTTTGAAATGCCAATGTCTTTAAAACATTTGGAGGAAAAGAAATGTTAGTATCTCAAATAAATAAAGTTCTGTAATAGCTGTGATGTGGTGGAAATTATATAAGCCATTTCCTGTTTGTCTAGTTATGAGAAATGATAGGTGACAATAAAGAGAAATTTTTAAGATTTTGTGCCTGTCTTTATGTTGTACTATAAGTCAGTGATGCCCACAGGAGCTATCAAAATGTTTATGACTCTTTGTTTCCACACTAAATTGTCTCAGCTGTCTGTTTTTTTAAAATATACTTTTTACGCTTACTGTGGTCTCCCTTTACTCAATCTTCTCCATCACCACGCGTTTAACTCTCCCTGCTACCCATTTTCACTGGGTAATGTATAGGAGTCTCCCACTCTCTTGTGATTTTCTGAATCATTTATTTTGCGAGATGGGGAAATCAGCTTTACTTGTTCAAATTAACCATAAAATAGAAGTAAGCAGACTAAGAACTGGGTGAATAGAGAATATTAAAGAAAAGTCCAGATACCCAGATACCTCTCCTATTTCTAATCTAGAAATAATAGTTCTGTTTAAATGGAAAAGAATATTGAATATGAAATGACCACTGGAATATAGACAACTTTACAAATCAGTTATATTTGTTGTTTTGTGTGTGGAGATACTTTAAATCATTTATAAAGAAGAATCAATAAAGAAGTAATGAATTTACTTAAAAACTGAATATCCTTTAAAGTAGGAATAGGACCCCAAATCATATAATATCAACTATTGGTTTTGTACAACTGTGGTTGGGTATGTAGAAAAACTCATTACCCTTTCTGTGTTGGCAACAACAAGCTATCAATTTTTTAACATGAAAGTATACCATTTCTGCATAAACATCAAGCATTTTATTTTAGGTGCAAGATGTTTTGTGGAAAAAATGAAGTAGTTTTACCCATTTATGTTAAAAGTGGTGCAAGGCATGCCATATCCTTTACTTGTTCACTTGTTATAAACTATCATTTTATTAACCAGGCAGACAAGTTGGAATGGAATTTTCCAGAATTGTATCCCTTGCAGGCACTTTTGAAAATAGTGTCAGCGTATTAAGATTTTTATGTTTAAAGCACAATTACCCCCAAATAAATTATATCAGTGAGCAGTTTACTGGAATTTTGTAATCTGCACATAAATGCATGTGACATTATACCAATGGTATAAAGATCACACACCTATTTAGTTGTTGAAAGGCTTTTGCAACAACGTCCCAGAAAGTGAGTATCTCATGTGACATAGTAGATATGTTCCTAAGAAGTCTTATTAAATTTAATTTATTACAAATTCTACTATGTGTTTGACCTTGGGGCAATATCACCATAGCTGTTTAGTAAGCACAGGTAAAGGCATACTCACTGATAAAATATTGAAACTCTGCCATCCTGGAAGAAAAACTAACTACAGACTTAAGTCCCCCAATGTTTTCCTGGCTATCCCAGGTCTTTGTAGAACTCCTTGGATCTTCCTAAGATGCAAAGAGTAAGAAGGAGGGGTGATAAGTTTGCTTACTAAGTAGTTTGACTATCTGTTCTGCCTGCCTCAGTCCAGTTCTAAGTTTAGTCCTTGTAAATGAAAAAATTAGACAAGATGATGTTTTCTATAACTGAAAAATAAGACATTTAAAATGTTACTTGTATTTTGATATTAAAAATTACATATTGAGTGGCTATAATGCACAGTTTCTCCAGAAGAAAACAGAGCTAAACAGCTTCCTTCCCTTCCTCACCCCTCCATTCACTCTCCTCACGTTTCCTACACTTCATTTTCCTCCATCTCTTCCCTCTTTTCTTCTTCTTCTTCTCTCCCCAAATTACTAACAAAATAATTGTTTTATCTAGATTTCTTTAAAGCAGCCATGTTTGAATTAGTGTGTAAATACCACAAACAAAATACTAAAGAATTTGAAAAAGGGAGATTAATTCTGACTAAAATGCATTAGGATGAAGAGAGAGAAAATGTGAAATATAGTCTGCACCTTGGAGGTATTTGAGATTTTGTATGTAAATTTGGAAATGTGGACACAGTAAAAGGAGAGAGCATTTCTGCTTGGAGGGAATGGTTGTGCATGAACTTTCAGGCAGATTTGTACAATGGGATTGAGGGGCAGGTACGTGGTTGTGCTATGCAGTAGAACTCGGCATTGATGGACAGTTGTGTCTGTACAGTACAGTTGCCACCAGTTGCAAGTGGCTTTTGGGGACTTGAAATATAGCTAGTACAGCAAAGGAACTGTATTTTTAATTTTGTCTAATTTAAATTTAATTTTCCATAACCACACATGGTTAGGGTCAACTATATTAGACTGTGCAAGTTTTTTAGCAGGAGTATAAGGCTTATGTTAGGGACGGAGGGAAGAAAATTCTAGAAAGTGCATTGAAAAACAATAACAATTCAGTTAAAGACTTTAGACATACATTTTATGTGATAACAGTGGTGGGAATAGGAGGGGAAAAAGATTTTAAAGCTGGGTAGTGATGCAAATGAAAGAGTGCTTTTAGTGGATTATTCTACCTGTGGTATGAATGACAAATGAGAGGAGGGTAGGAAGATTGGAACCCAGTTAGAAATTGATAACTACAATCTAGTGGTGCCAGCACATCTGGAAAGGTGTCACATGTAAAATCAATCATTTGTTTTAACAAAGCTAAATGAGTTTTTCAAAAACTATCTCCTCCCTGAACTTTTGACTTGGCCAAAAACGTTGCTCAGCTTTTTTTTTCCATAAGCTGGCTCTAGCATTGCTCAGTTGTCTTTAACTTCATTTGAAATAATTTTATTAGATTGTATTGTGACAGCTGTCGTATCAGCACAAATTAAAAAAAAATAAATTTATCAAAACTGGTAAATTTTGTGTAGCCATTTTAATATTGAAGAGCAAAGAAAGTAAGCAGTGTTTTGGCATATTGTGTTTTTTTTTTTTATTTCAAGAAAAGTGAAAACACAACTGAAACACAAAAACAATGTGTGCAATGTATGGAGAAAGTGCTGTGACTGATCAAATGTGTCAAAAGTGGTTTGCAAAGTTTTGTGCTGGATGTTTCTCGCTGGCCCGTGGTCAGGTAGACCAGTTGGAATAGATAGAGATCAAATCAAGAATTAATTGAGAACAATCAATCAATGTTGTACCATGTAGGAGATAGCTAACATACTCAAAATTTCCAAATCAAGCATTGAAAATCATTTGCACCAGCTTGGTTATGTTAATTACTTTGATGATTGGGTTCCACATAAGTTAAGTGAAAAAAAATAAAACCTTCTTGTCCATATTTCTGCATTTAAGTAGAGAATCACTTATTTGATTTAAATGATTCTCTACTTAAATGTAAGGCAAGTTTCTGTTTTTAAAACAAATTGTGACAGGCAATGAAAAATGAATACTTTACAATAATGTGGAATGGAAGAGATTGTTGGGCAAGCGAAATGAACCAACACCAACCAAAGGCTAGTCTTCATCCAAAGAAGGTGATATGGTGTATGAGGTCTTTCCAGAAGGTATCCAGCCATGCAATATGAGACATTTATTGAAGAGGATATGAGATACAAGAAACATTGTACATAGGACAATGATGCTTCAGTCCCCTTCAAAGTAGGCACATTAGCACCTCACACAGTTCTCCCAGTCACCATCAGCTGCTCTGTCATGTTTTCCTGAATCTCATCCACAGCCTCAAATATCTTCCCTTTCAAAGGTGATTTTAGTTTTGGGAAAAGCCAGAAGTCACAGGGCACCAAATCTGGGCTTAAGTTTGCTGAGCCTCCTGGGTGATTTGATATGTTCCTGCCAAAAAACTGTGCACTAGACATGACACATGAATGGATGAATTGTTGTGATGAAGCTGCCAATCACCAGTTGTCCATAGCTGCAGCCTTCTGAATCATCCACCATAGCTTCCATGGAATAATATTGAAACTTAACACAAAATTTGATGTAGATTCACTGTTCTACTTCCTTAGTCATTTTGAGTGTGACAACCACACAGTACACATGCTCACTCTATGGCATCTACTGCCCACATTGACTAATATATAGTGAGGTCATTATTATGCATGCAAATTCCAGTATACTGTCATTGGCTGCCAGATTATTTCAATGTTATTCAAACCATTCTCCTTATATTAGCAATGGCTTGACTATTTCTGGACAGACCTTGTATATAGTGAGATTGGAATGGAGTCTTCCCTTAAGGGCTCCTTCTAGAAAACCAAATGGTTAATTCTAACAAGTACTCCTCCCAGTTAGACCAGCTGGAAATAGCACTCAACAAAAAGCTGCCAGAATTAGTCAGGATAATGCAAGACTTCATATTTCTTTGATTACCAGGCAAAAAATTGTTACAGCTTGGCTGAGAAGTGTTGATTCATCTGCCATATTTACCAGAACCTTTTGCCTAACCCAATATTTTGCAAATTTGGGTTTTTCTGTAACTTTTGTGTATAGTTCAAATCTTGGGAGACTGCCTGCAGTGATTAATTTTCAAAGCTCAGAAAGATTCAATAATATACTTTTATTTGCTCTACAGTGCAAGACTGTTGCCCTATATGATATGAAACCAATAGAAGAGAATTATTTTATTATCTTACATTTTCTCCTCAATTCTTCTCCAGCATTTCTGTGATAGTTGTCATGTGTTAAGTGCCTAAAATGAAGTTCTGAACAGTCATGGCCTCTCATAAAACAGCTGTTTGTCATTGTAATTGATTTAAATGTTCATGTGCAGATGTTGGTTCTACTCATCAGTGCCTGTATTTATCGGTAGTAGGTGTCACAGCATTCATAAATGCTCGGACCTTTGCACACATTCTTGGATCACTGTTATGCTCAGGGTAGGGAGTTTCTCACCATCTAAAAAACTCATTGGCAGAAATACCACAGATTGGGCAGGAAACAACTCAGGAGGTGGCTTGCTTGGCACAGCAACAGCAATTCTGGGCACTGAATGTCAAATCAGCAGCCCGGTATGTTAGCCAGAATGTCTGATTGAGCACCATGGTCTTCACAAATATATATCATTTTAGATGAGATTTAATGAGGGCTAATGTCAATGAATCTGAGCAGTCTTAAGAGTTCTAACAGGAAAAGCACAGGTCAATTAAGAGAAACGAGACAACAAGTTGTCAACATGTGCATTTTTTTCTTTTTCAAGGATTTGTTCTTTTGCATATTTGCCTTTACATGAAACTGCAGAATACAAAGACAGTTAATTTGAGATTACATGTGTTTCTATTTTTGTCATTAGCAAATTGGACTGCATTTTTTTCTTGCCAAAATTTGTCTTCAAAGGGGATTATTCTTTTATTGTCCAGAATAGCTTTTGGATTTAGGCATAAATAGAAGGGCTTATAATTTCTGGTCTCTAAGTACAGAAACCTTCATGTTGTAGATTTGTTTTTCCAATTGGAAATCCTTTAGGCTTCTATTGTAAATGACTGATATTTAGAGAAAGAAGATTGTATAGAAAAATAAATGATGATAGATCTGGATTTAATTCCTGGCTCTTTCTCTTATTAGTTATGGGATCTTGGTCAAAATATTTATCCTTACTGAACCTTTGTTTCCTCATCTATAAAACAAGCATAAGAAGTTTTACACATAAGTCACTATATTATAATCATTAAATATTATAACTACATATACAATACAGTAAGAGCTAGTTTGCTTCTGTGGTGCCATAGGAATTCACAAGCCGCTCTTAAAATGGCTGATCTCTCAAAAAGATGGGAGAGTGAGAAATGAAAAAGCACCTTTACAATACCAAAAGAAGGCTCATCTCATTATAAAGACATATTTCTTTGCAACTTCAACATTATAAACCTTATGACCTCATTGATAACCCATTTAGCCTGACACAGAAACTCTTTGTGGAAATCTATCTTTCATATTTCTGTGAAAGAAAGATACATTTTTTTGGTGAAATTTGATTAATGAGGACCAATTTCTTTCTTTTTTGAAAGTAAGTGCATATTGCTCATTTCCTCTTGAAGAATATTGAGTTTGGGGGGAACATTCCTTTTGACTTTATATTATGGGGGTTTTCAGGTGGTTGGGTGAGAGTACTGTGAAACTCTGGGGATCAGGAAAGCTTAAGCTGACTGAGAGCAGTTCACCCAAAAGAGAAATAAGAACAATGTCTTTTGCTCTTTAATAATTATTGTGACTACTTATATTTTTTTCTAAAAAGAAGACTTCTATCACCTGAAAAACTGGAAATCTATAACAATACGAAGATCAGTCAGCTTGGCTTGGTTCATTATTGGGTAATTCTATCTCACTGTTTAACACACTATTTGATATGTGTCATTGTTGTATTTCCTTTGCTGTCTGTATAGAGTGCCCACTGTGTGGGATCATATGTTAATGTACTAGAAAAGTTCAAAGTACCTATTGCAGATACCTCAAGGAAAAAAAGAAGAGAGTGTCTTAATTAGTTTGCAGTTGAAAGGCATGTTCTAAATAAACTCAGTGAGTGCAAATGGAAAAGCAGCCAGCTGGAAGTCTCATTAAGTGCATATTAGCTTGTATTAGCACACTGCAAATCTGTGTATAGTGCTTTATTCTCACTGTTGGAAGGTATGTCTGTCGAGTAAAAGCTGAAATCCTTCAGTCTCCTCCTCTATTTTCTTTTCATTCATATACTTCCCATTTATGGTCTCCCTGGATTACTCAGGTTCATATTTTGTAGTAGTCAGAGCTACTTCTTTTCAAATTGACTCTAATAGCACTGCATATTTTTTTTTATTTTTTTGTTTGTTTTCTTTATTTATTGTTGTTCAAGTACAGTTGCCTCCATTTTCTCCTCACCACTCTCTCCTGCCCCACCCACCCCCATGTCCCACCCTCTATCCTATCCCCCTTTGGCTTTGTCCATGAGTGATATTTTTTAAAATGATAATTCCACTCAACTTTTAGATGAGGCTGATATCTTAGGAAGGTGTACTTATTTTCTATAGTTTGGTTGGGAGCACTAAAGGATGTTTGGAAATAAAAAGAACATATGAGTCCACATGGTAAGAAAAAGTATGTAGTAGGAGTTTAGAAAATATCAGTGCGTTTATAGGTATCATATCCCATACACTTCTTTCTTTCTCCTTCATTTTAACATTATTTAAAAAGCTGACAGTTTCTTTGAAAATACATAGTACTGAGATTCTTTGAGGAAAGATCTGTGCTTTCTATTGTCCTTTTCCATTGTGGAATTTACACAGAAAAGATGTGTCTAGGAAGAATACTGCCACACACAGTATTTCCATGGACTAACATATAGTTTCTTATTATCAAACTCAAAATACTTTTTTAGGCCCTTTTTAGTCAGAGAGAGAGAAAGGGGGGATAGAGAGAAAGAGAAAGAGAGATTTTAAGGAATTGGCTTACATGATTATGGACTTTGACAACTCCAATATATGTGGGGTCAGCCAGTAGCCTGAAGACCCAAGAGAAAGCCCATGTTGTAATTCAAGTCTACAGGCTGTCAGCCTGGAGAACTTCCTCTTTCTAAGAGATCAGTCCTTTTTTTATTTTTTAAATTCAGGCTGTCAACTTATAAAATGAGGCCCACTCTCATCATGGAGAGCAATCTGCTTTTCACAAATTGTGCCAATTTAAATGTAAATCTCATCCAAAATCATCCTTACGAGAACATTGAAAATAATATTTGACCAAATATCTGAGCACTATGGCTCAGGCAAGTTGACACATAGAATTAACCATGACAGGTCCCAAAAAATAAAGAGAAAAGGTAAATGTTACTTATCAGCAGTAGTGAGATTTTTTTTTACTACAGCTATACCCAAATAATCTTTTTTCCCCCTCTAAATATGGCTGGTCAACTTGGGAAATACTGTTAAGAAGGCCAAAAATAGCTTTAAGTAGGATGGTGCATGTGTCTGGACAGGCCTTAGCTGGTCCTCTGTGCCATTTCTCTCTTCTATGTACAGGTGTTGGAGAGCAAAACATTTTATGTTTTTTTTTTTTTTTTGTGAAGTCCCTGGATTATTTTCATTATTTCCCAAATCCTAGGCTTGGAATCAATTGAGATGCCTTAACATATTCTTGAAATGAAAAACATCCTGAAGATGTAAGAATTTCCCGCAAACATCTTAGAAATACAAGCAGACTAGGATGTGGTTGTACACAGCCAAAACAATTTAACAGAAAAAAAATGGAGAAAAAAATACAGCACTTACATAAAAGTTTTTTAACAAAAGGAAGAGAATTTTGATTCCATTTATTTTATAGGTTATATGCATTGGAAGGAGGGAATAAAAGCTATTAACACTGTATTTGCTCAAGAAAATATGTTCCATTATTAACCAGTCAAATCCCAAAAGCCATTAGGACTTTAGTGGTCATGCCCTCCAGAGTTATAGGAAGAAGTTGCTACATGTTATGCAATTTACATGCAACAAAAAGCATGGGCAATATCCTATTATGCATGGAATTCTACTTGTGGTACCAAGGGAGAATAGATAAAACAAAATGTTTCATACTCTGTTACCACTTGGAAGAAACACTCTCTAGGTAAAATGGAAAATATATCAATAGGCTGAAATGAGGGGACACTTCTGAGTAAAGATCTGAACCTTCAGTTTGAGGCTTTGAGCCAAGGCTGTGAATTAAAAACTGAAAAACAAAAAGTCTCTTTCTAAAGAATGTTAGTAAACTGCCAGACCAAATACATTAGTAAACTGCCAGATGCAATTCCTTCTAAAAGTGCTAATAGTGTCCAAGTGTTTACTTGACTACACTTAGAATTTGTCTCATTACAAAGTGAGTATATATGCATCTAAGGAAGCAAGCACTTAGCAAATATTACCAACTCTTATATTTAATAGCAGTCAATCTGGATTATCCTTTACAAAAAAGGAAATCAGTGCATTTTTAAAGGCTTGGCAAAATTTTTTCCTTTACTTTTGGGACATTGTTTTCCACTCAAATCATCAATAAATGGGTTTTATTTTATTTATGTGGGTACCTCATTGGGATATAGCACTTTTAGTGTGCAATAAGACAGAAAAGGGTAAAAGACATGTGAACCCAGAAGGAATAAGAGACTGGAGAAGGTCACATCACAACAAATTTGAAGCTAGAAAATAAGTAATTAAAATTCAAGTTTATTTGTTTGTTTGTTTTTTTTGCTTCTTTGTTTGTCTTTTCACTAAAATGACACTGTAAAAAGGCAAGGAGTGTCTCAATTTTCATCAGAATACTCTTCTGTGAAACTTAGGATTGGTCCCACCAGGTTTTTCTAGAAGTAGAGATTAAACTATAAATAAAAACACAAAATTGGTTCAATGTCTCTTTTGAACAATTAGGTTTATACAATGTTTTTCCTGTATTTCCAAGTAAGGCCACAGCTCCTCATTCCCTACTGTGGGAGCGAAAATGTTTATTTTCAAAAAACAGGTTTTCTGGCCTGGAGGAGAGACCAGGACACAGATTGAGAAGATCAAACAGAAAGCAGAAAATACTTACCTTGAGCATTGAAAAACCTCATGCCATCTGAGTCTCTCCTCCCACTCAGATCCCTGGTAGAACCCTGGTAGCCAGCACTATCCAGGCAGTAGAATGGAAGCATATTCTCTAGGGAATCTTCCCCACCCCAAAGAAAAAAACGAACAAAAGTGACATCAGGAGTTCCCCAACTAGAATGAAATTGACCAGATGACAAAAGACTGGGGTCAACAAGACTTACTGTTAATATTAGTAAAAAAAAACAAGAATTATTAGATACTTGAAGAAAGCATCTTATACCAAAGAGATAAAACAAATAAAATAATTTAGAAGAAAAAACAGATGATGCACAAAAAGAAAACTTTAAAGAATGTGATTTGTATCCTTAAACATAGTTTTTTGCATTCCTTAAAACAAGAACAAGGATTTTTTAATGTTGGAAATTAAATTATGACGGTATAAGTGAAAAATTCAATAAAAGGTTTAGGGGACAAAGTTGAGAAACTATTATAGAAAGAAAAGTATAGCATCAAAATTGGAAATTAAGAAAAGTGAAAAATAACAGAAAATTAGAGAACCAGTAGAAAAGGTTCAACCTCTTAAAAATGAGCATGTCAGAAATAGAAACAAAAAATATAGAATAAGAAATCTTCAAAGAGAAGAATTTCATGAAAAGTTTCTAGAATATAAGGATATATGCTTCTATATAGGTTAGACTCACTATGTCTATGGTAGGACAGATAAAAATAGATTAACATGAAGGCACTTAATGAAAAATCAGTACTCTGAAACAAGGAGAGATATCCAAGCTTTCACAAGGAATATTAATATGGAATGAAATAGAATAGTAATACTGGAAGCTAGAAAACAATAGGACCAAAGCCATACTTTGTGATGAGACAATGTGTTATAATCTAGAAATCTGTGACCAGGACAAAAAAAAGACTTTTTATCTTGTACGCACTTATTTTCAGAAAAAATACTGGAAGATGTTCTCAATTAAAATTTGTAAATAAACCGAGAAAGAAGAAAAATCTTGGGAGTAAGGGATTCAACAATGAAAGTGGGGAAATTACCAATCAGAAGATGAAAGCTGTGGAACAGGTTAAAAGAATAAGCAGAGAAATTTGGACTGGAATGGGTTTTATGAGAAGGGATATCTTTTACAAGCTAGGTACCCATCAGTAAATGAATGAATCAAAAAACTATGGTCCATTTACACAATGGAATTCTATGCAGTAGAAAGAAAGAAGGAACTCCCACCCTTTGCAACAACATGAATAGATCTGGAAAGCATTATGCTAAGTGAAATAAGCCAGGCAGAAAAAGACAAATACCATATGATCTCAACTTTGACAAGAACCTAATCAATAAAACAAACAAACAAGCAAAATAGAACCAAAGACACTGAAATTGAGAACAGGCTGACAGTGACCAGAGATGAGAAGGGAGCGAATTTCAGGGAAAAGGGGGAATGGTTTGCAGGAACAAGTATAAAGGACACATGGACAAAAACAAGGGGGGTGGCAGTGGAAATGGGAGGGAGGTGGGGAGGGCTGAGGGAAGTGGGCTGGGATGGGAGTAAAGGCAGAAAACTGTACTTGAACTACAATTAAAATAAAATTAAAAAACAAATAAAAAATAAAAACCTCAAAAAAAAGATAAATTTACAATTAATTACATGGGTGGAGGTGGGCAAAGGGGAGAAAATGAGGACATTTGTAATAGTGTCAACAATAAAAATAAAGTAAAAAACAGAAAAGAGTTATACACCAGCAGGGGTGGAGGAAGTGGCTGTTATTACTAGAAAAGCAAGAAACTAATGGCAGCTCGAATAACACAATTTGTAAAAGACAAAAACCTTACCACAATCATCTAAAAAAGAAAGCACCAGAATTTGTAAAAAAAATTCAGAGTAATCATAATATCTGACATTTCTCTGCTATATACAGCATTTTCATTGACATGGCAATGCAAACACTGAATGCTGTCCCATGATATGACACAGTGGCACTGAGAGGATGAAGTAGCAGGTAATGTGCAGTGTATCAGAGACAGAGCTTATCAGGGGGATATTGAATGAGAGCCAAATTTGTATTTTTAAAAATAAAATTCCATAAACAGTATCTAAAATGTTCTATTATCCTCTTCTCCACCAAAAAAAATCAAGTAGCAATATACTAATATGGAGAGGTTTACAAGTAAGTGCCAATAGAATCATGTAAAATATTCTAAAGCAGTTGTCTCTGGGAAGAAGGAAAAAGGTGAAAGTGGACAGTGGCTTTTGCATACAATATATGAATTTCTAAACCATGTGTATATAATTTTGATAATTAAAACAAAATAAAGAATTTTAAACATTTTTATGTTAGAAAATTACAAATTAAAAATCACCTAATATTTGTTTTAAAAATTAAATTATATTGATTATGCTATTACAGTTATCCCAATTTTTCCCATTGGCCCCCTGTGCCCAGGCCCCCCATCCTCTCAGGCAATGGTATTGTCCATGTTCATGGGATATACATAGAAATACAGTTCTTTCACTACTGTATTTCTTATGCTTTACTTTATTTCCCAATGACTATACTGTAACTACCAATTTTTACTTAATTCCTTCACTTTTTCTACCCATCCTTTGACTCCCCACATGGCAACCATCAAAATGTTCTCTGTGTCTATGATTCTGTTTCTGTTCTGTTTGTTTATTTTGATCTTTAGATTTAATTGTTGTTAGATATGTATTTATTGCCATTTTAGTGTTCATATTTGTGATCTTCTTCTTCTTAAAGAAGACCCTTTACCATTTTATATAATACTGGTTTTGTGGTGATGAACTCCTTTAACTAATTTTGTCTGGGAAGCTCTATATCTGTACTTTGATTCTAAATGATAGCTTTGATGGGTAGAATAATCATGGTTGTAGGTCCTCATTTTTCATCACGTTGATTATTTCTTGTCAATCCCTTCTAACCTGCAAAGTTCCTTTGGAGAAATTTGCTGACAGTCTTATGGGAGCTCCCTTGCTAAGGTAACTAATTACTTTTCTTTTGCTGCATTTAACTCTGCCTTTAACTTTTGGCATTTTACTTATGATGTGTCCTGGTGTGGTCCTCTTTGGGTGCGTCTTGTTTGAGACTTTCTGTGGTTCCTGTACTTGCATGTCTATTTCCTTTATCAAGTTAGGGAAGATTTATCTCATTATTTTTTTTTAATAGGCTTTCAATTCTTGCTCTCTCTCTTCTCCTATGGCACCTCATGATGAAAATTTTGGTATGGTTGAAGTTGTCCCAGAGGCTTCTTAAACTATCCTCATGTTTTTGGATTATTTTTCCTTCTTGTTGTTCTGATTGGTTGTTTTTGCTTATTTTTATTCCAAATTGCTGACTTGATTCACAGCTTCATCCATTCTACTGTTGATTCCTTGTAAATTGTTCTTTACTTTAATTAGTTTATCCTTTATTTCTGTCAGGATCATTTTCATGCTGTTGAGGTGCTCATTAAGTTCCTTGAGCATCTTTACAACCAGTGTTTTGAACTCTGCATTTAGTATCTTGCTTATTTCCATTTTGCTTAGTTCCTTTTCTGGAGTTTTGTTCTGTTCTTTCATTAGGACATTTTTCTTTATCCCCTCATTTTGGCAGCCTCCCTGTGTTTGTTTCTATGTATTAGATAGAGCTGCTACATCTCCCAGGCTTGCTAGAGTGACCTAATAGATTAGGTATGCTGTAGTGTCACAGCCTCACCCATTAAGCAAGCTGGGTACTCAAACACCCACCACGTTGTCTGTGTACACCCTCCTGTCGTAGTTGAGAGATTGCTATCAGTACATCAAAGATCAGCCACTACCTGTGTTCTGTCCAGGGTCATAGAGTATAAGCTTCAAAGCTATATACAGATAGCTGCTATTTGTGCTGTGCTTGGAATCTTATTTCTATTAAACTACTTCTGATAATAGTTTGACTTCTTTCTAATTTGATACATAGATATAGATAAATAGATGTCTTGATAATTATAAATATAAACTTTATATAAGTATAATATATCATTTAGAAGAATGTGTACATGCAGGGTCATTTATGATTCTATGAAATGTCAGATTATGGATTTTGCCTGTTTTTCTATGGTAGTTTCTAGTTTTTATAACTTAAATTCTAATGAAAAGTTGGGCCTATTTTAGATGTAATATTTTTATTTTATTGATCTACTAAAAATTTAAAATATTAACATAGAAATTACTTAAATGATTATCTCTATCTTAGGTTATACTTGGAAGAAAGGCTATACATTCAATAACTTTATTGCCTTTCTGTTAGTAAGAAGTATTTTTAACATACATAAATTATGGAGAATACTATATTAAATATCAATATTCTCTGAAGATTTAGAATAATTGTGAATTTTTAGATTCCTATGTATTCATGTTGGATCGCATTCCACACTCCCCCCATGGGAGTAACTGCTGATTTATCAATTCATATATGTCTTTAAAGTTTAACATGAATATTTAATTCTAAACAATGACCTTTGTTTACACTAATGCACATTAATGCAGCATTAATTCATATTTTAAACTGTTATAATTGGTAGTATACTGTATATATTTCTTTACCATGAATATTCTAAAATTATTTTATGGAGATCTCTTTATATTGACATATGTACCTTTAGTCCATCATTTTCTCTAGTGTTTACTATTCTATTTTATGAAAACAAACAAAAAAGTTACCATTTTTTATGATATGAATTTTGCTTATGATTTCAACAGTGTTGTGATAATCATACATAATGGTAAGAGTGTGTCTAGGTGTGGAAAGTTTCATAGATATTTCTTCTTTATGTGTAGATGGTTATTCTAGTTTAAATTACAACCAACATGTCATATCTCCTTTTACTACATATATTGAACATTTGTTTATACCATATTTTGATATTTTTCTTTGATGTGGAATAGAACATCAAGTGTTTTAATTTCACTTTTCTGATCACTAGTGATGTTTTACATTTTTTTTACATGTTTACCAACCATTCAGGTTACCTCTTCAGAAATTATTAATTTTGCATATTTAAAAAACATGGCTCCTATTCTTATTTTTAGGAGTTCAGATATTTTGAATACTCATTCCTTGTATATTTCATGGCTTATAAATTCCCTCTTTTTATCATTGAAAAAAATCTGTTTTAAAAACAGAGCATTCATTTTTAATAAAATCAATTTATCATGTTTTTCTTATATTAGTTTTATATGTTCTTACAGAAATTACACTCTACTGCAAACCCATACACATAATCTAAAATTATATATTTTGTTGTGTTATTGTTAACTTCCTACAATAACTCTATGAAGCATCTGTGAATCCATTTCTTTCACATAATTTCATAATCGCATCCTCAAAGATCTTCTGTAATTTATACTTTTGTGTATACATGGGTCTATTTCTAGGTTTTCTTTTCTTCTCTAGTATTCTATTTGAATTCTCCATCTTTCTGCATTGATTAGTATAATTATGTAATGTCTTACTACATTAGACTTAGGTGGGCAGGCAGGCAGGCAAGAAGTAGGAAAGTAACAATCAATTTACCTGTCTATATGGATGTTAAATCATACAATGGAATTCTGTCTAGCATTTAAAATGAATGAACTAAGATTACATGCATTAACATGACCCAATCTCACAAATATGTTATTTTAGGGCAAAAACCAGTTGGTGATAGATACTGTGTGATAACATTTATGTAAGTTTAAGACACACACACACACACACACACACACACAATCTGGTTATGTGTGAAATCTTCAGAATAATGGATGGGACTAGTAAACACCAACTTCAGGAAAATTGTTACTTCTGAATAAGAATGAGAAGTGGATGGTGGGATTATATCTGTAATTTTTAGTTCCTCAAAAATAAGATCTAAATGAACTATAGAAAAATTATTATTTGCATCATAAAATATGGGTTATACTTGGGTAGTAAGGACAGGTATTTTATTATCTTCTGAATTTTTCTACATTTTTTGGAATATTACCTAACTCATATGAAATAAATATATAAACTAAAAAAGGTATTTTAAGCCCTAGCTGGTGTGGCTTAGTGAATTGAGTGCCAGTCTATGAACCAAAGGGTTGCAGATTTGGTTCCCAGTCAGGGCACATGCCTGGGTTGCAGGCCAGGTCCTCATAAGGGGGTGCAAGAGAGGCAATCACATTGATGTTTCTCTCCCTCTCTTTCTCCCTCCTTTTCCCTCTCTCTAAAAATAAATAAATACAATCTTTAAAAAATGTATTTTAAGATGTGTCAGTACCTCTTGAGTAAAGATGTTGAAAGAAATGGTAACAACTCCAGTTCTACATTTTTACAGTAATATTATTAGTTTGCTATAATATATGATCACATTTTTCTCTTAGTATTGCAGATAGATCATTCTTCAATTTGAAACCCAATGTAATGTTCATATGTCTTTTATTTTATTTTATTTTTTTAAATATCTACATTCACTGTAGGAATTTTCAGCTCAAAAGCTTGTCTTGGGATTTCTCCTCAAACAGGAGTAGACACCAACTGCCAGTTCTTTCCTACATGACAGTCCCTGCCTAAATTGGCTGCTCAAAAAAGGTGCACCAAGTTCAAAGGTAAAATTCAGACCTGAGGAATAAAGAGGCTTGGAAATTTTGAAACTGATAAATTTAGTATGGTTGTCTAATGGATGTTTTATTAACATCCCTAATGAGAACTTATGAGGTTTCCAGGTGCCTGCTTTTCCTCCAGATTGCTTCTGCAGCTTTCCAGTGTGTTCTGAAATAATACACCCTATCTTTTTCTAGGGTATTTCCTGTTTGTTTTAAGGTGGCCAGAGTCTCATTTTGTTACTGGTAACCAAAAGAACTGTAATATGTTAATATAGAATATTTACTCAACTTTATGTAACTATTTAGAAATTTACCAATTCTCTTTCTCCAATTGTCTTCCAAGGCAATGTAGATAAATGCATTGTTTTTTTCTTTTATTCAGCATTCAGTCTATATACATTCAGTACTTTGTACCAACTAGGTTTTCTTTCCTTCTTTTTGTGCACTAAGCATATTGTCTTTCCATTCCCTGCTTATTATGAATGATATTCCATATTCTATTCTTGAAACTAGATCTATATAAATTCATGTTGCTATTAGATTTTATGCCTTGCAATAGTTTGTCTATTATGGGAGGATCTTTCATTCATTTAAGATGAATGAAAATAAATATGTTGCTTTAAAAAAAAATAGGCTGCTCACTTTTGCAGCCTATTAAGAGACAGGCTCTCTTAATATTTGTAGTCTCTTTAAAAAGACAAACATTGTTTACGTGATATAGTTTTAAAAGTAGTAACCTACTGTTTTCACTAAGAGTAAAGTTGTTGTCTCTAGGTAATGGCAATGTTTTTCCTCCTGTTGATGGGACTCTGATTTTGAAATTTATATCAGAGTTATGGAATGGAACATTTCTATAGAGTCTTTCCCCAAATTACATGTTTTTATTAAATTAAATCACTAAAAATCTCCACACATAAATATTTCTGTAACTTTTACATGCTAAAACTTGTGGAAGAGGAAGAAAGGAAAGCTATACAAGAGATATATGCCTTCTTTGTACATGCAGTGTACAATTATTCATATAATGATTATTTACATAATGATTACAGAGGGACAACACTTGATTTCATACATAAAATGATAGGAAACTGGACCACATAACTCCATATCCTGCCAACAAGTAGTGGAATATGCAGAGAAAATGAAGCCATATTTATGACCTGAGGATTGCATTGTTAATATTTCTTTGTCTAGGAGGACTTGGCTTGGATTTATTTGATACATTCAGTTTGCTACACCAACTTTTCCTTCTCAATTTTTTCCTTCAGTTTTCAGGTACTTGATGGAGATTAGAGGGTAAGACTCTAAATACAATTTAAAGTGAAGATAAAATTCTGTGAGCATTTGAATAGAGAAAATTGATCTTATTATTATTCTACTTTCCTAATTGAAATGATCTATTAAAGACATATTTACGCTGAATGAAACCTAATGGGTCTGGCCCTGACCGATGTGGCTAAATTGGTTGAGCATCATCCAACAAAGTGAAAGCTCAGGTCCTGGGTTAATTTCCCAGTCAGGGCACTTGTCTGGGTTGTGTATTTGGTACCTATAGGTCAGCATAAGATGGATGTTTCTGTCTCACATTGATGTTTCTTTCTCTCTTTCTCCTTCTCTTTCCCCTCTCTACAAATAAATAAATAAAATCTTTAAAAATGGAATGGGTCCCAAGGTCTTTCCCCTTTTCACATTTTTCTTAAATAATAAACATATTTTACTTTTGGTTAAAAGAATATTGGGTCAGTTTTATGGCTTGAGATATTATCTTTCACCATTTTTATATATTTAACTTTAAACAAGTTACACAGATTTTAGTGTCTCAGTTATCTTATCTGTAAATGATGCTGGTTATAGTACTTCTGACATAGGTTTAAGATAAAATTAACTAAGATGAACAAAGTACTTAGAGTGATGGGGATTTATATTAAGTACATAACAGTAACTGCTTATTATTATATTTAATGTTACTTTTAATCAAACATACCTTTTTCTGGTCTCATAATCACCATCTTAACCAAGGGTTTCTCCATTCAACCCTAACCAGTCGCAGAAGTCCTTCATACTGATACCTGGATCTAGTATTTCATCTAGAAAACTATGTGGTATTGTGAGGTTTGTATTCTCTTTGAAATTGAACAGACACAATCTGAATTTTGGCTCCTTGACTAGACCTAGTGATACTTAAAAGTAATTATCTTCAGCAAATCCATATTAATCAATCTTTAAAACATAAAGTCTCTTGTTATCAAACAAAGTGGGATCCAACTGCTTGCTGCCAAACACAGACATAACACAAAAGTTGATTAGGGAAGGAAAAAAGTCTTTAATAAAAGATTGACCAATTTGGAGTTGGTACTCCCCAGCTCCAGGCTAACCTCTTCCGCAAAACACCCCAAGAGCCCAGCCACCCACAGCACCAGAGTCAGGGTCCAGAAACTGATTCCTTTCTTATCTGTACCTCTGGAGCCCAAGACTGTTATGCAAATGGGTCTCTGACTTTAGGCTCTCTCTTCCTGGAGTGTGTACTTGCGGGCCTAGCATTGCCACTGCCTCACCACACCTTCTTTCTTCTTCTGGGGCTCCAAGAAGCTGCCAGACTACTGCACTGGTTGGGCAGGTGTATCTATCTGCAGGGACCCCCGACCGAGGCTGCTCATATCCCTGGGGACAGTGAGCACTCCAGACTGGTGCGCTTGTCTCAGAGCAAGAGAAGGGACACAGTCCAGGACTCAGGTAGCAGCATGAAGCCACAGCATCCCGTGGGCCACCACAGGTGAAGAGCAGCACAGCATGTGCAGGACTTGCCTTCAGGGCATGCTGGCTCTCAAATAGAAAAGCAAGGGTCAGGAAAAGGGAAAAGTGGAAGGTGATTCCCAGCACACACCAGTGGGTCCCGTGAGTGCTTGGCCCCTTTACCTCTTTACCTCGTGAGTAAGGGGAAGAGGAAAGGCGTGATAATCCACATGCCATCTGTTTAAAAGTCTGGGCCCAAAATCCCAGTAGCAGTGGAACTGTGCAAATTCCCAGGCAAATCAGGCTTGGATTTATTATGGTCATGAGCCTACACAGTGTCTCTCTGCCCCTCTTCTTGCTACCCTGTTAAGCTTCCACAGTATGCTTGTGTTGTGAACTTTTCAGCCCCTGCGTGCTCTGTGCAGCTTCCTCCTGCTGTGTCATGAGCTGCTCTATTTTGTGTATCCTTACCCAGGTGTATGAAAATCTATCACGCATGAGGTGCAGTTTCCATCCCACTGCGTTTGGCACTTCCCTGACTCCAGTGAAGGTAGACTTTTTCACGTCACATGAAGGATGCTTCCTGCTTCCTCAGCATCTATCTAGTCAGATCCACTTTCAACATTATAAAAACATAATATGAGGGGGGACTCCCCCAAATTGGGTTATCTTTAAAGGACAGGTTCCTTTAGTACAGGCTTCCCTCCCCAAGTGAGTGTTCTAGGAACCTATCTGTAGCAGTGTACTAGCTAGCCTTGACATGCTTCAGTGGATTTTTCTGAAGACTCTTTCAACGTTTTGCGCATTTCATGACTGGTGATTTACAAACACACATGCCCACACTGTGCTGAGTGTTCAGTAGTTTTTGATCAAAAATGACATGAACCCCTCACCCCAAGCAGTTTTTTGCAGTTTTTAAAAATGTTTCCTGGGATTAAAAAAAAACATCCTCAAAAGGAAACATTTGCTGACAAGGAGGTGAAACATACACACACACACACACACACACACACACACACACACACACAATGGCAGAAGCACTCAAAGGCATTGAAATCTATGAATTCAAAAACTGTTTTGAGCTGTGAAAAAAGGTCTTTTTTAATAACGATTTTATTTATTTATTTTTAGTGAGAGGGGAAGGGCAGGAGAAAGAGAGGGAGAGAAACATCAATGTGTGGTTGCCTCTCGCACCCCCAACTGGGGAGCTGGCCTGCAACCCAGGCATGTGCCCTGACTGGGAATCAAACCTGCTACCCTTTGGTTTGCAGGCCAGCACTCAATCCACTGAACCACACCAGCCAGGGTGAAAAAAAGGTCTTGATACAGGTATTGCACCAAATTGAGAGAACATTGAAGGTGACTGAAGTTTAACCATGTAAGAATAAATATACAATTTTTGTAAATAAATTCTGGGTTTCTTGAAACCCCCATCATACACAGAAGGCACACCTAGCAAAAAGTAGGGGTATATTTGGCACATCTCTAAGTGTGTTCCTTTGTCATTCTGCTAAAATTCAAATACTCAGACTGGCATTTAAGGACTATTACCCAAACTTTCTGTTCTCATCTTTCTTTACTTTCACTGCCCTCCCTACACATAAGTAGCTGTTTGAGATGGTTCAACCAGCCAGCCCCTTGGCTTTTTACTCTTATTGGTTGTTTATTTTTTTATTGTGTCTTCCTACATAATCTATTGCCCCCATCTCAAGCCTACAATGTTTTCCAGACTTAGTTTTGCAGATCTGTTGCTTTCACTTGCCTTCAGAACTTGTAAATTGGTAACCCTCCGGCAGATATGTTGTACTGGGCCAGCTCAATTTTTAAAAACCGAATAGGAATGCCTTTAGGTAAGTTAAGATATACACAATGCACTGCAATAACAATCACTCCTTCACATATTTAGGTCTCCTGCCTGGCCCTGGAAGTCATTGGCTTTATCACTGTAACTCCCTCTTAATTAAAACTAACATAAATGTATCACTACCCTGTCTGTCTCCCATCAACTGGGTTAAAATCTTCATTGTCCTCTTTCTATGATCTGACATAAAGCATAAAAAGTGTTTGTGGGTAAGAGAATAGATTTTAACCTCTGCAGCTAATAATTGAATAAGTTTTATCAAGAGTTCTTTCTACATCTATAAAATGCAGAATGCAATTCTCATAAAAATATCAATTATCTTAGGGTGATTTTGAGAAAATTGCATAAAATAATGTATATAAAATAATCAATACAGTGCCTGAGCCAAGTAATCTATGGATGTTAATATTTTCTGTGAGTCTGTTTTCTAATTTGGCAAGCGTGCATATTAAGATTAGATAACCATCTATGTCTCCTTTCTAGTTCAAAAACTCCAGGATACCCATGGAATTCCCAACATTATATTTTAAGTATTATGTCTCTTGTGTAATATAATATAGTATATTATAATATGATATAATAGATTGGAATGGAATGGAATAGAATAGGATAGGATAGAAGAATAGAATAGAATAGAATAGAATAGAATAGAATAGAATAGAATAGAATAGAATGTAGGCTCTTTGTTTCTGTATATTGCCATATTTTTATATTCAATGTACTCCTGAATACTATCTTATGACATTTCAAATGCCATACTAATAATGCAGTTTGCTTCTCTTCTTGCTGTATCAATTTCTGGCATTTTTACCTACAAGAGAAGGAAAGAGAAAGACGTTAATATTGTGGGAGTGACTGATATAGGCTCCTTGCAAGGTGCTTTGCAAACACAATTGACTCTTGTTTATGGAAAGTATCACTGATGGAGCAGAAGTGCACACGTATGCTAGTGTTTGGTCTACTGCAGAGAGGGTTCGGTGCACCTAGAACACCAGTCAGTAAAATTTACCAGCGAATCAAACCAATGCAGATATACTGTTAACCCAGGTAAGTGTGAGTCACTCAACAGAGCTGTCACTGCCTTAGATCTATGATTTCCAGATACACCTTTTGTTTAAATCCTCACCCAAGGATGTGTTTATTGATTTGAGAAAGTGAGTGAGAGAGAGAGAGAGAGAGAGAGAAACAATGATTGGTTGCCTCCTACACATACCCCAACCAGGGATAGAACCTGCAACCTTTTGGTATGTGGGATGACGCTCCCACTCCCACCAACTGACACACCCATCCAGGGCCAGATACAGATGTTTTTAATTGTGAAGTCTCTAGGTAACAGAGCAGGCAACTATATTTAATATAATTGAGCTACTCAAAATCATGTCATTATCACCAATTATTAATTTTTCTAGGATCATAATTGTTTGTTTTTACAGTTTAACAAAAGGGTCAAGATTATATCAAACCTAACCATGTTACTAAGTGCTTTCTTACCTCCTCATCCATCATTCTAATATATGAATGACCACTTTGAAATTAATGAAGCAGGTAAATATATTTTATTTATAATGAATGTTCTGTATTCTTGCATTCTTTCAAGAATTTTAAATGTTTTGTGGGCAGTGTTATATAAAAACATGTAGACTTGTTAAATATGGAAAAATAAAGATTAAATATTCACACATGTCTATTTTTTGTTGTTAATACATTTTCACTGTTTCTAGGTTTAAACTAATCTATAAAAATTCTTAGGCATTTTAAATATAAGTGTTGCTCAGCATCAGGTGGTCTCAATTTACTAAATTATTCATTGCTCTACATAAATGTGTCAAATATACTCACATGGTATACATGAAGAGATCTAATGCTGATAATACAGAACTGTCTCTTTAATAATTAATAAAGAATTTTAAAGATGCTGAATGAAGGATAATGAGTAGTCTTTAACACTTTCTCTTAGTTCCAGAGCTATACTCCTCTGTATTTTGATATAAGATTTATGAGAATTTGGTTATAAGCTAGGTTTAAGCACACATTTATTGTGCTGATCCAGTTGTATTGGGAAATCCCGAGGCTTGTTACATCGGCTAAAGATACTTAGGGAACTTTGATACTTTGAAATATATTTCCTGTCTGTCTTTATATGCAATTGTCATTTCCTGATATAATGAATACACCATTTGGCCAATTATTAGTGTTTTAGAAGTATCTACTCTCTTCTCCCAAAGACCATCTACCCTGGACCATTGGCAAAGGACAATGTTTTTTCATATCTGTCCCAGAAGCCTGCAGCCTGCTTCTCTCTAGTACTTGCCTCCTAACCACTCTTTTTTATTTTTTGTTTTGTTTTTCCTTTTGTGCTCTGCATGTGGTGGGCTCCTTTTACTGCTTTCTGTCCTTTCTTAGATAGTGACCTCTTTTTCCAGAATCTGAAGCAGAGGACTATTGTATGTAGTAGAGTTAAGTGATGCTTTAGGGATATTTTTCACCAAGGGCATAACACCAGCAGCATATCACTCACAAGCAATGCCTGAAGTGCTAATCCCTGAACTCATCACCACTCCCGTGAACAGAATCCATGAGGAGCATAGTTAATAATCTTCATTTTCAGCAAGTGTTTTCAATGGATTCCAATTACACTAAAGAGAACTCTTTTGGGTTAATCATTCCTGATAGGGAAAAGGACCAGCTATAGAAATAGGTATCAAATATAAACAGCACAAACTGGGTTCTTTGCCATTGTTACCTTATGTTTTGTGGACATTCATGGCACAAGAATCTCTTAGAGGACACTTCCTCTTTATGCCCCTCTGATAGACAAGGGGATGTGCTACCCGATTCTGTCCAGCTGTGAGGAGAGTTATCAGAAGATGGCTTGCTGCTGCCATTCCTTCAAGATCTACCTTAGCCAGAGGGGCACCTTGCTCTTCCTCTTACCCTTCCAGCATCTGGAGACTGAGGGAGACAAAACAGCCACTTCAACTCTTTGAAATACAACTTTCACAGTGGTATCCAATCCAGAATGCCCTGCCTGAGGCTTTGTTCTCAGCATTAGTCCTTTGTTCACAAACTCTGCTTCTTATCCTTCTCCTTATCTTGCTTTTCCCAGGTGATGAGTCTGAACATCTTGCACTGCAGTCTCTGTCTTAGTATCTACTTTCAAGGAACCCAACATTTAACAGCCTCAGTCCACAGTAATATTGTACAGCCTTTCTTCCTACTCTGAAAACAGCCTATCTCAGACCCTGAGGTCATTCTCAAACCATAAATATATATGTTTCCAATATTTATTTTACTGTAGAATAAAGAAAAAAATTTAATTTAATTTTTAAAATTTATGTTGCAATTACCGTTGATACACATTATATATCAGTTTCAACTGTACAACATAGTGATTAGACATTTATACACATTACAAAGTGATCACCCCAGTAAGTCTAGTACCCATTTTGAAAATTTTAATTCTACTCAAGATTCAACTCTGGGACTGACTGTCCATATTCTAGGGCCCAGTAGGTGGATTCTATTCTTCTAGTCCAAATTTGGTCATTCACTCCCTGCCATGATTTATGTGCTATGCCAAGGATATGAAGTTTTGGGTTTAATTAGCATATTAGAACATTTTGTTTCAAAGAAGTGAACCATTTTTTTCTTCACCAACTGTGTTATGTTGGTTTTTGCATAAGTAGTGGACTTGTCCTTCCAGACCTCTTAAAAGTTGTGAAAACTAGATAATTAAATGTCAGAAATATTCTTACCTATCTGAAAAGTTGACTCTGTGATAAAATTATCCTTGTTCTTCTATCCATTATGTTGTCTTAAGAATCTATTCTTCTGCTAGTGGATGTTGTTCTCAAAATAGAGTTTCTAATTAATTAAGTCATCCCCTAAGGATCTGTTAATTTCACCAAAGCACATAAACATGTGATAGGAATGTATCTCTCCTTGAGAGAATTGCTGGTTTTTAATCTCACCATTGAGCCAGTGGTACTCTCTGTCTTGAAGGACCACAGAGTTCATTTCATTTTTCTGGGGTAAATTAACCACTGAGCTCATTTGCAGACCTTCCAGACATTACCTTAGATAATGAAATGAAGTGGTTTTCTATTGGAAAATACTGCCTAGCTGGAGCTGTTTTTATCTTCCTGCCACATTACATCAATATTCACAACTACATTTTCATTATTCTTTCTCACATTGGCATCATCTAATGGTCCTTTCTATTTAGCCTTTAAGAATGCTATCAGAAACATGTTCAAATAATTTACTCTAACAAGTATACTGGTATGGACTTGGCCCTTAGGTATGAAAATAAAGCCATTAAAGAAATAAAAGACTGTTGTAAACAAAAAATGCAAAAGAAATCCCTACAAAAGTTAATGAGGATTCAGAGCTCTTTCCAATAGGCTAAGTAGGTGTCCACCTGGGCAAGTATCCAGTCTGTGACTTGCAAGGACAAGATGCAAGCAAAGCAGGACACTCTGTGTTGGCAAAACAGATCTTACCTCACCCAGATATATACTTAACCCAGTTTTTAAACTGTAAACTTGGTAGAGTAATGATGGTAATGACGCGTTTTTCTTACTTAACTCTTAGTGGCTTACAAGATTCTTTAGTTAAACAGGTATAAAACTGTTAGTGAGAATTATGTTGGTTTTGTTTCTCTATACAATGTGGAAGAAAAAGGCAAAGAAAACTGAAAAAAAAATGGAACAGAAGGTGAATTCATCATGGATGTAGCCATATGTGATAGTTGTAAGTAAAGAAAAGTTCTGAATTTCAGTCTTACCAAGCTATTTTTCAGAGCTGTGTTATTTCTTTTCGTTTTTGAATCCCACCCACTCCTCAAACACCACAACCCTAGCTTTCTTTCTAGAAACCCTTGCCAACTTTTGCAGCATCACTTGATAAGAGAAAAGGATGAGGGAAAAATGAGTCAGGCATCTCGTTGAAGTATATTTAGCTAGTGAAGCCTGTGGGATCTTGTATTGTTTACCAGCTGCTCCCACATTCTCTGCTGAACCTGGACCAATTTTACAGCTAGAGTGGAATTGACAATTCACATCGCATGCTCTCCAGATGCTACTGAACAATGTGGAGGAGACAGCAACATAATCACAATGAAAACAGAATTTGAAGATCACCTTGTCCTTTTAGCATCAGGGACTCAGCTAAACAAGATGACTGATTTATCTGTGCACCTCATGCCATTATTAAATAAGCCAAGACAAGAACACAAGCTTGATATTACACAACAGGGTTATTGGTATGTGTCACAGTACCTGTAATTTAGCAGCCACATTGTCTAGCTCAAACAGGTGGCATAGTCTGGCAGCTGGTAGTGAGGAATTTTTGCCAGGTTTAGTTTCTTGACAATGGCTTGCCTCATATTTTTATGTTTCTAAAATTGTGTGTGTGTGTGTGCACATACTCAACTGTATTCATGTAACATTAATGCAAGGTGTGCACTATTATATTTTGAAGTCAAGCTGTTAATTACATGTAGATTCTGAATTGTACTAACTCCTTGATAACTTTTTTCTATTAGTATTCATGTAATATTTACTCAACACACATTTCTGAGCACCTGTGTTCCAGGAACTATTCTAGACGCTTCAAATATATTGATCAATACAAGAGAAAAAAATTCTACCATTTCATAATTTACATACTAATAATAACCCACTTTATAAACATATTTTACTTAAAATCAATGTTACCTGATTTTAATATTACTATATAACCTTTCCGAAGGTTGGTATGACTTTCTACATCTTTTGTAACTGAATAAAATGAAGGTTCAGCTGCCTGCTGCAATGAAAGCCAGACTCGTGAGGCAGCTGCTGGTGCAAAAGGAAAAAGGTTTTATTCAGGCATCTGATGACCTGGGAGAATTGTGGAGTCTACTCTCAAAAGCCATCTCATCTTCCTGTTCCAGGCTACAGTTCTTATAGGGATAGGGAAGGGGGAGCTTTTTTTTTAAAATTCCTATCTAATACTCTTGCTAGCTTTGGGCACACTTGGGGCCCTATCCATACATCTGTCTAGCTTGTGGCATGCTCAGGTCCTACCAATTCATATTTCTAGATTTTGACACACCCAGTATAAGAACTTCCCTCTGCTGCCATCTTGGCCAATGGGAGAGACTCCTTGGCACTACCACTGCCTGCCTATGATAACATTCTTTGTATTTGTTTAATTTCAGTCTTACTGGCAGAAACTTTATGTTTAGGCATGCCTCTTGGAAGCATATCATGGCTTTAGAAAATTCAATTGGAAAATCCCTACCTTTAAATAGTGAAGTTGCATCCATCTACTTTTTTTGAGACTAACAGTGTGTTTGGATATATTCCCTTATTTTGTGTGTTTTTCTATACTGTGCTTTCTTTGCTTCTTCTAAATTACTTTTTCCATTCTTCTTTACTTGTCAAATTTTCATCACACTCCTTTGCTTAGATTGGTAAGACTGAAAGCAGAACTCTAACCTTATTTCTTTTCTTTTAATGATCACGTATGTCTACCTCCGTGATGAATTCAGCTTTTTGTCTCATTTTTCAGTCCTTTGTGCCTTTTTATTCAACATAGTACAGAAAAACTATAACAATATAATTATCACTCACTAACAGTTTTGTATCTGTTTGTTCAATGAAAGTTTGTTTCAGGTTTAATGGTTTAATACTTGTCTTAACAAATACTGTAATTATGTTGAATGTTATCAATATTCATAAATACAAAGACCTTAGAATTTTAAAAATAATAATCTCCTCTGCCAACTTTCATATCTATATTTTGAATTTAAGCCCTCAGACTTAGTTATTATCATGAATGCTATTTATAGTTAATATGTTTGCTAATTTATATGCTCTTTATTTTATATTACACTATACTTTCTTAGTTAAATGTTATTTTCTTAAAATACTTCTAGTAGTATTTCTTTCAGCAAGATCTGTGCATGGTAAATTCTCTCTTCCTTTGACTGGCAATGTCTATTTTGACCTCATTCTTAATTGAAAGCCCAACTGGATGTACAATTCTAGAGTTTTTATCTCAGCACATTAAATGAATACTTTCACTGTCTTCTTCTCTCTACTATGACTGTTGTCAGTATCATAGTCGTGATTTTTTAGAAATTTTAGGTTTTTTATGTTTAGTAAAACTTTTTAAATGAAACTTTTAAGTATGGGTTCATTTTTTAATCATTTTGATTCGCATTACACTGCTTCAGGATTCATGTGTTTCTTCAGTTATGAATACTTTTTATTAATTTACACTTTGAATATTGTCTCTCCTTCCCCTATTCTCTCTATTCTTTTCTTAGAGAATTACTATTATACACATATATTACAACTTCTTAGCATACTCTTCATGTATTCACTTTTGTTATTTTAAATCTTTGAGACTAATTTGGGGATCATTTTCATAGTCCTATTTTTAGTTTATTTAATTTATCTTCAGCTCTGTCTAATTTGCCTCCTTTTGAACTTAGCTGTCTAATCTAAACATTTTTGGTTTACTTTATCTAGCACTCCCCTATGTCTGTAGAAGAAATTGTTTTGAACAACCTAATCTGCAATACTACTACAAGTGCCCAACCATTTTTCTAATCAGTTAAATTAGTTTTAGGAAGACTTCAGAAATAAAATGATATGATAGTCTACTTAAATATTAGTAAGAATCAATGTGCAGAAAATACTAATAAAAAGGAAAAAATAAATTTGTGTATTTTGAAAGAGTCTGTGTTAGTTTCCTAGAGCTGACTCAACAAAGTGCCACAAACTGGATGATTTTAAAAGTAGACATATATTTTCTTACAGTTCTACAAGTTAGAAGTTCAAATCAAGATGTCAGCAGAGTTGGTTTCCTCTGAGAGCTGTGTGGGTGAAGCTGTTCTGTGTCTTTCTCTAAGATGGTATTCTGGTGGTTTTCTGGCAGGTGCTGGTAATCTTTGGCTTCTGCTCCATCACCCCAATTTCTATCTTCAGCTTCACATGGCCTTGTCCCTGTGTGAATTTCTGTTCAAAATTTTCCCTTTTTATCAGGATGTCATTTATGTTGGATTATGGGCTCGTCCTACTCCACTATGACCTCATGTTAACTAATTACATCTGTGATGACCTGGTTCAAAATAAACTGACATTCTTAGGTACTTCAGGTTAGAACTTCAACATCTGTATTTGAAGGGCACCCAAGTCAACCCATAGTGGAGTCCCTATTGAAAGTAGGCAGCCTTAATTTAGAATCTGAGAGGTCTCAGTTTAAAATCTGGCTCTGCTGGTTACTTTGAATTCCTTTTTTTTTTTAGCATCTGTCAAAGGGGAAAATAATGATTATGTTATAAGAATTAATCTAATATATATTAAGCATAATATTGTCTTCCATGAATTGCTTCCTCAATGAGTGCTAGATATCATTGTCCTTTTCTAATTGAGAAGTGTGTGCCATGATGGCCTTGTATCTCCTGAAGTTATCATACTCACGTCAGACATCATGGAAATGTAATGTGGTTACACATGAAAGGTTTAAAGAACATTTTGGCAATGACTTGGGGGGGGGCAGAATAATGTGATATATATAAAGAAAGTGCAGAGAACTCACTTGAAGTAGCTCACTTTACTGAATGGTTATCATGTCCAACACTACATGAAACACCAACACTACCCTAAGACAAAGAGGATGGTTACTTCATTTGTAGATGAGGAAACTGAGAATCAAATAAATTAAGTAATTTGTCCAAAGTTACACTGCCTATGAAAGGTTGGCAATGAATTTAAATATCAGTCAGTTTTACTCCAGAACCCATGATGTTATAATGGTTATGAAATGAAAAGACTAATTCTAAAACACATATGAAAATCATCCTTGTTACTTATGAAAGTCTTTCTATTATTTCTCATATTTCTATAGAAACCTAACATTTCTAAATCACAATGGTTAGCACACCTGTGTCAGTCAGCATTTTGCTCTAAAGTTTACATATTACCAACTGCCTTGTTTTATAACTCAGCCTTGTTATTTGGTACATAGTTTATTCAAATTTTGTCAAGTTGATCGCTTGTTGGTGGCATCTGGACTAGATTTTGACTTCAACTTTGCTTTTCTCACAGTTTTTCACTGAACTAGACACACTGAATATATTCAGTAGTTAAGGCAATCTCAGAGAGCTCTCTGCAGTGACCCACACAACCACCCTCTGTTAATTTCTGATGCTTGTGCATGATTTGCTTATTCAAGTTTCTCTCCAATGACTGGCTTTGGGCAAGGGGAGGTACTCACTCTTGCATTATTGCTCAGCTGTACTAGATGCACAGTAGCAGCTATATGTTTTAAGAGATCTTACTCTTGCTTTTAACTTAACTTGAAAATATTGAAAATTACTTGGATAAAATTGTGACTACACTTAAAATATTTCCATGAGAGAACAATAGTGTTTGTTTTCATAAGGTGTAATTTTTTCTTTAGGTTAGTGTTCAAGAATCCTTAATCAATAAATATCTGTGGATATTTGATGTATCTGAGGGAATGCAGGAGTAAAAAGTATTCTAGTAAAATGTGGAAATTATGTAAAATTAGATATATCATCTCTAAAGTCTCTGCACCATATTTAGGCACAGTTAATAATCTATGATTGGTAATGTGTATTTTCAGGCTCTGGTATCTACTCTTTAAGAACAAAGTCCTCTCCCTTACCTACATTTTTGTCCCTAGTTAAGAACACCCAAACCTCTGAGTTCTGATAGGCCAGACCAAAAAAAGTTATAGTATTTTAGCATTTAAAACAAATATAATAAAATAATACAACTCCATCAAATTCCTCAGCCATGGAAGATCGCCTTTGTGCAGGAGTCACATCTCCTATCTGCAGGATCATTAAAAACCCAGGGCTATAGTATAGAACCTCCTCTAAAACTTAAACAGAATATGATAATATCAGTGACCATTCGCCTTTTGGATTTTGCCTTCTCCCTTTGTCTTCATACTTGTAGATGTCCTTTTTCTTCAATTCAATGCTGTTCTCAAGTGTAGTTTTGTGTGTGTCTGTGTGCATATGTGCATGTGGACTTGGTATTATTCAGCATTTCTCTGAGTTTGTAACGGAGAGGAAGTCTGCAAAACGTTTGCCCACCTTGCTGCTGCTGTTCCTGAACATTTTATATGTGTGTACAATTTTATAAATAAAAAATAGATACAGGTTGTTTTAAAGGAAGTCATAATAGTATACACCAGGCTTCCTTTACCCAGCATCCCAAAAATGGTTTCTAGAATTTCACACTCTCCAAAATTGCAGGCCATTTTGCTTCTATATACTATAAGCTCAATTTATAGCTTTTATGAGAATATCAGTATAATTTGTGACCCCCATAAAAGTCTGAAAATATTAAATATAATTTTGAAAATGTGTTATCCTCCTTCAAATTAGATTATGACCATTGCCTGCTTAACATCTGCATGGGCATTCTTTTTAAAGAGATCTAATATTTCACTGTATGAATATGAAAAAATTCACATTAAAATTTCTGACTTGAGTTTCAGATGTTTCTTTTGTTTACTATAATAAAAAATGCAATGAACATTCTTAAAAATAAGTACATAAGCCCATTTCTAACCATTTTCTTATCATAACTTATTTGGAGTGAAATTTTTGACTCAAATAATGAAGCCATTGTTAAAGTTTTAGATACATAATGTTATTTTGTTATATTTATGATTTTAAAAAGGGTTTGTATACTCATTTCAATTTTACTTAATCCAAATAAAATAATGGGACAATTTTTATGAATACAAATATAATGTACCATGAACAATAATTAAAGTTTGAAATTATCCTGAGTCGATGCTGCTGTACAGCTAAGATCAAAGTGTACACACATACTTTTCTGTGACAGTACAATGTTAATTCCTATTTCTTTACTCTATGTTTCTATATTTAATTCAGTAGGATAATTTAATGGTTTTTAATGGCTTTTTAGTATGTCAAGCCTTTTGAAGAAAGCAAAAATTATAAGAAAGCAGTATTGTATACAAATAAAGCAAGAAATTAAACAAGTGTTATTAGAAAGGATATAAAATAAGAATGACAAGATTAGGGTGCTATTGAGAAATGAGAATATTAAGGGAAAATTGCTGCAGAACAAGGCATTGGGTCATTGTCAAGTAGAAAAAAAGAAGAATCCCAGACAATCTAGAAAATACTCCCAGAAATTACCCTGACAGAGTTTTAATAAAATTGGTAAACTGCCTTTAGAATCAAGATTAGGAACTATAGCAGATTGAATGATTGGACCATACCTTTCTAGCATTCTTTCTTTTCTGCATCCACACTCTTACTGTGATCTATCATGGAAAGAAAGGCTATCTCATTCCTTGATTCAGGATTTAGCCTTTTTTTTTTTCTTTTTCTGCCAATGGTATATAAATTGAAACCATAGTTGGCCAACCTCAAGTCTAGCTTTTAAAAATCTTTGCAGGTTTCCTACCTTTCCTCTTGAGCTTATGCCAGCCATCAGGTATAACAAACCTGCCCTGGCTAGCCTACTGAAGAATGGTGATAGACACCTGTTGGGGGGACATGCAGCTAACAGGCAACCTGAAGCAGAGCTGCCTTAAATATTGCAGCCTCAAGCATGTGTGCTCCAGCTGATCCACAAACTTGTGAGCAATAAATAAATGTGCATTTATTGTGTGACACTCATAATTTGTAGTTGTTTGTTAGGTAGCATTATTGTAGCAATATCTAATTAATAAATAGAGACTTGGGTTTCCTTTACTGAAGTAATGTTGCCAGTGCCTACTTCCACTGGTTTCACCTATGTCAGAGGAGATTAGAGAGACAGCCCAGGAAACAAATCATCAAGCAAAGGAAGCCACAGAGCCAGCACAGTGTGACGGAAAGCAAAGTAGTAGCTCTGGAGTGCCATGGACTGGATTGACCTTCAGTTGTGTTAGCCTCAACTATTCAAAGTTGATTTGGAAAGTGACACATAAAAATCCAATTGCTGACTCCTCTTGAAAAATCACAAGTGATAGCAAAACTAGGAATGTTATCCATAGATGCAGCAATTAGCTGGAGTTGAGTAGAAGCCGTCTTCAAGACAGGACCTGAGTTTCCTATTTACCCCTGTGCTCACCTAGCACATCACTGCTGTTTAGTTTTCTTTTTAGAGGAATGTATATAATAATGCCTACTTTTTGCGTTTTTGTGTAAATGAAAATAAAATACCTATCTAAGATTCCTGGAGCTGCGTAGGCACTCATTAATGATACCTTTATTTTTAGACATTCAATAATATCACTTAAAAGTAGTAATTTATATGTATTTCTTGTGACATAAAGCTATGATTAATTAAAATATATCCTTCAATCCTCTCTGAATCTCTTTATTTATGTATCATCATCCAAAGGTCAAAAAAGAGCAGAATGAGATTTTGTGGAAACAAGGCAAAATTTAATTGTGTACCCACCTAAGTTGTCTTCCTGACCAAGAAGGAAATAAGTTAGTACTTGTATTTCAATTTACATCAATTGGTTCTAAGCTCTTTACTAAGTTAAAAGAGCCTAAATACCATAATATATTAGATTTGTTTAGCAGTTTAATGCCCCAGAAGTACTTCATGTTTATCATGTTTTTATGTAATTTTAGTTTAACATGACATTCCAATATAGGTATCTAAATTTGAAAGAAAAAAATACAATTCCCAAATAGAAGAGAAATCACCACCACATTTAAGGTAATTTATTTTCAGCAATTTATCAAATATTTAGTGCTAAGTCAGGTACTGTTTTATGTACTAGAGATATTGATGTAAATATTAGCTACCATTTACTATACTTCCATTATTTTTCAGCCATTTTTTAAATAATGAATCACTCTTTTTATTAACATAGCCTTCTTCAAAAGCAGAGTCTAATGACAAAAAAGACATATACATTCTGCAATCACTTTCAAACCTTACCACTAAGAGATAATACAGGTAAATACCTGGTGTATATAAATGCAAGTTTGAGAATTTTGATTCAATTAGGATTTTAATGGTTTTCAATTTACTTCCTGAGGCTTCCCTTGTAAGACCAAGAATATCAT
Source organism: Tonatia bakeri (assembly GCA_004024845.1). Taxonomy (NCBI): domain Eukaryota; kingdom Metazoa; phylum Chordata; class Mammalia; order Chiroptera; family Phyllostomidae; genus Tonatia; species Tonatia bakeri. Next base: position 45,994 of record PVIA01001155.1, on the reverse strand, counting down.
GAATAAGGCCCAGTGTATTACCTTCTCTTGACTGACAAAGAGCAAGCCAGGTGCCAGTTTATTAGAGGCACTGAGCACCATTAGAAATGTATAATGGAAGAGAAGTTCATTTTAAAGAAACACTCAGGGAAAGAGTATATAAAAGGTCTGTCCAGAAAAAAACTCCAGCCATTGCTAATATAATGAAAATGGTGTGGGCGACATTGATGTAACCTGGCAGAAGGAGACTGAGTAGACTGGAAAGCACATGTGTGAGCAACGCTGACTTCACTGTACTAGTCAGTGGGGGTGGTAGATGTCATTGACTGAGTATGTGTACTGTGTGGCCGTACATTCAAAATGACTGAGAGAGTAGGGCAATGAATCTGTATCAAAATTTACATTAACATTCTTCAGTGGAAACGATTTGGATGATATAGAAGGCTACAGCTATGGGCAACTGGTGACCAGCAGCTTCATCACAACAACATGACCACTTCTGCATTATGTCTTGTGTAGAGGTTTTTAGCAAAACTTCATATCATCCAGATGACACAGCCCCCCTACAGCCTAGATCTGGCACTCTGTGATTTCTGGCTTTTCCCCAAACTAACATCACCTTTGAAAGGGAAGAGATTTCAGACCATCCATGAGATTCAGGAAAATACAACAGGGTAGCTGATGGCAATTGTGAGAACTGTGTGAGGTCCCTCAGGAAAATACAACAGGGTAGCTGATGGCAATTGTGAGAACTGTGTGAGGTCCCAAGGTGCCTGCTTTGAAGGGGATTGGAGAGTCCCTGTCCTGTGTACAATGTTTCTTGTATCTTGTATCTTTTTCAATTAATGTGTCTATTTTTCATATTACATGGCTGGATATCTTCTGGACAGAACTCCTTTGATTGGAAGGAGTTCTTTGATGTCCAGTCACCCATCCTCCACAATCAGAAGCACACTACATAGCTTTCCAATGGGCTGATATGGTTAACCCTTTCTTCTCTAGCTGAGTTCAGTGTTGAACTTTTTGGAGGTCTAGAGGAGGGATGGAACATTGCCAGTGGAGGTCTTCCTGCTTTTTCTTTCTCCTCAGAGATCTTCACCTCTCTGCCAAATGTTGAATAAATATGCCATGAATACTTAAGAAATGTCAATTTGAAGAAGTATTCTCAATACCAGTGCAAGCTTAAAGTCTTTGTTTTGTTTTGTTTATTCACGTAATAAGATAAATGGCTAAGGCCTCACATTTTTTCCTCCTAAATCTATTCCCCCATACATGTGGGAAGAATAGATTTAGGAGGCAAAATTTTTGAGGTAAAACCTTCTTTAAAAAACATCAACAACATAAAGATTGTTTTGAGTCTTTCAACCCTCAGGACCTCCTTCCACTGAGTATGAGAGAAGGATGAAGCTGATTTTATTTTGGTTTGCTTAAATTGCACCTCCTTTCCCCTCTCTCCTTTTCCCGACTTCTCTTCCCTCTCCACTCAGCCTGCTTTCATTCCTTCAGATCTTATTTCTGACATAATTGGTAGTGTTAAATCTGTTGACATGAGTAGAATTTAGGCAGAGAGAGAAGGAGAAAGTAAGAAAAATCTGTTCCACATACTTTTCCTCAGCCCAAACTTTCTAAACATTTCTGTTAGAAGCCTCTGGCTTTTGCTTTCCTAAGAAATTAGAACGAGAGTCTCTGTTCTCAGTTTAATATCTTGCCATTTAAACTTGCCACATTTTTGTAAATTTGAATGACTGAATGAGTCTTATTAGAATATTACCAGTTTGTGAAATAAGGTAAAAAGCTCTCATAACATTGTAAAAACCACTTTTACACTTTTAGATACCAATAACTACCATTTTATTACGCTATTTTATTTGTTCAGCTGTTCACCCATAGTATTTTCCAAATACAATAAATAATTCAGTGCTTCTTAAAGTTTTGTATTGGAAATGGTCCTGGATTTTCACACACAAAAAACTAGTTTTCTTTCATTTTTCAGGACTTAAACCAAATGTCCTTTATAATAGACTGAAAATTTCAAGAGCTGTCCCTTAGTGATTGTCAAAATCAGAGTTGTTCACTTAGAAATTTTATTTATTTATTTATTTATTTTTATTTTAAAGGTTTTATTTATTTATTTATTTTTAGAGAAAGGGAAGGAGAAAGAGAGGGAGAGAAACATCAATCAATGTGTGGTTGCCTCCCACATGCCCCCTAACTGGGGACCTGGCCTGCAACCCAGACATGTGTCCTGACTAGGAATCGAACCAGTGACCCTTTGGTTCGCAGGCCAGCACTCAGTCCAATAAGCCACACCACCCAAGGCCATTTAGAAATTGTAATGTAAATAAAGTGAATAGCCTTTGCAAACTCACTATATATCCTAATGATTATTTATAGATAATAATGTTTGCATAAATATTCATGATCTTATCTTTTACCTTTATATATTGACTGAGTCAAGGAAAATTATAGTTACCCAAATAAGATAACAGTTTCAAAATGCCACTTCTCAACATGCAAATATCTGGGAGAATACATGCAACATTTGTTCTGTCTAGATATCAGTAAGAATATAAACTCAGGTGAGGTGAATTATTGGATGTAATTAGAAAAAGAGAATACTGGTGTGAGGAAAAAGGAAACAAGTAGATAAAGCATAACATAGTGTTATAATCTTGATGCTTGGAGCCAGGGGAAGGAAGTGGAGGAAAAAGGGACATACTTACCTAAAGTACTTTAATTATTTATTTGAAATTTAAGTTGGCATTCTGTATTTTTATTTTCTAAATCTGGCAGCCTTAATCACTGTGCATCTCTGAGAACATGGCAGGACTTAGCATCTGGCAAGAATGATATGAGAGATCAGGAAAAAAGTGTAGAAAAGGGTGCTTTTCAATGTACTACGAACATACAATAAAATAGAAGATGATGGATTGATGGATAAATAGATCAATAGATGGAAAGTATATAGATATATAATAATTTAAATTTTGGAGAAGAGGAGTCCTGAGAAATTTATCATGATCAGAAGATGTGGGTGGGTGCTTGCAAGTTCAGTGGTCCTGGTGGGTGAGCAGGCAGGGCAGGAGCTGCAGTCCTACAGCGGGGGTCAGTAGGGCCGGCGTGTGGATATATAACAGGTCATATAATAGGACAGGAAACTGGAGATCTGGCAAGAAGGTGCTGAAGCTCCTCTTTCCCACAGACCCCATCTCAAACCTGCTATGGGGAGAGAAAGGTAACTTAAAAAAACTCTATTAAACAAAACAAACAAAAAAGTAGAACATGACAGGGAAATCAATGAGAAGGTTTCAATATTAACAATTGAAAATGTATTATATGAGTAATGAGGGGGAAATGGGGATAACTGTTATTGTACAACAATAAAGAAAAGAAAAATAAGCAAAAAGAAAAAGGCATCTTTTACAAAAATATCAATATATATCATGCCATTTTCAGTTGTAAAGCCGTAACACAGATTGTTTCTTAATAGCTCTATAGAGAACTTTTCATAACTTTGTTGTTCTTGAAAAATAGACTTTACCTAGGATTACAACACCATACTTAATAACTTGAAGCTAAACCTATCTTACTTCAAAAGAGGCATTAATTTCTACACTTTTCACTACTCTACCACTAACAACTTTTACATCCTCAAAAACATTAGAGCAAATTTGAATTATTATCGATGCACTTGTTATGTCTATCATGATATTCTTCCCAATATTAACCTCAAAGCTAACTGAACCTTTCACTTGTAGTTCTGATGACTTGAATAGAAATAACAGTACACAAAGTTTAATACAGTAGATAATTTTAGCTGTCTTCCAAAGCTTGCGATGAAAACTGACACTGTCAACACCTGTGTCTGTTAACATTCTCATGTGTAGAACTAACCAATTTTAACTTCCAATCACTCTCAATCCTATACTCTACCATTGAACTAAGCTTAAATAAAATGCTTTACACAAACGCACAAAAATAAAATGTGTGTCATTAATGTTGTCTTTATGTAATGTTACCAAAATTCATTTTAGTGATTGAAAACAGTATTGAAAGCAGGCCTTTCCTGAGCCTATTCTTTGGATCACATTTCCCCATGAAATATTAAATCCCTCCAGATTTCATTATTTTCACATGCTAGTTTTTGGAAAGGTACTCTTTAAAGTTCAAAAGATCCAACTGTATAGTGTTGTTAATTGGGTCATCTTGTGCTTGAGGCCTTTGCATTTGTTTCATCTGATGGGAAATGGGCAAATTAACATACTACTGTAGACTGCGTGTTCTTTTGTTACCATTGTTAGGGCAAAGGTATTCCAATTTTAGATGGTTTTTATTTGAGCAAAACTATATTGTCCATTTTATAAAATCTGGCAAGTTCAGTTATTGTCTGAGAGGTGGTTTGCTGATGAAACAAATACAGATAGCACATTGTGATGTATTGCTATAATCTGAAATATTTACATTATCCTCATCATCATCCTCATCACCATCATTGTGCTTTTAAACTTATCTAGAATTGTCTGATCGGGAGACATTGCTCACAATATTCTCTCATCTGGATGCCTTCCTCCCCTGCTTTTCTTGCCCTGAATTCAACTCATTTTTCACTGATCATTTCACATACCCTGTGAACCCTTTTCTCTCCCTAAGTTTTCATTTTCTACTGATTCCTTCAGCCCTAGTGATAGAATGTTAGAATTGGAAAACACTGTGTAAAATTCAGTCATTTATTTTAAAGAGGAAACAACTGGGGCCAAGAAAGTTTAATGAATGGAGTCAAGACTGAACAAGTTAGTAAGAGGAAGAAAGGAAGGGATTTTTTTTAATGTTCCGTAAGTTTAGAACTATTTCTGCTTTTCATAAACTACTCATTTGGATTTATATTTATATACTTGTAGATCTGGAAATGAATTGGTATTTAACCTTACACTATTTGTTAAATTTTGTTTTTATGTTATTTGCCTAATCAATCAGATTCAAGATTTATATAACAGGTATCATGTTTCAAACTCTTGTATTTCACAGAACAGTAGACTGAGTAGCCAGGATAGGAATGCCAAACAAATTTATTTGCAACTGATCTTAATGGTAGCCTGAAGGGATAGTTTAGGTAGGATTTTAAAACCTCAAGGAAGCCTGTTGTTTCAAATTAGAGATGCCTCCCTTAACTGTACACTATGGCATGGTGCATTTTTTGGTCATGAAAAGTGAATTAAGAGCTAAAATATATAATCCCTTGAGCCAGCAAGGAGCCATTAATGAAAAACAGTGTCTTAGACTTTTGACACATCTCATGTTTAAAATGTAAAATTGTTTAATTATGTGTAAACAGAGCCTTAAATTACTATTGTAATACATCTAATATGCCAAAGAAGATGAGTTTAATCCTTGTCTCTCTAATGCTAAATATCATTCTAAATAAATAAGAATTGATCAAAAATCAACATAGGCTTGCATTTATTACTTTTTGTATTTCTATTGTTTCCCATAACTTCACATATAAAATTGAAGGAGCATGGGTCATTACAATATTTAAGGTTCCCTTATTTGCCATATGTGAGCCTGGTGGACTCAACCTAGAGTCCTTGGAGGAAGAAAGAGATATGAGAGACATTCAAAACTTACTTAGATTTAGAATTAGATTTATATTTACTAGATTTAGAATTACTCTGAATGGTACTCAGGCTAAACCTAAAAGAACACTAATGGACTATTTCTACTAGCAATTGGAACAACACCTAATCCTTAGTGACTGAGAGACATTTAATTATATTTAAAGCAAACATTGATTTGTTTGAAAACAAAATGATGATTTTTTTCATTCTAAGACCAAACAATATCATATGAGATTAGAAGATACATAGGTAGGTAAACACTTCTGGCTCAAGTAATAGATAGAATATTGACATTATTTTCCTTAGTATTTAGTAAGCAGTAAGGCCGACTTATAATGTCTCCTATAGAGTTATTTGTAATGTGATTCAAAGACAAGTATGTAGTACTACTGCTGTAGCTCCGTTTAATAAAAAGACATCCTAGAGTGTTCCCACATTTCCAAAACAAGGTGTAGACAATGTTCAATTAAAGGAAATGCCACAGCGAAAGGATAAAAGTTTAGATCTGAATGAATCTGTTTACTCTGCCATATCAGATACCAGCTGAGAAAGAATTAACCTGCGTAATAACTGAATTGGTATGTGTGATTTTTTATGTTGGTGCCAAGGATTTTGTTGTTATTGTTTTTTGTTTCTTAAAATAAACCTTAGACCTTCAGTTGATCAGAGATAAGAACTTAACTCTGAAAGATAGATTTCAACAAACCCATAAGTACAAAATAGTGAATGTTTTTATACTACAAGTCATCATTTGGCAATTTTTTAAATCACCTTGGCATTTAATAGAAAACTAAAGTAATTTTCTCAGACATCCAACAAAGCCTGTTTCTGGTGTATTAAAATCTTAGCATTGGCAGAGGAGAGGGGGTTATTTTTCCCCTTAGATATGAGGTGCTTCCTTCAATGAACCCAGAAAAGGATCCTTCCTTCCTCACCTATTTAGCTTTTGGTGGTTGATGGCAATCTTTGGCCTTCCTTGGTTTGTGGCTGTATCATTTCAGTCTCCGCTTGCATTTCCACGTTGCAGTCTTTCATCTATATGTGTTTGCATCTAACTTTTCTCCTATTAGGATATCAAGTCATTAGGCTAGGCCCACCCTAATCCAGGATGCCCTCATTTTAACTTGATTACATTTACAGAGAGCCAATTTTCGAATAAGATTGCATACACAGGTTCTGAGTAACATGAATTTTTCAGGGATGCTTTTCAATTCAGTATAGTTGTATATGTCCAACCTTGCATGAAAATTGAAGATTCTAGTCTTTCTACAAGCTCAGTGTTTGTGATTTGTGAGGATTCCTCCCTCCATTTTATTAGTTGTGGTAGTTTTCAGAAAGATAAATAGTAAAATACGTATAACTGGCTGCCATAGGTCTACCATATTCTTGCCTCAGATTTTTTTTAAATTTTATAATATTTTATTTATTTATTTTTAGACAAAGGAGAAGGGAGGGAGAAAGAGAGAGAGAGAAACATCAATGTGCGATAGCCTCTCATGCGTCCCCTACTGGGGACTTGGCTCACAACCCAAGTATGTGACCTGACTGGGAATCAAACCAGCAACTCTGGTTCACAGGTTGGTGCTCAATCACTGAGCCACACCAGACAGGGCTCTTTCCTCAGATTTTAACACACTGAGTTAAATAGGGTTGAGTATTTAGCTTTCAGAGTATATCTGTAGGGCCTCATGCATGTGTTTATAGATTTGGTGTTCTAAATAGGAACCCTCTCTGCAGCATAATGGAAATGGCCTGGAGCATTTAACTAAAAGAGAAGCCATCACACCCTCACTACTATTTCAAACAGTATGAAAGGAAAGCTAGTTTTCCTAGATTGTCTACTGAATTTCTGAGCTGGTGTCTCTAATATTTAGTTATTAAAAATTGGAACATTTATTTGTCTTTTTCTTTGAACATCCTGAGTAGATTTAAATTTAGATTATATTAAACATGTCAAAAGAAGCCTACAATGGAATGATATTTCTGTCACAACAAATAATTCAGAGGTTTACTACTCCCTCAAATTTTAGGCTCTACTAAGCATAAAAGGAGAGGGCAAGATCATTTATTTAGAAGGGATTTAAATGTAAGTGTTTAAACATTTTGCGCAAATTCAGCCAGCAGAAATTGAAAAGCTGGAAGTCCAAAATGCACAGGTAAAAAGAAATCAAAGGGTGATTTATGTAGGTCCTTTTGTGTGAATGCCTTCAGCACTAACATTTTCTATGCTATCGTCTGCTGTGTTTTTGCTCTAGAGCACAAGTGAAAGAGATTTACTAGAATAAGTTAAAAAAGTGTTTTTGCTTCATGCTTCTCATTATTAGATATAAAAATATGCTATATACTTCCTCTTCAATGTAGGAGATATATTAGCTAATTAGTCTAATTAGGTCCCTGACCATTGATGAAATGCCATCATTTGCTAATTCTACAAATATTTATTGAATGCATATTGGGCAATACTAGATGCTTGGGAAACAATGGTGAATAACAGAAATCGAATGCCTGCTTTCAGGGAAGATGCATACTAGTGGATGATATAGACAAGTAACAAGTAAACAACAAATATTAAAATGTCAGGTAATGATGGATGCTTTAAAAATAAAAGTAAAATGAATATAGTTTGAAGATCTAATGTGTAACTTGGTAACTATAGTTGACAACACTATTGTATAATTGAAATATGCTAAGAGAATAGTATATATACACACGTACTATATGTTACTATATATACTATATGTATATATGTACTATATATGGTACATACTGAAGATTATGTTAAATAGATGAGGAGGAATTCTTTAGCAACATACATGTTATCAAGTCATCATGATGTATACTTAAATTCCTCACAAATTTGGTTGTCAATTATACATCAATAGAGCTGAAGAAGAATTTCAAAGAAGCTGAAAAGAAACTTAAGGACTTGAAGAATGACAGATTATTTTAGGGTGTTTATTAAATGTTTTTCTGCAAGGGCAGAAGTTAAATAGAAATTGAATCGTGAAGAAGTAAGCTATGTAAAGATTTGGCAAAAGAGTATTCAAAGTTCTGAGTAATATTTCAAAGGATAACACATATGCAAATGCTGCTAGAATGAATTGTGTAAAGAAACAGTAGTGCCACATGATAGTTGTGAGAAATGTAATCCACAAGACTTTACAGATAAACTCTTAGAATTAATAATAATAAGGAAAAATATTAAACATTGTAGATATAACTTCATGGCAACATTCTTTTAAAGATTTTATTGATTTATTTTAGAGAGATGGGGAGGGGAGGGGGAAAGAGAGGGGAGAAACATCAATGTGTGGTTGTGTCTAGCACACCCACACCGGGGACCTGGCCTGCGACCCAGGCATGTGCCCTGAATGGGAATCAAACTGGCAATGCTTTGGTTCGCAGGCCTGTGCTCAATCCACTTACTACATCAGCTAGGGCCATCATAGCAGCATTATTTACAATAGCCAAGGTATGGAAACAATCTAAGTGTACATTGATGGATGAATGGATCAAGAAAATGTGATACACACACACTGTATGGATTACTACTCAGTCATAAGAACGATGACATATTGTCATTTGCAATAGCATGGGTGGTTTCTGAGGGTATTATGCCAAGTAAAAGAAAGAAGTTGGAAAAGGACTAGAATCATATGGTTTCACATATATGTGGGATACAAAAAAATGGCAAACGTAACAAAATTCCTAGATACAAACAATAGAATGGCAGTTATCAGAGGTGAAGGAGATAGGAGGAGGGCAATGGGTACATGGGGTCAAATAAATGCTGATGGATGGAAACTAGATTTTTGGTAGCAAGCACACAATGGAGTATACAGATATTGAATAATGATGTTGTTCATCTGAATATTAAGCAATGTTATTAAATAATGTTACTTAAATACTTAAATAGGTAAAACAAAATAAAATATGCAAATTAATAGCATGCTTATGGTTAGTTTAAAAAAAAACAACTTATATTGAAACTTGACCTAATACTTTATTCCAAATTTCATACTTTATACAAAAATAAGTTTATAAAACATAAAACCACAATACATCAAAAAATAGAAGAAAAGCTGTGGTATCTAGGGGTAGTGAAAAGTTTAGACTTGACACCAAAAGTATATCCCATTCAATTTATAAATTTGATCCCATCAGAATTCAAAACTATTGCTCTCCACATGATGAAGATGAAAAGACAAACTACAGACTAGGCTTATAAATGGTTTTTCTTCATGAAAATCTTATAGAGGTAATGAAGGATATATAAAGCAAGTAACATTTCTCATATTGGAGTTCAATAACTCAACAACTTCATTTATTGAACTGTATCTTTTGTAGCATTCTGAGTTTCCATATACATGATTGAAATTTTGGTGCTAGCAACCACATTAGTACAAGAGAAAGAAATAATTTGTTAACAGAGCACAGATTGTCCTAGAAATGCTTTAACATTTTAGAAACTATATGTAGCTCAGCATTTGCAAAAAGGTGAGCCCTAACTGAATAATGATATATTAATAGCAATAGCTGTTTATTTACTTTAACACACATTGAAAAGATGAGGAAAATAAAAGAGAAAAATAAATCTTGTGTCAATATTCTTGAAAAAGTCAAATATTTATAGTATATATAGTATAAAAAATAGAAACTGCAACACAAATTAAGCAAATGGATGTAAGTAATTCATGAATTAGAAGTTTAAAAAAATGTGCACTTGCAAAATGGTTGTATATTTTGTTGAATGGTGGAAACGAATGAAACTGGATGGTGGTCAAGACACCGAGTTTTCCTTTTGATTTGTTTTCCTGTTTTTAAACTGGGTGGCCATCCTGGGGCACCTCAGAGATCCTTTCTGAGTCTGAATCTGTCTGAACCCATCTGCTGGACAGAGAGGTGAAGTAACTGCCTCAGTCATCACACTTGGGGAACCTATCAGTTATTCCAGACACTCACTGCCAAGGCTAATGCAGAGTGGCATACAAATAAGATTCCAGAATCTAATTGGCTTTGCTTTTCTCATTTCCAAAATGTTGTGTTCTAACAAATTTAAGAGTTCTTCAATTTATAAGTCCCACCCCTGAAGCAAAGTGAATGAAAGCACTTGTGGCATTTGAATCTCTGTACCTTGGGAATGATTTATTGTGTTTGAATCTCTATTGTGTTTCCACTGGAAGACATAGGCTGCTGAGAGTAAACATTTCCACAGTGTGAAATACGCTCCAAGCAGTCCTGAGCATGTGCCAGAAAGTTCTAATGTTGCTTGAAAATTATTATTGCTCAATTAGGGATCCCTGAATTTGTGAATATTCAATACAACCATGTGATTAATTTATACCTCCTCAACTCTAGACGACTGCTTTCTAAATGCTCTTTAATTTCAGTACATTTACAAAATAATTAAAATGCAATTTACCAGATTTTAAGACTGTTTGCAATAGATGTTCATAAATATTTCTCATATCACTACTTTCTGGGTTTCTCCTACTAGTGTCTTCCTCCCCTTCAATTCTTTTAATTCAATACTTAACAGGTACCACAGTTCTCATAACTAAACTTGTGAATTGATTGAAAGAAGTGATTAAATAACTTTCAGAGTTTAGTGCTCTGGCATTTATTTCCTAGAAAGTCTATTAAATGTTTTCAATTAAAAAGAAAGGAAGAGAACCTCACAGCTTTGAAATGAGGGTCTTTGATTTAATGTTTTATTAAAAGATTTAGCTTTCTTAAAAGGGGTAGTGGCTTGCTTGGGAGTAGATGGGAAAGAAAAATAGTAGAAGGATTACATCACCCCATTTAGATTTCTCTGTCTGTAAAAAAGACCTTCCATCTGATTAAGTGAAGATAAATGAATGAAGAATCAGTGTTCTTACTTAACCAGCTTAATCACTTTGAAAAGTTGAGGTAGTTATTCTGTCTACTAGGCATGAATGACCTAAGTGATATTTGCCAAGTTGTTCCAACACCTTGATAATCTAGTTATGCACTTTGCAATAGATTCAGGCTGACAGTGTGTGCCTCTGACATGCTTACATTGCTTTGAAATTACTTTGAACTGGCATCCTTACTAAAACATGAGAAAGAAAGAGAATGACCTCAGAATAGATCTGTCTTTTAATATTTTAAGTGTCTTCCAGAATCTGACAGAAACAGAAGGTATTGATATGCCTTCTAATCTAGGTTAGACCTTACTGAGATATTGAAACCTAAGGTCTTACTACTTGGAATAGAATACTTTTTAATAAACAGTAGCAACAGCAGCAACAGTGTCATTAACAAGTAAATAATGAGTTTTAGATATTCCTCAGTGGTTTTTACACATTATTTTCCCTTGATTACTATTCATTATTTTGATGGAGATACTGTAATTATCACCACCTTAGACTAGGGGAGCAGAAACCAAGTCACTTCCCCAGGGCCCCTAGTTAGGAAGAAGAGGAACCATGGGTAATGCACACCTTCCCTCTGCCTTAGAACCACCCATAGTCCCTTCACTACACAAGACTGCCTTAGTCAACAGGCACGGGACACCATGTCCCGTCTCTCCTATTTCCAAAAACAATCAGTTGAAACTTAATTTTAATTTCTATTCTCTTTTCTGTGAATACAGTAAAGTATCTCAAAATTACTTTGAAATGATTCTACCTATACAGGAAACTCCCTCCACTTTGGAGGAGAAGGAGTAAACATAAAATTTTCCTATACCTGCACTTACAAAATTGTTATGTAGTTTTATAAAGATAGCATATTTTTTCAACCTCTCATTTTCTCCAAAATACTTTAGTTATCTCTTCTAAAATATTTGTAACATGTGACAAACATATACATAAAGAGAAAATAGAGTATCTTAATGTAAATTTTATTTATAAAGTTGTCTGAAATGTTTACAAAACCTGTTGGCAAAAGTAGAGTCATCCACTTGAAAAGACACTTCAAGGAGGACATACAGAGGATCCAGAGACACATGAAAAGATGCTCAGTATCGCCAGCTATCAGAGAGATGCAAATTAAAACCACAATGAGATACCACTTCACACCAGTCAGAATGGCCATCATAAACAAAGCAACAAACAACAGGTGTTGGAGAGGTTGTGGAGAAGAGGGTACCCTAGTGCACTATTGGTGGGATTGCAGACTGGTACAACCACAATGGAAAACAGCATGGAATTTCCCCAGAAAACAAAAAAATGGAACTACCTTTTGACCCGGCAATTCCACTTCTAGCATTGTATCCTAAGAACCCTGGAACACCAATTCAAGAGAACCTATACACCCCAATGTTCATAGCAGCACAATTTACAATAGCTAAGTGCTGGAAGCAACCTAGATGCCCATCAGTAAATGAATGGATCAAAAAACTATGGTACATTTACACAATGGAATTCTATGCAGCAGAAAGAAAGAAGGAACTCCTACCCTTTACACCAGCATGGATGGAACTGGAAAGCATTATGCTAAGCGAAATAAACCAAGTGGTGAAAGACAAATACCACATGACCTCACCTTTAACAGGAACCTGAACAACAAAACAAACAAACAAGCAAAAGATAATCAAAGACACTGAAATTGAGAACAGGCTGAGAGTGGCCAGAGGTGAGAGGGGAGGGAATTTCAGGGGAAAAGGGGAAGGGTTTTCAGGAACAAGTATAAAGGACACATGACAATAACAAAGAGGGGGTGGAAATAGGAGGGAGGTGGGGAGGGCTGGGGGTAAAAGGCAGGAAATTGTACTTGAACAACAATTAACATTAAAAAATTATAAAGAAAAAAGTAAAGTCATCCAGTATTTTTTAACAGTACCCAATTATCATAAGTAAAAGATTTCAGCAAATGAAAAAAAAAGTAGAAATATTCAAATGTTTTTATATTGAATGAAAATACAAATAATTTGTAGTGAAAATACATTTTTTGTAACTGTGTCTTTTGCATGAACTTAAATACAACTGGAGGGATCATGGAAACTAAGACCACATGGGCGAACCCAGGAAAATCATATGCTGTGCTGATCTTACAGGAGACACTGTAGGTTTAAAATACTGTCCTAAGAATGTTTTGTTTAGAAAAATTGTTATTTTGAGACAATCCAACAATTTAAGCTGAAATTAACACATAGTAGTGATTGAATAAGTATCGATTGATTGGCTGACAACAGAATAGGAATATCTGTATCTGCCCTATTTTATTGCCTCTTTACAACAAATAAAATTTTCAAATGGAATAAAGGTAAAATATTTTACAGGTGTTACATATTTCAATAATTATGTTTAACAATTTCAGTGAAGTCTATTAATAACAATAGTTTTCACAAATATTTTTAATTGTTTTACATTTCCAAGCCATAAAAAAAGAGTTCAGCACTTTATAGTACAGGGCTGTAAACAGCCTGACTACAAGAGTCATTTCCCTTTCCCAGTGCAGTCTGAGTAGATGACACTATGCCAGTTATCATCATGAAACACTGCAATTGTTGTGAACTGTCTGTGGTTCTATTTGTTTTAATTCATTGTGAAAATATTTAGGTTTTGTTAAAACATTAGAGCAACCAAATTTGAGACTATGCATGTTTTAGTCAGCTAGAGCTTCACCAAGGAGCCACAGACTGGACAGCTTCAACAGCAGATGTTTTTGGTCTGTCAGATCTGGAGGCTGGAAGTCCAAGGTCAAAGTGCTGTCAGGGTTGGTTTCTAGTGGGGTCTCTCTCTTCTTATAAGGACAACAATCCTATCAGGTTAAGACTCACACTTTTGACCTCATTAATATTCATTACCTCCTGATAGGCCCTGTCTACAAATATGGTCACACTGAGGCTTAAACATTCAACATAATGAATTTTGGGGAATACAATTCAGTCCATAACAACAAATAATGAAGTCATGTTTTCTCTTAGGTATCTTCAGTGGAGACAATGGTTGTAAACCACTGACTTGAAGAATATCCAGCCAAGAAAATATTTAGGCAGCAGTTCAAATGGTGGTCAATAGCCATTCTCCCATCAAAAAGAGGCAAGCCTACAGGAAGTGTAGTAGTAGGAAGTAGTTTTAAGCCATAAAGATCACAGCAGAATGGCTGAATATCATTACCTAAAATGCTTTCTGTAAGAGAGGGAATGTAAACCTCAATTCCAGAGGTAGTAGCCTAATGAAAATGCAACCAGGGGAAATTAAGCTAAACTTGGTTTTTAGGGTTGATGTGAAAACAGGAATCTCACTCAAAGGAGCAATCAAGAGCCAGAGGTAGAAAGAGGGTCAAGTGAGGCTGATTTAGACCATAGCATGTGGGTTCTAGGTTGAAAAAGACCAAGTGCAATATCACAGACTCTCTGCTAGGTTTTTGGCATATTGTTTGACATAGGTCACACAACAACTCCATAAAGTTATCATTTACAGATGACAGAAAATGACATCTATGCTCAGTTAAAGTAAGAAACTAATCCAAAGGTCATTTTTGTATTAAGTCAGCAAAGGTAGGGAGCTGTTAAGTTTATTAAGTTTCAAATATTTCTACTTCACAAATTGAGTTTTCTGTGTTAAATAGAAGCAGAAATACATAGACTGTCTTACAAATATTGCTCTTCTCCCAGCAAAATGAGTACTCAAATAACCAACCTTCTGGTTACTAGTTAAATAAAGAAGAGAGTATATTTTGGATGTCAAGACATAATTTAGAAGTTAATAAAAGCCCAGCACCAGTAGTTAGAAAGTATAGGTGTAAAAAGGCAGGAAAATAATTCTACAGAAAGGCTAGATTTTTAAAAATTCCATTAAAGAAAGAGTGCAAAGGGAGAGAGAGAGGGAATGTGAACAAAATAAGAAAATAAGAAGGTAGGAAGATAGGAAAAGTTTCATTCCTACAGTTCCTTTAGTACTTAGTACAGGCCTGAAGGTGACATCTTAATGTGATACTACAAGTCATTTGACTAAAAGATCACTCAGCTATTGAGCCCTACAGAATAGCATATGCAAATGAGTACTTGAAAAATATTCTTTTCTGATGTGGATAATGATATATTAAAGCTGTAATCTTCTGGCATGTAAATGAATGTGATAACATTATTGAAATTTAACAAATAGGCAAAGCAAGAGATTACGATAACATGAGGGAAGATATATGTATTGATAGTTTCTCATCAATAATATTTAGATAAACAAATGAGTGCTTTAAAAAAGCCAAGTATACTCTTGTATTCTAAATTATTTAATTAATTCTAAATTATTTACCAGGATTGGAATGAGACCAGAATACCCCATGTATTTACCTGCCAACTAAGAAAAAAACTGATTTTGAATACCTGTTATTTTTCTTTAGAAATATAGCAAAATATATTCAATGAACTCTTTACAATGGACCCTTCATTGTTATTCTAGTCATGCTCTAAGTCACAAAATAAAATACATGAATAATACAAAAACCTACTTGTGCTAGTTTTTTAGTTAATTATAACTAAATATCAGAGGTTCTTGATTATAACAATATCAGAGGTTCATTTTATAAATTTTTAATAATTTTATTTCATATTATATAGGATATTAAAGCTTTTTGGTTTCCCCCATTATAGACATAGTCACTATTTTCACTTAAACCTATATTCTTTCAGATGTTTTCCAAACAATTATCAACATACATAGTATATATGAGTACAAGCATGCATTATTTTATTAAATGCTGAATCACACATTATATATTGTCCTAAAACATGACTTTTTCACTAACCTGTTGTTAAATTTCATTATTTGTGGTGAGGGGATCAGAAATTCTGTTTTATGCATGAAAACCAGAGCTATCTGTAAGACATTAAGTGAGATGCTGACTGAGTATACCTGATCTTCGAGCTCAGGAGAGAAAACTACTGAGTATGAATGCTCTGGGGATGGGAAGGTTGAGTTCTCATTGCCATGGTGGTTTATTATACCTGAGTGGAGAATATGCCCTGTTATCCTGAAGGATTCCACTAAATAAAGAAGACTTTGGAGTAGGAAAGGGTAGTTCTTTATTGCAAAGAAAGCCAAGCTTATTTTTCATAATTGCTTACTGTATTGCAAAGTACAGTGACATCTATTCCTTTTTCCTACTGAGCTACCCAGGACAAAGTTTTCAGTCATCTAGATTTCATTCTTTGTCATATGTAAATGATAACTTTATGGAGTTGTGTGATCTACATGAAACAATATGCCACAATTTTGCAGCGAGTCTGTGATACTGTACTTGCACTTTTGCAACCTAGAACTCCATTGGTTGATACAACTACTGAAGTTGTATTGTTATACCCACAGATATAATACTAAAAAGAATCCTTGCACAGGAATAATTCCTTTCAGCGTTGGCTGGTGTGGCTCAGTGGATTCAGTGATGGCCTGGGAACCAAAGGTGTAGCAGGTTCAATTACCAGTCAGGGCACATGCCTGGGTTGTTGGCCCAGACCCCAGTAAGGGGCAAATGAGAAGCAATGACACATCTGATGTTTCTCTCCCTCTCTTCCTCCCTCCCTTCCCTTCTCTAAAAATAAATAAATAAGACATTTAAAAATTTTTAAAAAGAAAAATCCATTGCAGTTAGAAAATAGGAAGAATACTATTTAGTTAATTGATATCATCAAAGATTTAGGGTGGTGGTTAGTTGCAACAAATCACATTTTCCCTCAAGAAAACATGCCTTTTCCTGCTATTATTCTGAATAAATAAGATTAGAAATATACATATATATCATTAACAAATATATGATTCCTAATGCAAGAGTAAGATAAATAGAAATCACAGTGCGCTGATATATAAAGAATCTGAAAATTATGTTAAACTGTTTTTTCTTAACATTAGGTTCAGAGCTAGGGTTTTCTAATGCAGATTATATATTAGTAGCTAAACATACTGATTGTTAGCCTAAAGTAAAAAAAAAAAAAGGAAAAATAAATGCCAAGGAGGACAAAAAAAACCTGCATTTCTACAGATTATTCATGTATAATTTATAGCTATAACTTGATATATATGTGTATATGTATACATCCTATAATAAAAGTAAGACTATCCAATTCAATGTATCATTGATCTTGAATTAAGACATTAACTGCAGACATTCATCTTACCAACACCAAAAAATTATTATAAAGTATAAAAAATATCTAGCAAATTTTCTCACAGTTCCCTACCTCTTTTCTTCTTTATCATCTCTCATCTTCTTTTCCAGCTAAGTTATACACTGAACAATAGGTACTGACAATAACATTTATTTTTTGACAACACCTGTATTTAATGTCTGGCATCTATTAAGAACATAATAAATCTGTGAAAAAATATGTATATTTTATTTATTTTTGTGATGCTCCTAAATGCATTTTTAGGAAAAAATTAGTAAAGAAAATCTAGCAGCAATAGAACACTGAGAATAGAAACAGATGAAAGAACACTCAACCACATTAGAAGTGTGCCATCATAAACACAGCACAGTAGGAGCTTAATTTTTATCTTTCCAGTTTAGAAGCCTTATATGTACACTGGTTACTTTGGCACCTTTTTTCAAGTACACCGGTTAATTTGGCACAGTGAAGCACTGTGCCGTGCTATGTCTTACATACCATGATAAGTTGCATTTTTCTACTTACATTACTATAATTTTGAAAATAGCAATATAAGTGTATCTAAATTAAAAATTCTAGTGGAAGTACTAAACACAATTCCAACTGTTTTAAACATTAAAATTACTGTGTAGATTAAATATGTGTGTGTGGGAAAAATAGCTAAGTGAAGGAGGGAAGATTTTTTCACACTATACTATTCAGAACATTTTATTCTAAATCTTTTTGAAATTCAGTTATTAAGAAAATAGGATTTTCATAAATATACATTTTGAAGTATAATTGTTAATGTCAGAGTAAATTTGAAAATTATGTTAAACTGGTTTTTCTTAATATTAGGCTCAGAACTAGGGTTTCTGAACCCTAGTGAACTGTAGTTCACTAAAATAGTGAACTGTATACACTATTGATCTGAACTTTGATGATACATTTTCCCCTATATGAAGTCTTATTCTGTTCTTCACTTTTGGAGTTTGGAATATAGAGCACTGTAAGAGAATTCTACAAAAAAATTTCAGGGGAACCCCCAAAGTTAATTCCATACCCAAGCTGGTTTTTCTTTTTTAAAAAATATATATATATTATTGATTATGCTATTACAGTTGTCCCACTTCCCCCCCTTATTCCCCTCCACCCTGCATACCCCTCCCACCTATATCTCCCCACTAGTTTATGTCCATGGGTCATACATATAAGTTCTTTGGCTTCTACATTTCTTATACTATTCTTAACCTCCCCCTGTCTATTTTATACCTACCATTTATGCTAATTACTCTCTGTACATTTCCCCCCATTCTCCTTCTCCCCTTCCCCGCTGATAACCACTCATGTGATCTCCATTTCTGTGATTCTAGTTGTTTGCTTAGTTTTTTTTTATGTTCTGTTGTTGATAGTTGTGAGTTTGTTGTCATTTTACTGTTGATATTTTTTATCTTCTTTTTCTTAGATAAGTCCTTTTAACATTTCATATAATAAGGGCTTGGTGAGAATGAATTCCTCTAACTTGACTTTATCTGGGAAGCACTTTATCTGCCCTTCTATTCTAAATGAAAGATTTGCTGGATAGAGCAATCTGGGATGTAGGTCCTTGCCTTTCATGACTTGGAATACTTCTTTCCAGCTCCTTCTTGCCTGCAAGGTTTCTTTTGAGAAATCAGCTGAGAGTCTTATGGGAACTTTTTTGTAGGTAACTTTCTCTTTTACTCTTGTTGCTTTTAAAATTCTCTCCTTCTCTTTAATCTTGGGTAATATAATTATGATGTGCCTTGGTGTGTGCTTCTTTGGGTCCAACTTCTCTGGGATTCTTTGAGCTTCCTGGACTTTCTGGAAGTCTATTTCTTTTGCCAGATTGGGAAAATTCTTCTTCATTATGTTTTCAAGTAAGTTTTCAATTTGTTGCTCTTCCTCTTCTTCTTCTGGCACCTTCATAGTTCAGATATTGGAATGTTTAAAGATGTCCCAGAGGTTCCTAAGCCTCTTCTCATTGTTCTGAATTCTTGTTTCTTCATTCTGTTCTGGTTGAATGTTTCTTTCTTCCTTCTACTCTAAATTGTTGATTTGAGTCATGGTTTCCTTCCTGCCATTGGATCCCTGTATATTTTTTTTATTTCACTTTTCCTCTATTTTGTGACCATACTCAACCAATTTTGTGAGCTTCCCGATTACCAGTGTTTTGAACTGTGCATCTGATGCATTGGCTATCTATTCATTGTTTAGTTGTATGTTTTCTGGAGCTTTGATCTATTCTGGGCCATATATATATATTTTTTTTTGTCTTGGAACACCTGTTACATAGTAAAGGGCAGAGCCTTAGGTATTTGCCAGTGTGGGACAACCCATGTCACTGCACTGTGGTGCTTTCTGTGAGGGAGGGGACCCATGCCTCTTGCTGAGCTCCCTGCAGGCTTTTAGTCACTTCCGTGGCTACCCACAAGCAAATTGGTCCTTCTAGTGCTGATTTCCAGGTATGTGGGCCTGTGTACATTTTAGGACCCTGTGGGTCTCTCCGAGGAACTCTCCTGTATGGCTGCGAGTTTCTCTCACTGCTTCAATTCCCAAAGGTTTTGTTCAGTAAGAGGTTTTGAGGCTTTATTTCCCTGCACTGGAACCCTGGGTTGTGTGGTCTGTCTTGCTTCCCAGTTGCTCCTCTCACTTTATCCATATGCAAATGTGGGACCACATGCTCCTCCTGCCACTGCCTTACCCAGACTGTGAGCCGCAACCTTTCCCACCCTGGTCCTCCAGCCACCACCTTGCTGTGAATCCTTTCTGCCCTGGCTGCTCATCTCCACCCCTCCTGCTGGTCTGGATGAATGTTTCTTCTTTAACTCCTTGGTTGTTAGACTTCCATACAGTTCAATATTCTAGCAGTTCTTGTTGTTTTTTATTTTTAAATTTGTTGGTGTCCTTCTTTTAGGTATGTGAGGTGGCAAAGTGTGTCTACCTATGCCTCCATCTTGGCCAGAAGTCCCCAAGCTGGTTTCTCTTGTTCTGCCTTTCTTGTCTTATATATGTTGGTCTATACTTTGGATTTTCATTTTTATTGTTTCTTTTTCCTTCCTTTCTTTTTTTTTCTCTTATACTGCCATAATAATGTTCCCAGTATTTCCTCCTGCTATGATTTCCACTTTGACAATATTATGGAAGAAGTTTACTGTCTTTTAATCTATTCTTTACTAATACATGATGATCACTGAGTTCAAAGCATAATGTGTAACATTATCTTATATAAAAGCTAGTAATAATCCATTTTGTATGGCATTTGTTTTATTTTCTTTATGGTAACAGATTGTTTAAGATTACAAATTGATTTTCCCAAGATTTTATTCCACTATCTCTGTTCCCATAAATATGACAGTAACAATTAAAGAAGCCTTTTGACTTTATGTAGCATGTATTGAACTCTAGTATTCCATCACTCTAGAGGATGCTAGGGGGACCTTTATACGTGATACCTAAAGATATGTTCCAGTTGGAAACCCTATCAGTGACTTTTTTTTTAAACTATAAGCTCTGAAATATGTTGATTTCAGGATTGCTTTTATCAAGTATAGTGATATCTTATAATTATTTTATGTAACTCAACTTTACGTACATTTAATGCACGTTTATGAACTTTTATACTGGTTGTTATCTTCAGAGTACTTAGAAGTGACTTTAATGAACCCAAGGTAATACATAAGGTTTTTCCATGTTGGTTAACAATAACAACCTTTTGTTTGAGTCAAATTTGTAAAAATTACACCTTAATATGTAAATCCATTTTTTCATTACTGATGCAGAGCAAAGAAAGCCAACAGGATAACAAACACTAACATTCTGCCTTTAAGTGCTCATGGACATAAAATAAATGAGCCATGGCTATTGATTGTCTTTGGCCTACATTATCTGCACAGGAACTATTAAGGGGGCTTTTCCATCTTCCTTTCATGCCTCATTTTCTCATACTATCTAATGAAGAGCTTCACTTAAACAATAATGTGCTAAAAGTACATTTTTATGGTACTAAAAAGCAATATTTGTGTATCAAGGACTGTTTTTACAGCTACATTTATAGGCTTCTTGCATTGTATAAAATTATAAACTCTTTTAGAACTGAGTAGCAGTATTAGTTTTTTATTAATTTCTCATTTTAAAGTTTATTTTGTCAATCTAAAAGGCTGATTAACAGAATCATTTTAATATTCACATAAATGTGAGATACTTTTTAAGCCCTACATATTTTATCATACCTTTAAGGAGGGCTAGTTATGAGATTTAAGTGGTAAATATATGTAAAATATATTTTCATATACTGAGTTTAGTTAGAGTTACTCTCAGATATTAGTGAATGGGCATTTGTATGGAAAACCTTGAATTGCATTAGGAAGATACAGGCTAAAAATACCAGTTTTTGAGTCTACAGTTGTTGAAACCAGATGAATGAATGAGAACATTGAAGAAGATGGCATAGCAAGAGAGAAGTCAAGGGTTGAATATTAAAAACATTGATATTTAAGGATGAGAAAAAAACAAATAACTGTAAGGTCAAGTAGGAAGAGGATACAGAGCAGTAGAGGATGGTGTCATGGAAATATAAGGAGAAAAATCCATAGAAAGAGAGTGTACACTGGTACAAGAATGATTTTTTTTTTTTGGAGGGAGGTACTTCTTTCATCTCAAGATTTGGTGACCAAAAATAAAGGTTGTATTATTAATATCAACATTTTTCTCCCCCTCTTTCTTCCTTCCTGCCTTCCTTACATTTGCATCTCACTTTAATTTTATTCTCACAAGTTTGTATATTTATTGGCAATTTGATTTTTTTCTGTGAATTTTCATGCATTCTAAATCCATTACTTTCTAAACCCACAGGGAAATGAACAAAATATATGGATTGTAAAACAAGATATATATATTTCTGGTAAATAACTTTGTTAAGTATCAACTAGTAAGAGTATTAGCTGTATTATGATGTGTGTACATGTGTTCCTTAGGTATGCCTCTTGCAAACAAGACATAGGTAAATAATTGAGTTTTATTTTTCTGTCTTTCCTCCCCCAAATTGATAGTCTATGGAAAACTTAACAAATTCACATTATCATGTTCATTGATATTTTTAGACTTACTTTTTGTACCTTAGCTTAGATTATTTTTACTTGTTATGCTTTCATTTAATTTATCTTTTCTCCCATTGGCTTTGTTGTATTAATAAAGTGTTCTTTGTTCTGTTTATTTATTTTTATTTGTTTACAATTTATTCACCCTGTTTCCACTACTTAATGGTGGAAATTCTTTTGATTTTGCTTTTTGAAAGGTTATATTTCTTCCAAAATCTAAAATTAATTAGTATTTCTATCCATGTTAAAAGAAATCAAGAAACTCAGTATGCCTTCTCTTTTCTCTTTAACCTGGCCAGGTTAGCCAGAATATCTATTAATATTTATTCTAATTTAAATACATCATGAATTCATAATTCTGACATTTAATAGATTTTTGTTACATATATGTTGGTTGAATGATTTTTCAGAGAAGTCCTATCTAGACTATTTATATAACTCTGAAATGGCTAGTGAAGTTTCAAGAGAGAGTAAAGAGCAGCTACTATATCTCCCACATATCTCTAAACATTTATTGTCATACCTTCATTAAATTGCTGTGGTATGCTCAGCTGAATGCCGAACCAGTATCCATTCTCATTGTCATTTTTTACTAAAAAACTCCATTATTGATGTTGGAAGCAAAATGTCAGCCATAAAAACTTCCTTCCCTGGATCGCCTAGCAAAGAAAGATGGCATGTGTTACATTCTCCTGAAAAAAAAAAAAATTAGATGAAAATACCAACAAAGTGAAAGTCTCATAAAGAGAAGTCTTTTGCCTTTCTCTTTTTGGTTGTTCTTGTTCTGGCTATGTGGAAATGTGAATTGTTGCTTGGAAATATAACAAGGCAAGACCACAAACTAAGGACTATGAATCAAGAGGACAGGGAATGGTTGTGTCCTCAAAGACATACATCTTGAGCATCGCAACCTGCTGAGGAATTTGGAAAAACAAGTCCCTACTGTCAGAGTTTGGAAATTTCATTATTTGTAGCTAGACCAATGCAGTGGGTTAATACTATATAAATTTATAAAACCAAGATATCCACAATGATTTTTAGGATGATCACTGAATGTTAAAATAGTTCATCACTTGTTTCTTTCAGGAGTCCATTGAGGTTTAGTATTTATTTCCTTCTTCCTTCCAGGAAAGGTGGAAGACCTTTTCTAATTCTGTGTGGCAACAATGTTTAACAGGTCCTCTAGGAACTGGTTGTAACTCAGCCTCATTGATGTTTAGGGGGTCTCTTTAATCGAAGCCATCCCACACATCTCCACCAAGGGGACAATTAACAGCTGTCAGTACTTCAGGAATTAGTAGAACTTCAGAGAACACCCACAATGATTTTTGAAAAAACAAAATTAAGCTTGGCAAGACTGTACAATGTTTATTGTAACCAGAAACTACATCAGCAGCTCCAGATTGCCAGTAGTATATCCTTCATTACAACCTTGACAGCATCTGTATTACGCCCCTATTTTGCAGTAATGTTGGATACTTTCTAAAAATGCATTTCAGGTCAGCACAAACCTTTCAACTTATCAGCATATAAGTTAATGTTGTATGTTGTTGTTAATACTTTATTTGTTCGAGATGGTGAGTTTCCCCAGGACACTGGAACTGAGAAGCTGGATAGTGCAGACATATTGGTCAGACATTGAACCCTTACCCTACTTATTCTCACTGGCACCTAGTGGGATTCAGCTCTGAATGGAAAATTTCTGTCCACATCTGTTTCCACTATGGGTCATAATAGAGAGCTAAAACTGAAACTTTGAACTTGGATGTAAAATTATTTTTAAGGGTATCATTTGTGACAACACTAAGTGCCACCTATACTGTGATTCCCACAAGAAATTCTTCACAATAATATGTTCCCTTCTGGTGATGAATATGTATACTCATTTGCAAACAATAAGAATAATGTGACCTTTTTTGTATAGTTTTCTTTTTTGCTTTAGTTGTGAGGAACTCAGAGCCCAAATTTATGCCTAATAAAAGCAAGTAGTCTTAACTCACATTATAGTAGTATTATCTTTCTTGTGTTAATGTGGTTCTAAGCCTTTTTTTGGTAGACTTTTATTTTATTTATTTTGCTACAGTCACCTATTTTATAAACTGCCTAAATCCTCTGTGGAACCAAGTGGAGTATAAATAAATCTAAATTAAATAAAGGAATTATTATTCTTCTAGCTGATTTAGATGAATCGCAGTTGTTTAAGAATAGCACAGGATTTTACTGGATATTAAATGTATTATCAGCTTTGATTTTATTTTAAAGTTAGTACATAAACATGGATAAAATAAATAAGTGAATTTAAAAGATTGCATAATAAAAAGTACTCTCACTCCCATCTTGTGGTAAACAGAATATTGGCCCTCCGAAAATTGTCATCTCCTAATTGCCATATTCTGTAAATGTTACCTTATTCTATAAAAAGCACTTTGTAGATTTGAATAAGGTAAGGATTTTTTTGTTGGGGGGGATAATCCTGTAGTCAATATGTGCACCCAGTGTAATGACAGGATCTGCATAAGAGGAATGAAAGAAGATCAGACAGATGAGGAGGCAATGAGACCATGGAAACAGGGAGTAGAATGATGTATCCACAAACCAAGGAGTGCAGACAGCCTCTAAAAGCTGGAGAAGAAAAAGAGTGGATTCTCCACTAAAGCCTCCAGGAGGAACCAGCTTAGCCTATACCTTAATTTTAGCTCTGTGAGACTAAAGCTAAGCTTCTTACCTCCAGAAGTATAGGAAATAAATCTGTGTTGGGTTAAGCCACCAAGTCTGTAGTAATCTCTTACACTGGATACAAGAAACTAACGCAAACCCCAATACCTCATCTTCCTCCCCCCAAATTAAACATTGTAAGGAATCTCTCACCCTTCAAATATTTGCTTTGTACATATAGCCATGTTCTTATTATAAACAGATGAGAAAATACTGTGTACATTGTTTTCTGTTTACTTCAGATAGATTTGTGTATTTTTTCTCAGAATCTTTGGAGTTACAAAAAAATTTATGAATAACTTTTAAAACTATACACCTTCGATTATATGTGCGAGGAATATCTGCAGAATGATTTTCTTAAAGTAGAATTATTAGATTATAGGTTATGAGAAATCCCTGACAGCTTTGATAGATCCTGAAATATTGTCCTTCAAGAAGGTTGAACTAATTTATACAACCCATTATTGTGTGAGAATTTCATTTCTCTCCACCCTTGTGGAAATCGTTAAGGTGTTGATCTTTAATATGTAGGTTTTATATCAGCCTTAAATTTGAATTCTTAGACTAAGGGTATTTCTTTTGTCTACTGTCTATAAAATTTTAAAAGCATAAAAATTTTAAGAGTTTATACTGATATTTCACACCCATAATTCTCACCCTCATGTTTCACGCAGCCTTTGACTATTCAAAACCATCCTTTTGAGAAAGGTAGAAGTAAGTTTCACTCTAATGAAATGATGTTGTTTGCTCGGTAAGAAAGAATATGTAGATATGCAAAAGAAATGTCTGCAGGGCCATACTTTAAGAGCATAAAATTTCAAAGTATGTGTTTGTATATACTTTGGGGATTTTAAGTGACAGTTATTTTTTTCTGCTTTGTTTAGTTTGTTAATCTATAAACTTTGGGTTGTATTAACAAATACAACCTCTTCAAATAGCTAACCTGTATTCACTGAGAACATCTTGGTAAATTAAGCAGAAAAAATATTCCATAATTTGCCTTCCTAATTAATGGACTTGAATTGCCACATCATGGAGGAAATTTCCAGGGATAATTTCTTGATTGCAATAAACATAGCCTTTCTCCAAATGATACAAAGCAATTCTAGTTTGATCAAACTCAATTACTCAATAAATATTTACTGAGCAGGTATTAGTTTGCATCAGCCACTCGTGACACAAATTTCTGGACTCTCACTCTCGTAATTGGTCCACAGTTACTTCACTCAAGTGTAAGCTATTGGTGCACAGAATTTTTACTTGTCATCACTGTGTTTATTCTCTTCAAAAAATTTTTTTGACTGAACAAAAATTAGTGCTACTGTCAAACAGATTGTTGGAAGAGGTTAGTAGCAAGACCCAGCAGTTCAGTTCAGTTGGATTCCTAATCAGGCATCGGAAGGATATCCTCATCTCTCTTCATCCATATTAAATTGATGTCTTTCCAGGCAAACTAGAATTTATTCTGAAAGCTCCTGGATTTTTTTTCCTGTCACAAAAGAGTTTTGTCACTTGGCCCCATGATTACTGTCATCAAACCTCTGCCATTCTAGTTGGTGAGGGTGCCAAGAATAATGATTTGGCAGTAAGAGAACTTTTAGAATCAACTCACGCCAAGGCCAATTGGCAACAAATTTATTTATTCTGCATATTTACATTTCCCAAATATATATTTCAGACCCCAGAAGTAGACATCAGGTTTCCTTCTCTTCTCAAATCTCCTGACATTGATATGTACAATGTTGGACAAGTACTATGGAGGTTATAAACCACCTGTTTGTTGTAGCTTGTTAACTTAACAGGGTGGGATGTTGCATGTACAAAGGCAGCTGAAATCCTGTTTATGGTTTGATGCTTATCCAGTGACTATGTGTTTCAGGGTTGTATATGCAGTAGCTGCATAATTTCTAGAATAATCAAGCTTTATTTGTAATCTTGATCACTTTGACAAGTCTACAAATGCTCCCTTATCCCAGACATCAAAATCCTACATTATCAGCTTCATTGTCTCTTTCTATCTCCTTTGTGAAATATTTCCCATCTTACTAGACTATGGTGCTCTTTCCCTTCCCTGAATTCCATTATCATTTACTGTCATTGACATTAGACCCTCATATTTTCTATTTTGAAAT
The DNA here is from genome assembly GCA_004024845.1 of Tonatia bakeri. Taxonomy (NCBI): domain Eukaryota; kingdom Metazoa; phylum Chordata; class Mammalia; order Chiroptera; family Phyllostomidae; genus Tonatia; species Tonatia bakeri. The sequence continues at coordinate 18,384 of PVIA01001155.1, read as the reverse complement.
GTACTATCTTATTTACCTGACTAGATTGTAAGTTCTTCAAGGGAAAGAGCTATACTTACTATATTTCTTTGTTTCATTCACAGTGTCAAGCACTATGATATGCTCATAGTCAGCACAAAGCAAAGATGCTGGATGAACCAAAAAGTGAATACAAAGACTGTGGGTACTGGCATAGCATTTTCTCATATTTTATTGAAGATAAAACTGTTTAAATCTGGGCCAAATCTGTCTATTATAATAAAAGACAGAAGTCCTGACAAGCAGTAAGTTTTTAAGTATTGAAATCTCTTACCTGGGAAAATTATATTTACAGGGACTCTTAAAAGTCATGATCAAGTCAAGTCTATGTATAAAATCACCATCACAATAATGAGAAAGATGGAAACTGCAGAAATTAGTTACATGTCCAAGGTTACTCATCTGGCTAAGGGGAAAGTCATGACCCAGGTTCCTTCACTGACAGATGTTCTTCTCAACCCTATCAGAGAGTCTGATTTTTTTTCCTTTTCAAAATTATCACCCAAGGATATGTTCATTGATTTGTGGGACAGAAAGAGACAGGGAGAAAGAGGGGGTGGGGGGAGAGAGAGAAACATGGATTGGATGCCTCCTGTATGCACTCCTACAGGAACAATGTTCCAACCAACTAAGCCACCTGGCCAGGGTGAGCATCCAACATTTTTGAGATTTAACAGACAATGCAGCTAGCTGACTGAAGTGTTGTCTGTGGGTTGAAGACAACACACTCTAGACAATGCTTTCTATATGCCACTCTGTAAAACCACTAAATTTACAGTTGGATTTTTAATCCATTAATATTCTAATGGATTCATATCAGACATCCTGAACAACTGCTGCTAACCTAAAAAGATTTGGGGGACAAGGCTATATTTTAAATATATTCCACTTCTTTATTTGATCTTGAGAAGTGTAAATTTTATTTACATTTAGGTCTTATCACTCTTCACAAACAAGAGAAATTTATGGTTATTATCAAGTATTCCATTTCTGCTAGAAACTTTAGCAATATTATAGGATATCCAATATATTTTAAAAGGAGGCATTGACAAATTAAAATGCATCCAAATGAAGATGACAAGAATAGTGAAATATCTAGAAACATGTCATGTGAGAAATGTATCTGTCATTTTATGTTCAAGTAAGTGGTGTTGTTGAATCCGAAAGATTCCCCACATCCTTGCAAGGCAGTGATAGCTCCCTTCAATTATCTGAGGAGTTGCATATGCAACTAGGATCCTATATTTTCTGAATAGTTCCAGAGGGCAAACTTGGGACCAATGTGTGACAAGTATAAGAAGTAGTTTCCACTGTATATAAATATATGTATCCAATAGTTAGAGTTGTGTCAGCTCTCTGGTTGATGCCAAGGGAGCTGCATTGTTGGCCCCTTGTCAGCAAAAGCCAATAACACTGTACTGAGTAAGATAGCTTGGATGGCCTGAGTCACTTATGACCTAAAGATTGCATGACTATCTGTCACTAAGCTATACCCACATGGATGACAAGCAAATCTGACTCAACCATTCTCACTCACCTCACTCAGGTAAGAGCATTTTAGAAAAGATAATGCTACCAAAAGCCACTGCTAACACTGGATTCCCTGATTAGTTGCCTAGCTGTGAATAGAGCATAGCCTCTTATTTTGATGTAGCCCTCTTCCTCTCTGCCTAACTGACCAAAATCAGAAGCTTTTCTTTTAACAACAAAACAATGTAGTTCTTTAGGATGCTGTCTGCATTGATCTACATGAGGGCAGTAGAATATATTTAAAATGTAGCCTCGTTCCCCAATCTTTTTAGGTTAACAATAGATAGATATTCAGATTGGCTTATATGAAACAAACTGTGAGTTAATATAACTGTTTTGAAAGTGTTAGAAAATAAATGAAACTGTAAAATGTGCTAAAGATTTTCAAATAAATAAAGTCATGTTTCAGTGTTCTGAATATAATGTTTACAGCAAGGCAACATATATAACATGAATTTTTTTTCAGTTCTCACCTTGATTAGAAAAAAAGTACATATTTAACAGTTATTTTGAGGTCTCCGTTTGACTCAAACTACCATTCTAGTTATAGTTTATATTTTATTTTTTTTAATTTCATTAAATCATCAGTCAAAGCTCTTATTTACATTTCATATAGATTTCATTGAATATACAAGTTCCTCAATGGGACTCATTTTATTAGATCTTGTCAACACAAAACATCACTTGCAGAGAGGGTCATACTGCATCTTTCTAGCTGTCACACCAGTATCTTGCTGAGTGCCATCTGCAGTATCTCAGCTTCTTTATTTATATTGAAACTCATTTAGTTTGATTCAAGAGCTATTTCTAAAATGCCTACAGTACATAAAAAAGCACTTTATCAAGATAGTCATTGCTCTGGAGAAAATATCAGCCAAATTTTCTGTGATAATGAAGATCTAGATAAATGCAGGTAATAGGTTTAAAGATAAATACAGATAATAGGTTTAACAATTTTAATTTTAAGAAAAGTTGTTTTATATTAAATGAATACACCTGTCCAAAACTTGTACAGCTGAAGTGAGATTCAGATACTTTGCAGCTCTTTGGATATCAAATGCAAAGCCAATATTGGAAGCTGGCTAATTTTTCTTATGTAATATATCATAATTTAGGTAGCTACAACCAGGTGATAAGAGTTTTCTTGCACCACAGCAGCATAGCATAGGTAAAAATCTTTCTTAAACTACAATGAACTGATCTTCATAACCTCTAGTGGGCTTGTACTTTCAGTCCAACTCTTCACTAACTTTTCAGGAAAAAAAAAAAAAAGAAGAGGAGGAAGAGTCTCATTTCCTCCTACACAAGGCATTGGACCAGATAAAGTGGACTGTGAAGATGAACCAAAATATGGCTTTGGCCCAGTAAGAGCTTATAAATGAACAAGTTAAACAGTTAGAATATGAGCCACTTAAAAAGTGGCAATGAGTAGGCAATGCTGTAAGAAAAGTACAATAATACTGAGAAGAGAGGAAATTTCCAACTGAAGGTTACACAGGGACTTACTGTTTGCCTGAATCTTGGAAGATGGTAAGTATATGGAAGATAGACACATAAAGACACTGAGAATAACACTCTTGTGAATAGAAATAAAGATACAAATCTGTTTAGAGAAAGGAAAATAAAGTACTCAAAAACAGCAGCTAATTGTGCAATTTAGAAAACAAAATTTGTTTTTTTTTTTCTTGAGGGGTTGGGAGGACATATGCTCTGGAGACAGAAGATGCAAACCTGGTTTGTGCTATCTCTTAGCTTAACTAAAAGTTTATGGTATTTCGACATCTCTGTGTTTCAATAGAGTCATTATTAAATATAGCTACTACTAATAATTATTTCACAGATTTATTCTGAGAATTAAATTACTCCCAGCTGTGATGATTTTTGCAGTGTGTAATGTATTTCTGAATTTTGGATTTGCACATAAGAAATGAGTCTGAAAGACAGTTGAAGTAGTTAAAGATTTTGAGCCCAGGCTAAAGAATTAGAAATGGGACTCCATTTTCTTTCCTCTTCTTCCATATTCTGTATGTAATAGGGAACCTTAGGAACATTTTGAAAAAGGATCAACAGAATCCTAACTTTGATTTAGAGATTTTAACCTCATGAAATTAGTTAAAGACTTGGTGTAGGAAAAGGGCTTGGGCTGTTGTTGAGACAGATGACAGTTAAAAATCTCTTGCACTAACAGAGGCAAGAGAAGGTGGGAGTCAGATATAAAGAGGTACCAACATATTTTGTTTCTTCGGGGAAGTCCACCAACTCTCTTTCAAATTGTAGATTATAGAAAAAATCAAAGCCCAAAAATAAAAGTCTGGATAATATATAATTATTTTTTCAATTAAAATTAAAATTAATCCCTGACCTACATGGCTCAGTTGGTTGACTGTCATCCTGGAAAAGGAAAGGTCATTGGTTTGATTCCTGGTCAGGACACATGCCTGAGTTGTGGGTTCAGTGCCTGGTCAGGATATGTACAAGAGGCAACCAATCCATGTTTCTCATTGGTGTTTCCCTCCCTCTACTTCTCCCTCTTTTCCCCCTCTCTAAAAATAAATAAAGAAAATATTTTAAAAATTAAAATTAAATGAAAAAATTAGTTAGAAAGCATGGAAGCATTTTTGAGTAGATTGAATTAGAGAAGAGGCTGAGATCTTTGAAGCCAGTTAAAAGGTGGTCAGTTATTCCAGCAAGATATTAAACCAGGGGTATTAAAATTCTTGGATTTTTCTTCCCAGCAATAGTTTTCCCCTTCCCTATTTAACCATCTTCCTCTCCACCCCACACACATCTCCATACAATTTTTCTCTTTGTTTGTATCTAAAGTTGATCTAAACTATTGTCCATTTACCCCCACACTTGAATCTTTCAACAGGAATCCTGAATGTTTCTCCATCTCCTCTTGAAAATAATAAACTTTTCTGAATAATTGACTTGGAAACATAATCAGGGTCAATATGCTTTATATTGTGGAGTCACTTAAGTATTTATTTACAAAGAAGTGGTTGAACATAGAATTTGAAAATGCAGGCAAATAAAATATCAGGTTGCCTCTCAGAAATAATGATGAAAATGGACACTGGTCACTTTTTCTTTAACTGTTTCAGTGTAAATCTATTTTGGGAAGAGACTATACCTTTTTTGTGTTTTTAAAGGTTCTTGACTTCTTATTGAATCTAAGGGAACAATTGTTAACCTACAATGATTATAATATCAGCTCTGGAAACTTAATTACATATGAAATCACAAAAGTACATAATCTTCAAACTAGACAAAAATAATTTTGTATGGGGTTGAAATTCTGTTTTGAAAGTGGTGGTGGGAAAATGGAGAAAACTGTATTTGAACATCAATAAAAAAACTTAAAAAAAAATCCTATTCCTTTAGTATCTACATCTCAGAAAAGTAGATACTAAAAAATACACAAAATATGGAAAAAGGTTTTATCTCAAAGTTGTACATCACACCATTATTTAATATTATTATTTGGAAAAAAGGAAGTAGCCTAAGTGAGCAAAGTTGCTTCATTAAATTTGATGCAGCTACTGTGTAGTCTATTATACAACCATTATAAATCATGATTATGTAGACAAAGGAGCAGCAAAAAGCTTATGAAATAATTTTAGGGAAAATATAGGATATAATATATACTATATTATTTTCTCTGCATCTCTGTATGTTTGAAATAGTAAATGATTTAATTTTCAATATAACTATATTACGCTATATAAATATAGAACAGAAAAAAAAAGTGGCTTTATTTTTTCCCAAAATGTGTTAGAGTCATAATTCCAAAAAAATTCCCTTATATATTTGTGTGTATGTGTATCATACTTCCAATAGTTAAGATATGTTTTAGTAATGCTACTCCAAATGGGAGAAATAGCAATTGTATGTATAACCAATGGGGTGACTATATCATTAATGTGATTTGTAACATATAGAAATGTTAATGTAACATATTGCTATTTGAAAGGCAGAAAATGTGAGAAATAAGCATATCATTTTAAAGGGTCCATTGTTTTTAAAACATTATATAATTGCGGTTGCATTCCCTCTGTCCTTTCAATAGTGATAAAACCTATGCTTACAGACAGATTTTCATTAGTAATAAATCCAAAAAAATTAACAATAAAATAACCTTTTGCTAAATTTTGGAAACAAGGACTAAAATCAGTATACTAGACTTTATAATAAGTTTCTTGTGCTTTTTGAAGTAATAATTATTTTGAAATAAATATTATCTTTTAGTAAACTCCATGATGCTGAGATTGAGTCTTATGTTTTCTCCTGTAATATTATTGGCTGCCTATAGTATCTTCTATCAGGGATGATATTTACTTGATTCTTTAGAAAGTATTTATTTTCTATTAATTATAAAAAGAAAGTCTAGCATACCTGAATTTAAATCTCAGTTTTACCACATTCAAACCATATAACTTTTTTTTATGTTTGTATAGCAATATTTATTTATTTTTTAGTTTCTTTTTTTATTGTTGTTTAAGTACAATTGTCTCTATTTTCACTCCCAACTCATCCCCATTTCCCACCCATCCCCACCTCCCACACTCAAACCCACCCACTTTGGCTTTTTCCATGTGTACTTCATACATATCCCTTGATGCCCCCCATTATCCCATATTATCTCTCTCTCTCCTCCTTTCTGGTCACTGTCAGTGTGTTCTTTATTTCAATGTCCCTGGTTATATTTTGCTTGCTTGTTTGTTTTGTTGATTAGGTTCAACTTATAAGTGAGATTATGTGGTATTTGTCTTTAACCGCTTGGCTTATTTCACTCAGAATAATGCTTTCCAGATCCATCCATGCCATCCTGAAGGGTAGGAGCTCCTTCTGTCTTTCTGCTGGGTGGTATTTCATTGTGTAAAAGTATTCCAAACCACAGGTTTTTGATCCAGTCATTTACTGATGGGCACCTAGGTTGCTTCCAGCACTTGGCTATTGTGAATTGTGCTGCTATGAACATTGGGGTGCATAGGTTCTTTTGAATTTGGTGTTTCAGGGTTCTTAGGATATAATCCCAGCAGTGGAATTGCTGGGTCAAAAGGCAGATCCATTTTAGTTTTCTGAGGAAATTCCATGCTGTTTTCCATAGTGGCTGCACCAGTCTGCATTTCCACCAACAGTGCACTACCATTTCCTTTTCTCCACAACCTCTCCAACACTTGTTGTTTATTGATTTGCTTATGATGCAAGGATGGTACAACATTCAAAAATCAATAAACATAATACATCACATAAACTAAATGAAAGACAAAAATCACATGATCATATCAATAGATGCAGAAAAAGCATTTGATAAGGTACAGCACCCATTTATGATAAACACACTCAGCAAAGTGGGAATAGAGGGAGCATTCTTCAACATAATAAAGGTAATATATAAGAAACCCTCAGAAAGCATCATACTCAATGGGCAAAAACTAAAAACTTTCCCACTAAGATCAAGAACAAGACAAGGATGTCCAGTTTAAACCATATAACTTTGAACTAATTCCTCCACCTAAACACTCAGCGTATTAGTAGCTTATATTTAAATGAATCAATAATTAGTAATGCAGTACTTGGCCAATTGTAAGTGCCCCCAAAGTATAACATTTATTATTAACATTAATTTTATTAACTTATTAATTAAATGACATACTATCACATATATGAACTTATATAAACACATATGCCCAAGCTAATGTAGACCTAATAAATGGTAGCTAAAATTTGTAAGGTAAAAGATGGGAAATATAGAAAAATGTGAAAAAAACAAGGTTGCCAAAAATCTTATTAGCCAGTGACAAAAAGCCAATATTTCATTTATTGTGCAGTGTGCTATTAAATTCAATGGAGACTGCACTAGGTACATCAAGATATACACTTATTCTCAAAGCAAGTAAAATCTTTACTTATTCCAAATTATTGATAAATTACAAAATAAATAAAAGCAGAAATGTATAAGATTTGCTAACTACTTAGTGTTGATTTCAAAGAAATACTTTTTTGAAAGAGGAAAATATAAGTTTAAAAACCTTTTATTAGTAAGTTATAATGTACATATAGTAGTCATATACACTTTGCATTGAGGAGCAATGTTATAAACCAAACCAAACCAAATGGGGTGGGGGTGAGCTGGGGGTGGGGGAGGAGGCAGGAAACAGCTTAGTGGAGTTGCACATATCTTAGCATAATGATTTAGTTAGAAAAAAAAACATACTGTTATGTAATCAATGGAGTCTTTATATGTTATTGTTTCATGTGAATAAAATCAAAGTATATGCCCTGAATATAATACCGGTGCTTCAATTCTACAAGCTATGTCAAGTGCTGTTTTCCATTTGACCTCTATTTGTCAGAGCTACAGATAGGAAACAAGTGATTTAAAGGTCTCTAAATATTTGACCATGGCCTATAGAAACTCACAAAACTTCATTCACAAAAGTCCAAGATTAATTTTATATGTATTATCATTTATTGCCCTCTGAATGCCATACTGAGAATATTACAGTTGAGATACTTTCAAAAAATAATTTAAACTGATATACACAGTTATGTTTTTTTTTCCTTTCATAAGGGGACTTTTTATTTGTCACCATTAAAAGTCTGAATTTTAAATGGATTCTTGGACTGGGAGCTCATATTCAACAACTTGTTCAACTTTAGCATCTGCTCCATCCCCAGTAGCATTTCCAGAACTGCTACCTTCACCATAGATCTCCATGGCTTTTCACAATTCAAACTTGGACTTCTTCAGCATTATGACTTTTTTTTAACAAAGACATTATAGAGTAAATAAATAGGTTGGCAAGCATTTCCTATGATTTTCCAGTGCAGATGGCACTGGAAATAAATTTATTGACCATTTCTTTGAAGCCATTTGTTTGCACCTCTAAGGTGATGATTTCCATTGTCTTCTTCCAGAGTTGGTGGACTTGTTAATTCTGACACAAACAGTCTTTCTGCATCTGACTGTGGCATTCTTTAGTAAAGCAAACACAGAGTAGGCAAAGAGAATGACCATCAGTAGTTTTGTCATAAGCATGAGCTTCAATCACACTCTGCTATTTTTTGATCATGGAGCACATTTTGTCATGGGTAAGATCCACGCCATGGAAATTAAGTAGTTTTTGCCCTGGACATTCTCAGTAATTAGCTTGAATTTTCTAAATGTAATTTCATCATTCTTTAGATCAGCTAGGCTTACATCAAAAACATGACCCTTGAGACCATCAGACATGATTTTGTTTCCTAGATTTCTTTTGAATGGTGTTTTTCCAAAATTTCTTATACTGAACATAGCCGGCGCCTTCACATCACACCAGTACTCCTAAGAACATAGATTGACCACTTTCTTCTTGGCTCTCCTTTTGCCAATTTGCATAAGACACTGGTTCTTGGCAACCACCATGGCACTGCTCAGAGAGCCAAGGGGCACAATCACAGTCTTCACTGTACTTCATGTTAAGAAAAATATAAAGAAAGTATTGTTTTCCTAATAGAAATTGTTTTGATATCTCAAAAGAGCAGCTATACATGAAGGAGTTGGAAAACATGATTTTTTTTTAAAGATTTTATTTATTTATTTTTAGAGAGGGAAGGGGGAGAGAGAGAGAGAGAGAGAGAGAGAGAGAGAGAGAGACATCAATGTGCGGCTGCTGGGGGACATGGCCTGCAACCCAGGCATGTGCCCTGACTGGGAATCAAACCTGCAATGCCTGGTTCGCAGCCCGCACTCAATCCACTGAGCTACGCCAGCCAGGGCTAGAAAACATGATTTTTATAGTAATCTATTTACTGATTCTTGAAGTCCAAGATTCTCTTGTCTTCCTTTTGAGAAAGGAGTAAAAACAAGGAAGAATAATAACTAAAATATATTTACCATCTATTCTTAAAGCAGAAAATTTTAAGTGCTACTTATTAGTAGCTCAGACCTGATCCATATGCTTCCTACATTCCAGGAAGAGAGATAATAGATAATTAAATAAGTTTAAAATATTTTAGGGGACACTTTGGGGTGTCAGGAAAATCCTCTTTGGGAAAGTGACACTTAAACTGAGACAGAAGGATGAAAAAGATCAAAGTGCAGAATATTTCACATTTTGATTTCCAAAAAGCAAAGTCCTTAGATGCTGAAGACCATGTTTTATTAGAAGAGAATGTGGAAGGTGACAATAATGAGAGAAAACTGAGTAAGATGTTATTTCAGAGGTAAATTGTAGCTAGTTCATGTCACAGCCTCTAGGGCATGATATGATGATTAGATAACTCCAAGTGCAGTAGAAAGCCACTGAAAGATGTTAAGCAAAATAGTCAAATGATTTATGCTATAAAAATTTATCCTTGCTAGAGTATCAGCGATGGATTATATAGAAAAGGTCATGAGCAGGATCAATGAGAATAGGTAGAGGAAGACTTTTGCTGTAGTCTAGGTGGCAGATGATGAACCAGTGAAATGAAGGAGCTACATGGATTCTAGATGATTGGCTACATCATTATCATGGAAAAAGAAGTTATTAAGAAAGATTCTCACCTTTCTGGCTTTAACTACAAAGCCAGTGAGTCAATTCTCTATGAAATGTTCAAGAAGACCTAGAAAGTTATATGGTAACAATCAAGAGTTCCAGTTTGGATAGTTTGAAAGGTAGTAGATACCTTAGGGACTGGGAGATGGGCTTTGGGAAAGGTTGAAACTGTACTCCATTGAATAGGAGCAGTGGATGTTGACTAATTTACTTAAACTATACCTCAGTTTTCTCCTCTTTAAAAATAATGAGGTTAATAAAACCTACCTTACAGTGTTGATATAAATATTAATTTAGGTAATTTCATAAAATGATAATAACAGTTTCTGATACACTGTGAGCAACAGAATAATTATCACTATTATTGGTCACAGAAATAGCAATGTCAGATAGTGGGATATATAAGTTCAGGTTTGAATGGAAGTGATTGACATTTACATTGTTTTAGGAATGCACTAGTGTCACATGCACATGTGTATAACTTAAATTTGCACAATGTTTTATGTGAACCAGATTTCACTTTATTACACACATTCTCAGTTAATGAAACCTGTGCTGAAATTGCCTTTACTGTTTCTAAACTTACTTTGCCCTCTCCTTTATCTTTCTCTCCTATCATGCACTGCAGAAGAGGGTTGAGATTGAGTTGGGAAGTAGTATTAGAAGGAGTAGAGTCACCATGACAAGGGAAAAATTAATATTCTAATATAAAAAGTATGTTTCATTCTCCCTTTCTACATTACAATTACTCCAACAGTAGATTCAAGCTGTTAATCAGTTGTATTTAAATTTTCCTGCATAAAAAGATTGTAACTATTTTTGATAAAAGACTTCCAGATTCATTTTATTATTACATACTTTGAACACAAGGAATAATCTGTGAATTGCATGTTGACTTTATTGTCAAATTTTAACCTTTGAATTGGCAGGTTTATTGACACAGCAAAAATATTTTCTCTCTCAGGTCTCTTCTCTGCAAAAAACATGATAACAATATACTATTTGCCTTCTGGATTTGGAGATTGAAAATCTTTAAATATAAAATTTGAGCATGAGTTTCATTTATTTATTTATTTATTTATTTATTTAATAAAAAAGAAGTAATTTAGTAAATGCCTGGGTGATAGATACTGTGTCATTTCTGGGATTTCCAAGATAAACATGACAATGTACTTGCTCTCAAGAGGCAAACCTCCAAAAATGTAAAGTTGGTCGATCTTTATTGTTCTTTTAAGAACTTTATAAAATAGGTGCTGTGTAAATTTGAATTTTATTGTTGCTTTTAGATTCCTCTGGAAGCAAGTATCATTTTTCTTTGTATATTTCTTTTCTTTTTTTTTTTTTAGCAGTCTTGAAGTAGGGTCATGCAAAGAGGTGCAGAGCAAAACACTGAAAGCAGCCACCATCAGCATGAGGGCTCCGGCAAGTCGAACTGGTAAGTGTAAAAAGTGGTCCATAGGTATCTTTTTTCTATGCCATTCAATCTGTTGATACTTTTCTTATGCAACAAATTCTCAGAATGTACAAACAAAAAGAAGTGTTTCTAAAAGGAGAGTGCTTATGAAATCCATTGTCATTTCTTAGAAGATGTTATGGAGGTGGTATTCTGTGGGAAAAGCCACCAATTCTGTCATAAACAGACATGGATTAAAGTACTATTTGACCTTGTGGAAGATGCTTAATTCTTTGCATCTTAGTTTCTTTATTTTAAAATGGAAATTATAATAATTATCTTGTTAGGTTTTGTATATAAATAATCAAGTAGCTTCTTTAGCATAGAAAAAAGAACTTAAATACATTAATCTAATATTTACTGAATACTTTCCACATGCCAAATTTTAAATGTTAAATACTTTAATGCATTATTTTATTGAGTACAAGTCTTAGAAGCTATTTTTACTCTCATTTGACAGATGAAAAAAATGTGCTATTGACAGATTATTTGACTTGCCTTTAAATCACACACTGCTTCCTGAGACAGTTGTTTATTTGCAGTTCTATCTAATGCCAGGGTTTCTGTCCTTATATTTATTCATAAAGTCAACAAACTTTTACTGGATATCTAAATATGGCCACCTTTTTTTTAGCTGAGTTGCCATACTATTTCCCAAATGTTTATCACTTAGAATATAACTATATATTTATATGAGGTATTATAGTTTAAAAATAAAAGATAAATAAATAATTTTGTTCAGTATTCTCATTCTCTGTGTAGAAGACAAGGTAGGGATAATTACTTATGTTGTTACAAATGGAGAAATTGAGGTCCCGGGGGTTAATTGGATCACTGGATATCTTGTAGCTCAGTGCTTCTCAGACTCTGTGGTTAAGGGTCAGTGTATTTTTAATCCATTGCTGACAGAGTGTTTTTGTAAAGTTACTAAAACTTAATTATTAGAAAAATAAAATGATTAAAGAGCAGACACCAAGTAGACACTCCTCATTTCTATTATTATTTTATAGATACAAAATTACTCTAAACGGGTGTAAAAGTTTCAAGTGCTTTCTCTCAATTTCCATGCTCCTCACAAGTCAGCATTTGCCCAGGGACACTAGCCTGTGGGGCTGGCCATAAACTGTATAGCCCTGATAAAGCTAATTACAGGTTGGGGAAAACAAAAGAATCATTAATAAATAATAACACAGGAATAAAATTTGTGTTTCACATACTCACAATTGTAAACCTACTTTTGCCCAACGTGTAAGATGAAAACTTCACACTGAATCCCAGACCTTCCATCACCAGTCCAGACCTTTTCCAATTACTCCATACCACTTCAACATAGAGCCAGAGATCTTTCTTATTGTCTAAGTGACAAGAAGATCGAATTCCAAGTTGTTCACCTGAAACAGGCACAAGAAAACTGACAATGACAAAACATTTTAAGAGAATTATATGAAACTACTGACATGAAAAATGTGAAAAAAAAACTAGAAGGCTTATAGAAATGACTTCTTTTAAATTTATGTGTAAGAAATCAATATTAAATGTTTTGGTATGTGATGTATTATTGAAAAACTTCTTGAGATATGTTTTTTTTCCTTTTCTCTTTTTATTTTGTTTATTTTTTTTAAAGAGAAGGTAGGTTATATTTAAGAGGCTTGTTGGTTTCCCAAAACAGAAAATTGGCCTCACATTATTCCAAGCAATAAATGTAGATTTTGGCCAGCTATGGCATGAAAATAAACTTACCTCCTCACCTCATTGAAGGGATCTTAAAATAATGCTACTTATTCATTTTGAAAACTACCAAAGAAAATTGCAGCACTTCTGGTGCAAAGTAAAATGCACATTTAGTCAGTAATGAAAATTTAGTTTATAAGACAATTATGTAGTTTTCTAAGCCCTACAAATGAAATGTGTCCAAATATTTAAAAGTATTTAATAGCTACTTTGCCATTTGTATCAAAGAAATATTGCACAAAAATTCAGAAATAACTTTTGGTTGTGAGTATATATTACAGGATTCATTTTTTTCTCTAAATGATGCTGATATTTATTTACTATAGTATAAAATATGAAAAATAGTTTTTGTTTTTATCATTTTAAGGTTCTACTCTATTAGTGCTTAATGTGGCTTAAAGTGACTATAAAGGCATAGAGAACGATGAAAATGCATGACATTCAAAAGTAAGACGTTCAGCCAATCTATTATCAATTTCCAAAGAGATGTCACATTGCTAAATGGAAATTCACAATCTGAAGTAGGCAAGCCCATGGTCTTAAATAATATAGTGTGTGTTCCTCACTTACTTTATGCCCCTTAACTCACAGATCCAAGATTTGAATCACTCAGAAATTAGGCAGTCATACCTGGGCACCCCTCTTTAGTTAGTGCCTTTGTATCTATATTCATTTGAGGATTAGCTCTCCTTCCTCAGAAAATAACAGAAAGGAAGGACTTAAAGAAATTCATTGCCTCCAAAGAGAGAGAGATAGTACCAATAGTCCCAACAGTCATAGTATGTATGGTGATGATGGAAATGGTTCTGTCTCTCTCTCTCTCTTTCAAACACCACCTCTCTCTGTGTGTGTAACAATACCCTATCAGATCAGAATGCGAGGATCACACACTAAGAAGAAAAGATAGTCCATTAACAGTATAGCAGAGGTGCTTTATCTGAATGCCTTTTACTTATTGAAATTTGGGCCTGAGGCTTTTCACAATCCACTCTTCAAATGTGCCGTTTAGATGACTTTTGTTTTTTAAAAAAATCAGGTTTTATTAGTATGACCAAAAGCTAAAGGTTAGTCTCCTGACTTGTCTGCTGAAAAACACTACCCTTCAACAGATTTTGTCATGTTTTCAGATGAATAAGCAAACAATAGCAACAACACCATCAAAGCCAAACATGATTTGGATAATGATTATTTGACATGGGAAATTAAGCCTCAGATGCAAAATATATATGAAGCATAGTTAATCAGAAACCAAAATAGTATATTAGAAAAAAGTTTTTTGTTGTCTTTAGATATGTATTGATTGACTTAGCAAAAAATTATAGGTCTGTCCAGCCTGCAGCCCACAGGATATATGCAGCCCAGGGTGGCTATGAATGCAGTACCAATACAAAATCATAAATTTACTTAAAACATTATGAGATTATTTTGTGGTTACATATTGCAATATATTTAATGTGTGGCCCAAGACAATTCTTCTTCTAGTGTGGCACAGAGATGCCAAACGATGAACACACCTGAGAAATGCTGAAAAAGTTGAAATGCAAAAGATTGAAAGAAAACAGAAAATGTAACAGAAGAATAAAATATTCCTTTGAAGCCAACAAATAATATAATCAGATTTGTTGAAAACAAATTGAAGACACATTCCTAGCTTGAGGACCACATAGACAATCAATGAAATTTATGACAATGACAGTGAAAAAAAAATGTCCTATATAGAAAACTGAAATCAAACATGTGGATGATTGCTCATGATAAAAAGAGGAAAAGAATATATAAAAGACAAGTACTAATCAAAGAATCACAGGGAAAACTCTTGCTCAGGAAAGAAATGAAAAGAGTTTTTACCACTCTAGAAGTTATTTGCCAAGATCTGAGATTTTTTAAATATTGCACAGGCAATTCCTATTCATTAAAAGTTAGGAAAACCTTGAGGTAAACTGAGACAAAATATTATTTTGGATCTAATGCTTTTTTAAAAAATATGCCTATGTTTCTAGACTATAGAAACTGAGTCTATTAAAGGTTTCCTTGTTTTCCTTAATCAATTTGTGTGATTTGTATTCACCTAGAAAAACTATTAATACTGAGTAATTGTCCATGTGTAAAATTACATAGAGAGAAAAGTCTTGAAATCAGTGCACCAGTGGAATAATTAAGTGATTTTTATTTTCTACTTTAATATCTTTTATGTTTTCTGACACATAAAATGATGATATATTATTGGTCAGTTAAAGACTTTTATTGAAATATACTTCAGAACAATGCACAAATAATAAGCGAACAGCTCAATAAATTACCACAAGTCCACAGAACATGACCACCTATGTTTAGGAAATAAATATAACCAACATAATTGAAGATGCTATTTTTCTTTCCAAGTCATGAATCCCAATCTTTTATTAGGACTTTATTTATTTAATTTTAGAGAAAGGAGAAAGAGAGGGAGAGAAACTTCAATGTGTGGTTGAAGTTTCTCACACGCCCCCCTACTGGGGTCCTGGCCCATAACCCAGGCATGTGCCCTAATTGGTAATCAACCCAGTGATCCTTTGGTTGATAGGCTGACACTCAATCCACTGAGACACACAGACCAGGGCCCCAATCTTCTTGCCTTATGATAAATAATTTTCTGAATTCTTATACCATGCATTGCTTCACTTTTTTATATGAGTGGAGTAATAGAGTTTGCGCTTATTTTTTCATGTGGCCTACTGTTCTCAATATTATTAATGTGATATTTCTATGTATAGCAGTAATTTCATTTTTGGTGCTGCATACTATTCCATCATGGCTAGTTTGTGGGTCTTACATTATCATACATGTCTTTGGGGGCATGGATATGCACATTTCTATGGGATATACAATTACCTATATGTGGCTTATATGTTTATTTTAAGTAGATATTGCTGATTTCCCAAACTAGTACACTAATTTACATTCTCAGTAGCAGAATATAAGAGTTCTAGTTGTTCCATATCTTTACCAATAATCGGTGATTATCAGGAATTTTTTATTTCAGTCATTCTGATGGGTGTGTTATGGTATCCCATTGTGGTTTTAATCAACATTTTCATAATAACTGATAAGGACAGTATTGTTACCCCTTATCAACAGTTTCCTAGGTAACCCTCAAATTAAAAGTGAATGGAAATTGAGAGGCAGTATTTTAAAAAGATGTTAGCTTTATTTACCTCCATTGAATGACATTAGGTCTAAAGGGACCTAAATGTATCTTTCACATAGGAAAGGAAAGCACATACAGACATATGTCATTAAATGTGTGCAAGCCTGGCAATATCATTTAACATATCAATTTTGCTCAACTTTTACTTTCCAATTAGCTAATTAATATATTGCAATCTATTAATTTTGTCTTGTTTCATTGGGTATAAACCAATGTTCTCACAGTGGAATCACAGTTGAATGGTGAGGACTAGAGTTTTTTTCAGGGGAGTGACCGCATACTCCGTTTCTGTTTTGGGAAAACTAATTACTTGTCCAGCCATTGGAAACTATGGATGGTCATGAGTTATAGGCATGAAAACAATCCAGGAAAGCAGCATGGTTTTGACAGAGGGCCTAGGGCTCTCACCCATGCAGCAAATGTAAGAGCTCCATCAGTTTCCTAGACATTTCCTCTTATGGTTTATTTGTGTCTGGTACTATTAGTTTCCAAGCAGTGTGAGAGCTTGGCTGCTATGTTATTGAGACAATTTCAATGTGCATAATTTAATACCATGTTGTCAAGTGGCTTATTTTTAATGAAACTATATTAACAGAAATTAGCTAGATCTAATTTGCAGTTGACAGAGGCAAAGAGTGTGGAATGGAGGAATATGATAAAAATGGTCAAAAGACAAAAATTTCCATTAATATCATAAATAAGAACTGGGAGATAATGTACATGATGATATGGTTAACACTGCTGCATGGTATATTTGAAAGCTGTTAAGAGAGAAGATCCTAAGTATTCTCACCACAAGCAAAAAAAAATGTCTTGAGGTCTATTTGAGATGATGGATGTTAACTAAACCTATTATGGCTATTACTTCACAATATAGGTAAGTTGAGTCATGCTGTTTACCTAAGCTTATATGGGCCTGTATGTCAATTTCATCTCAGTAAAACTGGGAAAAAGAAAATTAGCCAAATATGAATGTGTTTTTATTGAGATAAGATATACAAATAAAAAATCTACCATTTTAACCATTTTTAAGTGTACAGTTCTATAGTAGTAAGTACATTTGCATTATTTTGCAACTGTTATCAGCATCCAGCTCTGTAACTTTTCTATACACCAACTTCAGTCACAAATGAATGCTCTTCTCCTTAACAGCTTCCTCCTCCCTTCGTAGCTAGGGTTTACTCATTAACATAGATTTATAATTATTTTCATAAATATGTCTTTTAAGTTTTACAGAAAATAAAAAATGAAATTACAAATCAAAATGATAATGATGCTGTTATTTATATTTGTATATTTACTTCTACCAGAGAACTTTCTATTTTGATATGACTTTGAGTTACTATCTAACATCTTTTCATTTCAATATAAAAAACTTCTTTTAACATTGCTTGTAGGGAAGATCTCATGGTAATAAACTCTTACAGCATTGGTTTGCCTGGGAATATCTTAATTCTCCCCTCATTTGTAAGGAAAGTTTTGTCACTTGTAGAATTTAGGTTGACCATTTTTTTCTCTTCTTTTAGCACCTTAAATACATCATCCAGCTGCCTTCTGTCCTACTAGGTGACTGTTCAGAAATGCACTAACAGTCTAATGGAATCTGTTGTATCTGATGAGTTATTTTTCTCTTTCTGTTTTTAAAATTATCTGGATTTGTTTTTAAACAGTTTTATTATAATATTTCTCAGTGGGCATCTCTTTAAGTTAAACTTCTTGGCATTTGTTGAGCCACTTGCACTTATAGATCTTTGTTATTTCCTCAAATTTGGGAAGTTTTCCACCATTATTTCTTCATCTACTCTCCTTGTCCCCTCTCTGTCTCCTTTCCTGTTGAAAGTTCCTCAATGAATATACAGGGCCTGGCAGAAGTCACGCCTGCTTCAGTGTGGTTGGTGGGGTACATGAAGGTCTCCCACAAGAAGGACAGCAATTCAAAC